>JAFMOC010000024.1:1247500-1755000 GCA_019802505.1 Corydoras sp. C115
GTGGAGGAAAAAGACAACAGAGCAAAAATATTGTGTCCAGACTTTTGACTGGTACTGTTCAATAGTTTGGAAAGAGCTATTTCCTTCTGATTAAATCCAAGCCCACTTGCTTTAATGTGACTGGAAGTCTGGAAAATCAATTCAAGTTAAATGGAATAAAAACAGATATAAAGTTTACCTGGATGTGTATAACTATAAAACTGGATCATATGTAAACTGGGCAGAGGAAGTGTGTGGCAGATATGGTAAAGAAAGTAATCTTTTGTATTACCGATAAAGAAAATGACCAACATTTAGTTTAGTGCTTTAAGATTGCCATGTCGACTTCTGAATGGGACTCATTATTCCTAAAAAGTCTGTAATCACTTTCAGAAGTGAAAACAAAGATGATAAAAGTTAAAAGAATGAAATGTTTTATTCACACAGTGCTAATACAAATAGAGATTGGAAATCTAAAACTAACATGTGAATGAGGCAGGAAATAACTCATTTCAGGATGTCATATGAAGTTCCAATCTAAAATACTGGTAAGATAGAAACAAAAAAACTTGAAATCCACTTAAACCTTAAAAATGCTGCCACCAGTTTCAAACTTAAACAAATGTTTTTTAGCATGCTGCAATACATTGGACTTGCTATATCACTCAAAAAATTATTCAGAAGCCCTTTAGCCATTATTTAAATATATTTTGTGTTTTAATATAAAAAATCATGTGAATTAGCCAGAATTTTTACTTTATTCGTCATTTTATTATTATTGTTTTTTTAAGATTATATGTTTTCATCATTGTTAAATTAGAAGAGTGTATACATAGAGAGCTGAGAGTAGAACATGCTAACCACTAAAAATTTTTACTTTAATTTGTTATTTTATTAAATTCTAGAGATAAAAAAATTATAAATGTTGTCCAACACAATTTCATGTCTTAAAATGTTTATTGAAATAACATTGAAAATATCTTATTTTTTGGCAGCTTAAATAGTTTGAGTGACAATATTTTATTTGAGTGAATTTTCAAAGCCATTTTTTTTTGTTCCATTAGAAAACTTTACGGCTTTAAGAAGAAGCATACTTTTCATAAGAAAAGTAAGTGCTATATTTGGAAACTACATAATTACATTTTATGATCCAGTTGATGTTTTGCTTTCGTAAAACAATCAGTTTTATTCATTATGCAGCTCTTTTTAAGATGCTGGTATGTGAGGCCATTAACTGCTAGCCAGCCAGCTGACATCTTTCATAGACCATGTTATATTCAGTGTTTCCAACTTCTCAGTATGAAAAGTAACTATTGGATGTCTAAAAAAGTCACCAGAAATCACCTAATGCATGACAGTCAATTTGCGTGAATTTAAAGCTGTGGAATAAAACATTAGCATTGTGTGAAGGGAAAAGGTGAGTACATAACACAATTTCAAAACTACAAATAAACTCTAGTTCCTAGGTTTTATAAGTACTATACTGTCCACAGAGTATAATGGAACGTTCCCAAAAAAAATGTTTAGAGTGGTGGTTGTCATGGCGATAAAACTAAAGGTACGAAAACTACCACATAGAACGTCAAATCAATTGTGTTCAGCAAAGCGCAGGTTGTCAGATCATTCAAGATTTCATAAATAAGTTCAGGTAAAATAATTGTGTCTTAACACTAAAACTTTTTATTGAGATATAGCATTGGTTTAAACGTTAGCTTCACTACACAAAAGCTACCACTACACAAATACGGCAAAAATAACTTAACTACTCAGAAGTTACTTCACATTTTACCAACCTGATGTCAGATCAATGCAAAATGACATATACACTGGTTAAAACCATTGATCTACCAGCTACGTACCCAACACCCTAACCACTGATCCACACCCTACAGACCACAGTAAATAAATAAACAAATGAATTCAGTCTGAATATCTGGAGCTTAATAATAATAAACACCTATGTATAGTATATGCGAATCTCACAATGATGAAAACTTAATTTATAAAACATGTTTCATTATAGCCTACTGCGGTCACCTGAATGTGGGCTCTTAGTTTGGTGGTAAATTTAATAGTTTGGTTTTGGATTTTTGGCAAAAAGCACACATTACACATATTTTTTCTCTATAAGGCGAGATAAGGCGATGGCGTGATATCAGTGGACTGCTGTTCTTGCTCTTCTCTATCCTTGTGCTGTGTGCATTAATCGAAACATCAGACAGATTAGCACACACAGAAGAGTGAGAAGAGCAGTCCACTGATGTCACCCCGTAGTCTTATCTGCAAAATTATATGACACTTTTAGGATCGTCATAAAAAATGTGTTTAAATTAACCCACATTTAGAAGGCTCATTGATTTCCCTACTGCAGTAGGCTATGTGTGTTAGAAATAAGTGTAAATGAGGGAATAACAACATGTAACGAATGTTATCTCATGTTGACCTGCAGGGGAAGCTAGCCTACAACAGTTGCTGTACTAGACTGTTTAAGTGTTTTTTTAAGCTTACATGTAGTTATATGTAATATATGGGTTCATCATTGTGAAGTTAGATAAACATATACTATATGTATTTATATTAGCATATGCGTATATAATGCGTATATAAAGCATATACATAATCAGTGTATCTGACTGGCAATTTGCACTAATCTGACATTAGATGGGTAGAACGTGAAATAGCTTTTGAGTTACTTTTGCCATATTAGTGAAACTTATATGCTATATTTCTATATAGCATATTTATACTTGCTATATTTCTATAGGCGGTAGCTTTTGTGTAGTGAAGCTGTTTATTGTCGAGTAACTAATAGATTAGCTCACTAATGCTGGGCAAGGTAGCTAAGTGGTTAGGGCATTGAGCTATCAATCTGAAGGTTGGGGGTTCAAATCCCAGGTCCACTGAAGTTACCAGTGTGGGTCCATGAGTAAGGCCCTTAACCCTCATTGCTCCAGGGATGTTGTGATTAACCCTGTGTTCACCTTGTAAGTCGCTTTGGATAAAAGCATCTGCTAAATGACCAAATGTAATGCTGCCGATGACATTAGGAGGAAGAGACTGTCATTTATTGATTGTCATTTATTCATGCCTGTCAATTTCAACTCTTATTTTGTCTTATTCATTAAAGAGTTTGTAACTTTATTAATCTGAATTGATTTAGAATCGATTTAATTAATTCCATATGACAGGATCCCAAACCCAGTTTCAGCAATCAAAAAGCCGTATTGTTCCCGAAACATGCAAGATAGTGTCCCATCTGGTTATCAAGCTTACAAGAAGCCAATGGGGATACGCAAAAAAGGTACAAGTATCCATTCAATCAATACATGCAGCAAATGATTATGGTTGAAGCCTTTGAAGTGTGTGTGCTTTGTGCCCAGATAGTATTTACTAATACCAACCACAATTCACTTTAAACGATCTGTCTCTGTTTTACCACTTTTCCTGCTTTCAGCTGGAAAAGTGGTGTTTGGTAGCTGCCAAGACAGGAAGATCTTTCCTCAGCACTTTCCACCAGATCGCCTGGGGATCGAACTCCCCACACTGTACAGCTTTCCGTTGCTGGGCCCCGGCTGCTATCAAAACCATGTGGTAGGATGGAATTAAACATTTCTGGACTCAATCACAGTCCACTATCAAAACCTAGATAGTAAAAATAAATAAATGAAATAGCTGACTAATATTGTACTTCTTTAAAAAAGTGATTCTCAATTTTTAGTAGCATGCAAGCTCTAATAGTAACAAGTATCTGCTGTATGTCAACTCAAAGAAATTAAGGGAGGTTTATACCTTGCTATACAGGTACTGAAAAGTTTGTGAACCCCTTAGAATTTTAGGTAGGCTATGTCTATGTCATGAATTATTCATTCATTCATTCATTCATTATCTTTCGCTTCATCCTATATTAGGGTCGCGGGGGGGTTCCCCATGCCCATCCAGGGGAGAACGTTTCGGGCACTGGGCAGATAAAGCCAGGACAGGGTGCCAATCTATCGCTGGGCACACAAACACACTCTATATGGGGCAATTTGGAGAACTCAATTAACTTGATCCATGTTTTTGGACTGTGGGAGGAAACCGGAGAACCCGGAGCAAACCCACGCAGACACGGGGAGAACATGGAAACTCCACCCAGATGGGGATTCGAACCGGGAATCCCTAGTGCTGAGAGGCGAACGTGCTAACCACTAAGCCACCATGCCGCCCTGTCATGAATTACTTTATTATTTTTTATCAAAAAATAATTGTCCAAGTCTATTATCTATGTCTTATTTGTTTGATTTGGTCCTCCTAATCTATTTTCAGGTCTTGTTTAAAAATCTTTAAAAAGCCTTGTTTAATTTAAAAAAGGTTTAAGCCTATACTGTATATGTCTGTATTATTAATAAACATTAAATTAGATTTTATTTATGGTGTATTTCACCATTTTTTCGGGGGTTTAACAGTTGCAGGTTTTTTTTCTTCTGCAAATTAATTTTATCTTTATTACTCTACAGAAAATAAGTGATTCATTTCAATCTAAACACTGATTCAGTTCGCAAAAATGCAGCCCCACATTTGCAAGAAACCTTGACAGTCTTCACCACTTTCCTGTTACTTTGTGAAATTTTGTCTTATTTTAACTCATAGCCCATAAGTCATTCTGCCAATGTTCCACAGTGCAGTCAGAATTCCTAAATGCCTTGCTTTTTACATTTGCTTTTACATTTTTGAGGCAATTTTATCAGAGACATGGTGGTATGATTCATACAAAGGTATGTGTGCACCACTTGTGCACCACTTGTGCACCAAGTGTGCACCACTTGGGGTGCACACAGTCCAAAAACATGGATAAAGTCAATTGAATTATCCAAAATTGCCCCATATAGAGTGTGTCTGTGTGAATGAGTGTGTGCCCAGCGATGGATTGGTGCCCTGTCCTGGGTCTATTTGCCCAGCGCCTGAAACGTTCTCCCCTGGATGGGCATGGGGAACCCCACCGCGACCCTACTAGAGGATAAAACGGGAGAGAATGAATGAATGAATATATATATATATATATATTTGAATTCTCAAAATTGTCCCATATAGAGTGTGTTTGTGTGAGTGAGTGTGTGCCCAGCGATGGATTGGTGCCCTGTCATGGGTCTATCTGCCCAGCGCCCAAGACGTTCTCCCCTAGATGGGCATGGGGAACCCCACCGCAACCCTAATAGAGGATAAAGCGGAAGATTATGAATGAATGAATATATATATACAGAGAGAGAGAGAGAGAGAGAGAGAGAGAGAGAGAGAGAGAGAGAGAGAGAGAGAGAGAATTTTCTCTGTGAAAGGTTTTAAGTAATATTTTTAACAATTAGTTTGGCTTTCAAAAAGAGTGTACAAAATGGTCTTCTTTTATATTTATTTATGCAATCTTCTCTCACTTCCAGTCCAAAAAGTAACAGCATAATTTTTTTTTGCAGAAACACTTCATATTTAAATACATTTACCATTGAATGTATTAACACTTTTTGTATTTTTGCATATGACAGACAGCAGTATATGTGACCTTCGTACACTGTGATTAATACATTTAAATATGTCTTCTTTCATTTTTTCAGGTGGGCACAGTCATTAATGAACTGCAGAAACGACCGGAGAGTAAACGTGGTTATATTTTAGGAGCCCGCACTGCTGCTCGTTTTCCCCATCCTTTTCAGGTGTCTGTGCTGTTATTGTTATTGTTTTAATACAGATATTCCTATTTGATACAATTTCCTTTTTTTATTTGTTTAAAAAAGGTTTTATCAATTTTTTTTTAACCAAAAATCTATTTGAATAATTTGATGGTGGCTTAGTGGTTAGCATGTTCGTCTCTCTCCAGTTTCAAATCCCAATCTGGGTGGACTTTCCATTTTCTCCTTGTGTCTGTGTGGGTTTACTCTGACTTTTCCGGTTTCCCCCCGCAGTCTAAAAACATGGATTCAAGATAAATTAAATGCTCTAAATTGCCCCATATATAGTGTGTTTGTGTGTGTCTGTGTGAGTGTGCCCAGCCATAGATTGCCGCCCTGTCCTGAGTGTATCTGCCTAGCGCCCAAAATGTTCTCCGCTGGATGGGCATGGGGAACACCCCCCCCCCACCCCCCCACTTCGCAACCCTAGTAGAATCCCTAGTGCTGAGAGGCGAACGTTAGTCTAAGAAAATATTTAATTAAAAGAAACACCCTTTATTTTAGAAACGAGCACTCACTAACACACATGAAGCTAATTGCAAATTCTAATTTTACACAGTGACGAAAGGATGGGTTAAAAAAAATGAAAAGCATTTTTTAAAATTTACACTTACTTGGTTTCCAGACTTTACAGCAGTTACAGTTGCATGTATCTTGTACTGCCATTACTGTAGTTTGCTGTAAAAATAGTAATTATACATTTACGTCTTTAAATACGTAATGTGCAGTATAAACAGCCTTTTGACCTGTGGTATTTTTGGTTATTCATTAAACTAAGCACAATAAACGTATTGGACAGTTCTAACATATTGTATATATATATATATATATATATATATATATATATATATATATATATATATATATATATATATATATATATATATATATATATATATATGTGTGTGTGTGTGTGTGTGTGTGTTTGCAGTCTCACAGTTTTAAAATGTCATTTTATTTTTTTTAGACATTAACCCCTTCACCCCAAAAGTATCAAACAGATTGGAGTATATCCTCACATGTGTGCTCTCCTGGAAAAATCCCATTTAATTCCTCTACACCAAGGTTCCACTCAAAGTCCTCAGCCATCAGCTCCAGCATTGGGTGAGTTTATTTACATATATTTTTTTAAAGATGATCCCATAGTTTCTTAAACATATTTCAACCTGAATTTGATTGCTGATCTGTGGCCGAACTGTAAGATGTTCTTTACAAGTAGTTACTTTGCACCACACTAATGCTGGGTTTAACTGAAACAAGTTCATTAGCCAGGGTGACATGGTGGCTTAGTGGTTAGTACTTTTGCCTCTCAGAGCTAGGGATTCCCGGTTCGAATCCCAATCTGGGTGGAGTTTCCATGTTCTCCCCATGTTCGCCTGGCTTTCCTCCCACAGTCCAAAAACATGGATCAAGGTCAATTGAATTCTCCAAATTGCCCCATATAGAGTGTGTTTGTGTGTGTGTCTGTGTAAGTGAGTGTGCGTCCAGCAATGGATTGGCGCCTTGTCCTGGGTGTATCTGCCCAGCGCCCAAAACGTTCTCCCCCCATGACCCTACTAGAGGATAAAGCGGAAGATAATGGATGGATAGCCTTATTTTAATTTATTTCAATTTTCGGAGAATCAGAGGGATTTTCACCAAACTAAATTTATTTATCTATTGTTGATTTAACACAGGCGGCACGGTGGCTTAGTGGTTAGCACGTTCGCCTCTCAGCGCTAGGGATTCCCGGTTCGAATCCCCATCTGGATTTGAACCAGGAGTTTCCTGGAGTTACCTGGAGTTTCCATGTTCTCCCCGTGTCTGCGTGGGTTTCCTCCGGGTTCTCCGGTTTCCTCCCACAGTCCAAAAACATGGATCAAGTCAATTGAATTCTCAAAAATTGCCCCATATAGAGTGTGTGTGTGTGAGTGAGTGTGTGCCCAGCGATGGATTGGCGCCCTGTCCTGGTCTATCTGCCCAGCGCCCAAGATGTTCTCCCCTGGATGGGCATGGGGAACCCAACCGCGACCCTAATAGAGGATAAAGCGGGAGATAATGAATGAATGAATGATTTAACACACTTGGATTTGAATTCAACACTTTGATATATACATATTCTACATACATTATTTTTGTCCTACTTTGCTTACACTGCCCAGTTACTGAAGTAGAAGTAATTCTCTACTGGGCCTCTGCTCTCTTTCAAAACAAAAGAAATACCAATGTTTTCCTTTTCACACTCACCTTGACGATTATTTGAGGGTTCAGACTTAGAATACTGTAAGGCTGTTTTTGAGAAAATGTACTGTTGCAAAAAGTTTTATATGAATAACTTCAAACAATTACATTTAGTCATTTGGCAATCCAAAATAAATAATCAGGTCAATTCTCATGCATATCTAAGAGTGTGTTGAATTTTATGTTAATTTCTCTTGATGTACAATGAATCAATAGCATCTTTACTTTTATTACCTGTCTCTTGATGGCAGGCCTTGCACTTACACTCCAAACACGACAGTGAATCGGAAAGTGTCATGGGCGTCGAAATTTAGCGCACCAGACTGGTCCCGCTTGCCCTCACTGCCAAAGAGGGCATTACATACCGAGGTAATAGCCAAACACAGCAAAAATCATATTTGAAACATTGGTCAGTTAATGACAACAATTAAATACAATAAAGACAAAAGTACCTAGGACTCACCTCTAAATAATTAAATACAGACGTTTTTTTTTTTATATATATACTGTATATTTATTTATAAAGATTTATAAAGCCAAGCACCAAGCCATGTAATTTGATCAAGTGCATGCTTCCAACTTTGTAAAAACAGTTGACTTGACTGGGTAACGGGCGGCACGGTGGCTTAGTGGTTAGCACGTTTGCCTCTCGGCGTTAGGGATTCCCGGTTCGAATCCGAGTTTCCATGTTTCCCCGTGTCTGTGTGGGTTTTCTCCGGGTTCTCCGGTTTCCTCCCACAGTCCAAAAACATGGATTAAATCAATTGAGTTCTCCAAATTTCCCCATATAGAGTGTGTATGTGAGCGTGTCTGTGTGAGTAAGTGTGTATCAAGCGATAGATTGGGCCCTGTCCTGGCTTTATCTGCCCAGCGTGCAAAAATTCTCCCCTGGATGGGCATGGGGACCCAGCTACCCTAATATAGGATAAAGAGGAAGATAATGGATGGATGACTGGGTAACTCAGTCAACAATACACCAAAGTAATTTGATGATAATTTATATGTTTAACATAAATTAAAATTAAAGGCAGAAAATTGCATTAGTACTAAATACCAACATTAAGCTTGCAAATATTTACATTTGGTCATTTAGCAGACACTTTTACACTTACAAGGTGAACACAGGGTTAATCACAACATCCCTGGAGTAATGAGGGTTAAGGGTCTTGCTCAAGGACCCACACTGGTAACTTCAATGGACCTGGGATTTGAACCGCCAACCTTCAGATTCAACGCCCTAACGCCCTAATTGATAGCTCAACGCCCTAACCCCTGAGCTACTGCTCCCATATATATCAAGCTCCTCAAATATATCAACAGAAAAACAAGCCCATATTAACTTTGCTATATAATTAATTCATAGTTACTAATCATCTTGCTAATTTAGAGTTAAGACTATTAAAACTGTTCAAACCAAAACAATTTGCTTTTTAAGCATTTCTTTACTCATAATTAACTATACAGCATTTCCATGTTCATTTTCTGCAGTTACTTCTGGTCTTTGTATGTTTTAATTACTAAAAATCCTGAAATTAGTACAAGTGCATACCTATTAATAGCCAGAATATTTAATATACAGATCTTGTGAATTTAATAATATAATAAAAGGTGCCATACATGCCTGACTGCTGTGTTTTATTTCTAATTTCTTGCAGCTTGACAGTGACATAGAGTTTAAGAAGCAGAGGAAGCGAGTAGCATATCTAAGCCAATACTACTAGCTTGCAGACTTTTGCAACATCCACATCGTGTAGCATCAACAATGTAGGACACTAATGTATAGATTGTTTGATGATCAGGTGTCCGTATTTAACAATTGGAAAACTATGAGTCCATTGAGGGCATCCTGCAGGACTGCCAGTCCAATAAAAATCCAGGTTCCATTCCGTAATTGTCGTAGCCGCGAGTGCTTCAGCAGAGCCATGGATACAGAGCTGATGACACCTCCATGAAATTAGCAACACCTCAAATGAAACAAGCAAGAAAAGCAGTTGGAGCTAATAAAAAAATCAGCATTTAAGTAGTAACCAGAGTTTGAATGACACAGTGCAGCATGTGACTCCAGCATACCTGACCAGAGCAGCAGAACTAAAAGGGGCAGATACTGCAGACTCTACTTAGTTGAGAGGGCTCCCTGGAACAGTATCGTTTCAGTGCAACACCCTCTATAAATGATGAGCTGGGTGAAGAGATGAAATGCCAGCACAGACTGATTCCAGATCACCGACCCAACACCGCCAAGCCTGAGACCTACACCTTTATCTACAGAGAACGTCTTCCACCAGCAGTCATTTCATTTATTTTAGAAGCTAAAAGTAAACCAGCACTTTGAGATCTAAACTTGCGTGTTGGCTTATACTATTGAATAAGCTCAATGAGATACTGTGGAGCCTGATTATGTAGAATTTTATATGTTATCAATACAATTTTGTACTTAATACAAAACTTAACTGGTAGCCAGTGTAAGTTTGATAACACAGGACTGATATGATCAAACTTTCTGGTTCTAGTTAAAACCCTAGCTGCAGCATTTTGAACAAGTTGTAATTTATGTAATGATTTATTAGAACATCCTGTCAAAAGTGAATTACAATGAACCTTGTGGTAATAAAAGCATGAATATGTTTCTTCGCATCTTGAAAGGAAAGTATATTTCTAAGCTTCGAAATTAAAGCAATTCTAGTAATATTGCTAATGTGCTTTGTAAAGGAGAGATCTAAATCTATAATGACACCAAGAGTATTTACCGATGAACTGGGTCTGATTAAAGAGTTATCGAGGTTTAACCCAGAGTCAGAAGCTTTGTTTATTTTGTCCGTGGGTCCAACTATTGGTACCTCAGTTTTATCAGAATTTAACAGTAGGAAGTTTTTTGACATCCACATTTTAATATCTTGGATGCAATCCTCCAGCTTACCGACTGAACGATCATTCGGGTTTAGCACAAATGTATAACTGTATTATCTGCATAAGAGTGAAAACTAATTCCATTGAATTCCATAGTTCCATGAAAAATGTATCCCAATGGAAGCATATATGGGGCAAATAGGAATGGTCTGAGAACTGACCCTTGCAGAACACCATACTTAACTTTAACAAGATCAGAACATTGATTGTTAACACAGGTGAACTGATATCGATCTGAAAAATAGGATTTAAACCACTGGAGTATAGAACCTGTAATGCCCATGGTGTTCTCTAATCTATCCATATGATGTCATGATCTATAGTGTCAAAGCCAGCACTAAGATCTAATACGAAAAGAAAAGAGATTTGATTATTATCAGAGGACAGTAATAAGTCATTAACTACTTTAATTGAGGCTGTCTCAGTGCTATGGTGAGACCTAAAACCTGACTGATAAACTTAAAGGAAAAAAAGAGACAAAAGCAAGGTTTGATATCGGTCTATAGTTGGACAGTATTAGAGGATCCAAATTAGGGTTTTTTAAGTAATGGTTTAATGACCGCACACTTCAGATTTTTGGGGACAAAGTCTATTTTAAGCGATTCATTTATGTTTATTAATGGCTCTGTAATATTTGGTTGGAGACCTTGGGTCATTGCATTGTCCAACAGACAGGATGTTGTCTTTGTGTAATTAATGATACAAGCTCTTTATTAGAAATTGGGTTAAAGGTATTTACCTCTTGTACCATATTATTTTCTGTTACACTAGATTTTTCAGTAACTGGTTGATTATGGGTGGCTTAGTGGTTAGCACGTTCGCCTCTCAGCGCTAGGGATTCCCGGTTCGAATCCCCATCTGGGTGGAGTATCCATGTTCTCCCCATGTCTGCGTGGGTTTCCTCCAGGTTCTCCGGTTTCCTCCCACAGTCCAAAAACATGGATCAAGTCAATTGAATTCTCAAAAATTGCCCCATATAGAGATATTCTCCCCTGGATGGGCATGGGGACCCCCCACGACCCTAATAGAGGATAAAGCGGGAGATAATGAATGAATGAATGGTTGATTATGCTACATGATGCATTACATGATTTGAGTCTTGTTTTCAATTTTATCAGTAAAGAAATTCATAAAAGATGATAAAAGATTTTTAAATAGTTTCAGTATTCAACATATTTACTTGAAAAAAAAAAAGAATTCTTCACATAGTCTAGTATCTTAAAAAAGATTTCCAACTTTAGCAATGCCCAAATAGTTCTTTAAACGATACGCATTTTAAGGCAATAAAAAAAAATAGTAGAAGTGCATACATATAACAGGAATATTTAAACTTAGTTCTAGTGAATTTACTAGTGACAAGTGCTATACAGGTGCTGGTCAACGAATTAGAATAATTTGAAATAGTGCAATCATGAAATTCTTTGAATGCATTTTTTGTGCAGAAAGCAAATCAGGTGTTCACCGCACCTGTCCTACTCGTTAGACTAATCACAGAACTCGTTACCTGTAAAAAAAATTTGCTCGGCTGAGCTTTCCAAAAGGCCCATTTAGGCCATTTAACTGTGACACTGTTGTTTTATTGAATTAGAATAATGGAGAAACTGTTTCATTGAATTAGAATAATTTTTATTATAATTACAATCATCACTTTCTCAGTATTTTGTGGCTGCCCCCTTGGCTTGTATGACTGCCTGAAGTCTCCGCGGCATCGATTCGACCAGCTTGTCGCAAGTTTCCACACTCACAGCTTCCCAGGCAGTGGCGATGTTCTGCTTCAGTTGGTCCAGCGTAGTAGGCTTTCTGTCGCGAATTTTCCGCTTGAAGATGGCCCAAAGGTTTTCAATGACATTGGGGTCAGGCGAGTTGGCCGGCCATGCTAAAACTTCAAGCTGTTTTTTAGTGAACCAATCTTTGGTCGACTTTGCCGCATGATCTGGTGCAAGATCCTGTTGAAATATGAAGTCTTCTTCGCCGAACTGTTCCTCAACAGTCGGAATCAGGAACGTTTCCAGAACATCTTGATATACGGCAGCACTGACAGTCTTCTTGAGGAAGCAGAGTTTCCCTACACCTCGTGCGGACATGCATCCCCAGACCATAACGCTCTGGGGAAACTTGACGGATCTTTTCACGCACTCGTGGTTGTAGGTTTCGCCACCACGACGCCAGACACGAGGACCTTGGTCACCGAAGGAGATGCAGAAGCGTGATTCGTCACTGAAGACCACTTTCTGCCAGTCTTCAGCAGTCCACTCGCCGTGTTCTTTGGCCCACTTCAGCCGTTTCTCCATTTGTTTCTTGTTCAGCATCGGTTTTACTGCTGGAACGCGAGATTTGAAGCCGAGTTCGCGCAGACGACGGTAAGTGGTTGATCTGGAGACGTCAGCGCCGGTCTGCTTGTTTCACAAGTCGGTGAGCTCGGAAGTGGACTTGAACCGGTTGCTGACTGCGATCTTTCTCAGCTGCTTGTTGTCGCGAGCAGAAGTTTTTTGGACGCCGAAATAGTTGGTGCGCTTGCTGCAGTTTTTCTTGAGAGCTTTGCAGACGGAAGACTGGCTGATGCCGAGTTACTCAGCAATTTTAGTTTGGGTTTGAATTTGAGCCACTATTCCAGTTGAGAGGTCGCGCTGCTTACCCATGATTGATTTTACAACTTAGAAATTCTACTCAACCCTGACTTTATACTGCACAGTGAACACTCTTCACAGAAAACAAAAATTCGAGCATTTATTCTAATTCAATGAAACAGTTTCTCCATTATTCTAATTCAATAAAACAAGTGTCACAGTTAAATGGCCTAAATGGGCCTTTTGGAAAGCTCAGCTGAGCAATTTTTTTTTACAGGTAACGAGTTCTGTGATTAGTCTAACGAGTAGGACAGGTGCGGTGAACACCTGATTTGCTTTCTGCACAAAAAATGCATTCAAAGAATTTCATGATTGCACTATTTCAAATTATTCTAATTCGTTGACCAGCACCTGTACATGCCTGATTGCTGTTTTGCTGTGTCTTATTTCTATTTCTTACAGCTTGACTGTGACATGGAGTTTACGAAGTTTTATAAAGCTCTTGAGTTTGCAAGACTTACATTGTGTAAAAAATTTATGAACATAAAGTGGTAACTTGCAACTACTTTCGAATTATTCTTTTGTGTTAAAAGTACTGATCCACCTTTGGTCATTGCATTACATTTTAGTGTGTGACATTTATTATAAAAAAAAACGATCAAAAATATATTAATTATATACCTAATATTAAGCATTGTCTAATAAAAAAAATAAATAAAAAGTTCCACAATTATATATTTTTTAACTTTAACAAAGCCCAAATAGTTCTTAAACAATGTGCATTTTTTTACAATAAAAAAAATATGCACACACCCAGACACACAATGGCTTTAGTGAACTGCAAAATTCTTAAGATGAACAAACCTCACAGTAAACATTACATGATCTTAATACACAGGACACAAATGCAAGTTTTAGCGAAATGTAGTGTTTTAGAAAGCTAAGAAAGAAATAGAAATGTTGTGTTGTAAAAAACATTTATTCTTCTAATTTATTCAAAGGTTCAGAATCAGAGTCAAACATTTATCTTTTAACATGAGATAAAAAAAAAAACAAGAAAAAGCCAGACATTGTCACATAAAATGAATCATGGCATGATTCTAAAAAAATATAAAATGTTTAATCGTCATCTTGTGTTTAAATGTCTCACCTTTACCACAGATGAGTCCATCAACCAACAGTGCATCACATTAACACGGGGAAGAAAACTGAGCAAAGTTCTCTCTTTCCAGAGGCACAGTGTGACCCACGAGCACCATGATATCCTGACTGTTTATCTGCTCTGCCAAGTTTATTTGTTTGAATTTATTTTCCTTCTCACTTTGGGCTTCTTTACAGGCCGTAAGTATGGGTTATCAATCATGTTTTCGTCATTGTTTTTCCCTGTTGGAACTCCTCCACTAGATGGCAGTCCGGAATTTTCTGTAGTCGCTCCTGTATCATCCTAAAGAAAGCAGATGGCCAGATGAAAATCGTACACAAAATACATTAAAAAAATATTAATTACTTAATATGAACCAGTAATGAGCAAAATACATTAACCTCGTTTACAGGAAACCAGTACCCCACACATAATACAGTTTAATAAAGAATGGTGCAGAAATATTAAAGGTTCTTACATTGATGTTGTGGTGGGCATTGTTTTCTGTGTCTGTCTGGTCATCCTGCTCCGATGAGTCCGTCTCCTCTAGTGTCTGCAGCTCTAGCTCCGAGGGCAACAGAGCACTTAGATATGGGATAGAGCTCGGCTGTATAGCGATTACTGAAGAAAACAAATGGCAGAAAAATGTCAAATTATCACAGATCACAATTGTACAGTACAGGTCAAAAGTTTGGACACTCCACCTTATTGCTCCTTTGTCTATTTTCTCCACTTACCATGTAGATGGACTTTGAAGTCCAACAATTACAGACTTTTGTACATCTGTTTTATTTATTTTTTTAGTCCCCTGTTGGTTCTCCGATCTCTATTGGTCAGGACTATTACAGAACAGGTATAATTTGGGTGGTGTATTGTCAGTTTGGTAGTGACACTGATGCGGTGAGGTGGTTTTTGTGCAGCAGTGCTGCTGGAGTTTCATTTAAACACTTCAGAGACACTGATGGGATAGGAATAATGCACAAACCAGATACCTGGTCTGTGGTGGTACCATCAGGGTCCTGACCATTAGAGAACAGAGTAAAGTATGTATGTACTGTAGTCCACAAACAGATAGATTACAGTCTGGAATTGTAAAACTACCCATCTACTCCAAGTCCATCTACATTAAGTGGAACTGATAAAATGGTTAAGGCATGTCCAAACTGTTGACTGGTTCTGTATATTGTACTGTAATATAAGCTAAGGGTTGTCCAATTACGTGGCATTTTTTTAATACCAGGCAATACAAGTTCTGAAATGTAGAATAACATTGAATTAATTAGCTAATTACACTGGTGAACATGACATCTTAAACAGAACTCACATGGAAAAGTAGTGAGGTCATCCTTAAAAAGGCTTTGTGTCTCTCCAGTTTTAGCCATGAACCGTGTAAGTGCTCTTTCAACGTCTCGCCTCTGAGACGCTGCCTTTTCCCGCAACACCTGGTAGTCGGATACAGGTTCTCGAAATGTCTATACAACAGAACAATACATTTTATTTCGTTGGGTTTATAGTAGAGCTGCAACCAAAAAAATAATAGATAAAATTAAATAAAATTAAAAAATAATAATAATAATAAAAAAAAGAATGTTCTAAATCACTTCACAACTATTGCCCCAAAATGTCTGTTCTGGGTGAAACTGGCAGGTGCTTCCCATGACTCCGTGGGTATGACTCAAGCCCCGTCCAAATACATGAAATTCATGTGATTTGGGGGTATAAAAGTGCACTACAATGAGTGAGTGTGTGTCTGTCTCTGCCCTGTGATTAACTGGCAATGTGCCCAAAGAGTCTCCTCCATGTATTTTGCCCTTTGAGTTTGGTTGTGTGGAATAATGCCTTAATAACCAAAAATTAATCATGAAAGCAGTCTATAAGGGTAATATTTTACTTCAGTAGCTTTCATTTGTGGATTTATTTTTTTAATCTCTTCTCAAATGTTATTTGCACATCTGCTATGAACATCTATTCCACAACATATGAACCCCAAATTATTTACATTTGTAGAAGCTTACCGGAGTCTTGATGTAGGTATGAGGATCAGGGAATTCTGGAAAATGGCTGGGGATGTAAGGAGGATGCGTACGCTTCTGTCCAGCCATGAGAGTCTTTGGAATTACTGGGGGATTTGTCACAGGAGCTAAAAAAGAACAAAAACACATTTACAGAGGTTTTTAGACAAAACACATACACACAAAAAACATTCTGTTTTACTTTCTTTCCATTTGCACTTACCTTAAAGGGTTTTGGACTACAGTACACACTGTGTACGTCCCCTTTACTCTGTTCTCTAATGGTCAGGACACCAATAGTACTACCACAGATTATGTATTATTTAGTTGGTGCATTATTCCCATCCCAGCAGTGTCATTAAGGTATTTAAATGAAACCACAGCAGCACTGCTGCACTAAAAACCCCTCACCGCATTAGTGTCACTGCAGAACTGAGAATAAACAATACACCACCCAAATTATACCGGTTCTGTGATGGTTCTGACCAATAGAAAACAGAAAAGCAACAGGGGACTGACAAAACAAGAACTACAGTCTGTAATTGTAAAACTACAAAGTCCATTTATATTTTAAGTGGAGGAAATAGACAATGGAGCAAGAAGGTGTCCAATCTTTTGACTTGCACTGTATATATAAGAACTAAATTAAAAACTAAAGAATTAAAAGAGAGAAGGAAAACAATATGTGTAAAGTATATCTAATAATGGATGTGCATTATTAGCATGGGGCTTAGAGAAGGAAAACTTACGTGCAGTTATGACCATCCTCTGCGTTCGTTTGGCATACAAGGGAAGTGAATCCACATTAAAACCTAAGAATAAAGAAAGATTCATTTTTAGTTTCATCAACTAATTAACAACAAATCTAGTTACACAGAAACACATTAACAGAAAAAGGGCCATGTTTAAATAATTTTAATAACATTTTTTAATTGATAAAAGATTGAAAAAAGGCTACATTTACTTATTGTTCAATTTCAATTTCCTGCTCAGATCCAATTTGCCCATCTGGGCATTTTCACATTCAGAAACACACAGCAGCACATGTTGCTGTGTTTTAACACAAGGCAACAGAATTTATGTCTGAACCATTTGATAGTCCTGTTTGTGCGCCTGTCACTCTCATATTTTAATATATCTCATATTCTTTAATGCCAAATATATAAACCTGTGTCGGTTAAAATGTGTGAGTGGTGCTGCCATGAAAAAGAGACACATAATGTAGCTTTACTTATAGGACCAGCCCAACTTACCCATTTCTACCAGTGTAATAACCACATCTGAGAGAGTGGGAATGCTCCGAGCTGTGTGTTCACAGTTTGCTTTTGCGGCACGTCCAACTTCACTTATATCTGTAACGCATTAGATAGCAGTACAAAATTTGTAAAAATATATATAAATGGCAGTCCACTGCCTTCTGTTACTTTATGTCACTTAATTCACCATGGCAATGTTTTGACAACCTTATACTGACAAAGGAAAAAATGGAAAAGTTTTAAATTACATTTTAAAAAATTAATCTCCAGTCTGTGTATCTGTGACAATGATTCCACATGCTCCCTGAATTTTTTTTTTACTGTTCACTGTGATATCAAGTGTACTGGCATTTTTTTTAAACTGAATATTTTCATATGTAAAAGCAAAACTTAAGGACAAGAAATGCTTTTCAACAGAAAGTCAATTAGATTAGGTAGATTGTGAACTGATTGTTTCTAAACACATTTTGTGGTGTGGCTTATCCTTCTGTACAAAAATCAATGACATTGAGACATACTGAAAGCCATGAACTAGCAAAGTATCAAAATAAAAATTTCTTAATGAGAAACAGCATCACATTGCCAATTTGCTTGTCCGCATCGTATAAGGTAAAAGGCACCTCTTGTTTAGAGATGCTCGGTTGCCATCATCTTGCTATTCTAATTAATTTATTGCCAAAGTCACACAAATCATTGTATCTTACATTTTCTGCTTTTAAAGCAAATCTTTATTCACTTGCTGCCTAAAATATCTCATTCCTTGACAGGTGCCACTTTATCAAGATGTTGTTGACATGCATCAGTAGTTGTCTTCTTGTGGCTAATCTGAGGATATTTTCTTTTCTATGTTATATTTAACAGCTCAAACCTAGTATTAACAAAATGCTATGCTTTAGTAAATCACATCTTATAATAAATATGTAATAACTATTTGACTTCTACACCAATTGCATATGATTACTGGACAAGCTACCCTTAGAAAAAGTATGCATGGTAAATGATGGGCTGTCAGGTCACTTACAGCTCTGCATCATTTCTGTTAACGTCTCCACTGCTGCCTTTTCAGCACTCTCAAAACCACACTCTGTCAGTAATGAGCTGACCACCACCTGAAGAGTGCGTCGCCGAGCCAGGACATAGTTTTCTGCTGGGCTTGTGCCTCCTTTATTACCACTCGATCGCTAAAGAAAGAAAAAAAATAGATCACATTACTTCTCATTTAATAAGGTATGTTTTAAACAGCTGTGTGATGTAAACCGATCTAGGTTTTAAACTATATCTAACCAGAGGTCTGATTGGCATGCATACTTGCCAAATACGTGTTTGATGGTAATTTGGTAAAACATTTACCAAATGCAAATTTGCATAATATCAAATTGTCCACACTATGAACAGATGTGTGTCCAATTATGTCATACCCTTGCAATGTTTTATTTGTAAATGTCCCCATTGTGGGACCAATAAAGGTAAATTCTATCTTACCTAATTTGTGTTATTCTTTCTCTAATCTTTTAGCAGTACTCAATGGATACCACCAACTGCATGCTGATTGCTGGACATTTGTAGTTGGTAGTGGAAAAATCTGGAGCAGCACAATACACAACATGTTGCCACCACAGGAGTGATGGTGGCTTATTGATTAGCACGTTCCCTCCCTTCCCATGTTCTCCCCATGTCCACATGGGTTTCCTCCAGGTTCTCTGGTTTCCTCCCACAGTCCAAAAACATGTATTTAAGGTAAACTGAACGCTCTAAATTGCCCGATATATTACAGTGGGTTGCAAAAGTATTCATACCCCTTGAACTTTTCCATATTTTGTCACATTACAACCACAAACATAAATATATTTCACTGGAATTTAATGTGAAAGACCAACACAAAGTGGTACACAATTGTAAAGTGGAAGGAAAATTATACATGAATCAACATTTTTTTTACAAATAAAAAACTGAAAAGTGCGACGTGCAAAAGTATTCAGCCCCCTTTTCCCTGAGTGCAACCAATTGCATTCAGAAGTTGCCTGATGAGTGCTAATGACTCAAAAGGGTCCTCCTGTGTGTAATCTAATCTCAGTACAAATACAGCTGCTCCGTGACGGCCTCAGATGTTGGTTAAGAGAATATTGGGGAGCAAACAGCATCATGAAGTCCAAAGAACACACCAGACAGGTTAGGAATATGGTTTTGGAGAAGTTTAAAGCAGGCTTAGGTTATAAAAAGATTTCCAAAGCTTTGAACATCTCACGGAGCACTGTTCAATCCATCATCCGGAAATGGAAAGAGTATGGCACCACAGTAAACCTGCCAAGACAAGGCCGTCCACCTAAACTTACAGGCGGAACAAGGAGATCACTGATCAGAGAGGCAGCCAAGAGGCCCATGGTGACTCTGGATGAAATGCAGAGAGCCACAGCTCAGGTGGGGGAAACTGTCCACAGGACAACAATTAGTCGTGCACTACACAAATGTGGTCTTTATGGAAGAGTGGCAAGGAGAAAGCCATTGTTAAAAGAAAACCATAAGAAGTCCCGTTTGCAGTTTGCCAGAAGCCATGTTGAGGACACAGCAAACATGTGGAAGAAGGTGCTTTGGTCAGACGAGACCAAAATTGAACTTTTTGGCCACAATGCAAAACGCTATGTGTGGCGGAGAAATAACACTGCACATCACTCTGAAAACACCATCCCCACTGTCAAATATGGTGGTGGCAGCATCATGCTCTGGGGGTGCTTCTCTTCAGCAGGGACCGGGAAGTTGGTCAAAGTTGATGGGAAGATGGATGGAGCCAAATACAGGGCAATCTTGGAAGAAAACCTGTTGGAGTCAGCAAAAGATTTGAGACTGGGGCAGAGGTTCACCTTCCAGCAGGACAACGACCCTAAACATAAAGCCAGAGCTACAATGGAGTGGTTTAAAAAAAAGAATATTCATGTGTTAGAATGGCCCAGTCAAAGTCCAGACCTAAACCCAATTGAGAATTTGTGGCAAGATCTCAAAACTGCTGTTCACAAACGCTCTCCATCCAATCTGACTGAGCTTGAGCTGTTTTGCAAGGAGGAATGGGCAAGAATTTCAGTCACTAGATGTGCAAAGCTGGTGGAGACATACCCTAAAAGACTTGCAGCTGTAATTGCAGCAAAAGGTGGCTCCACAAAGTATTGACTCAGGGGGGCTGAATACTTTTGTACGTCGCACTTTTCAGTTTTTTATTTGTAAAAAAATGTTGATTCATGTATAATTTTCCTTCCACTTCACAATTGTATACCACTTTGTGTTGGTCTTTCACATTAAATTCCAGTGAAATATATTTATGTTTGTGGTTGTAATGTGACAAAATATGGAAAAGTTCAAGGGGTATGAATACTTTTGCAACCCACTGTATGTGTCTGTGTGTATGAGCGTGTCTAGCGATAGATTGGGCGCCCTGTCCTGGGTGTATCTGCCCAGTACCCGAAACGTTCTGCCCTGGACGGGGGCATTGGGAACCCATCTACGACCCTAGTAGAGGATTAAGCAGAAGATAACGAATGAATGAACACTGCCACCACTGAGCTAGGGATCCCAAGGTTGAGGGTTCAAATCTCATGTTCACTGAAGTTACCAATGTGGGCCATTAAGCAAGGCCCTTATCCCTATTTGCTTCAGGGGTGCTGTTCCTGTGTTCTGTCACCAGCCATAAAGCTTTGCTACTTGTAAGTCGCTTTGAATAAAAGCGTCTGCTAAACGACCAAATGTAAATGTGAGTGTCACTGCAGTGCTGAGAGTCATCCATCACCCAAATACTACCTGTGCTGTGATGGTCCTGACCAGTAAAGAGTACAGTAATGAGGACTAAAATGTATGACCAGTTGTATTGGTCAGTAATTGTAGAACCTATACGGTAGGTGGCGTTAGAAATGAGAAAGCCGTGGACGCAGACACAATTCATCCATTATCTTCTGCTTTATACTATATTAGGGTCGCGGGGGTTCCCCATGCCCATCCAGGGGAGAACGTCTCGGGCGGTGGGCAGACAAACCCTGGACAGGGCGCCAATCCATCAATGGGCACACACTCACACAAACACACTCTATATGGGGTAATTTGAATAACTCAATTGACCTTAATCCATGTTTTTGGACTGTGGGAGGAAACAGGAGAACCCGGAGGAAACCCACACGGACACGGGGAGAAAATGGAAACTCCACCAGATTGGGATTCGAACCGGGAATCCCTAGCGAACGTTCTGACCACTAAACCACCGTGCCGCTATATGGGGCAATTTGGAGAACTCAATTGACTTGCGCAGACACAATGACGTGTCTAATAAAGTGGCCGTTGGTTTGTTCTAGTTCTCAGCATGTTAGGACCTGGCTCATATTCCCAAATGTTAACGAAATACAGGTACTCGACTATTAAGTCTAATAGTGTAACTCCTTAAGTGTAAAACGTTCCAGTCTCTGGTAGTCAGGCTGTTAGCTTCGTTTCTCGGTTGTTAACAGGCGGCTAACGCGGCTAACGTTACCGTTCCGGCGTTTAAGGATCCTCCGCCCGCCACCGCAGGATCCGCCATGTCTGCAGTCCCGCTGTTCCTCTCTTTAGAGGAACACTTAGAGAATTCCGTTCTAATTACGACCTGCTAAACATCGAAAAGTTCACGCCGCACAACGTAAAGCTAACGCTATCCGCTTTGCCTTGCTGTGGTTGTTTGTTGTATAATAAAAGTCCTGGCGCTAATTCCACATTACACAATAAAAGTCCTAAGTAACGATACATTCATTCATTTATTCATTCATTATCTACGGGAGGGGCGGCACGGTGGCTTAGTGGTTGGCACTTTCTCCTCTCAGCACTAGGGATTCCCGGTTCGAATCCCAATCTGGGTGGAGTTTCCATGTTCTGCCCGTGTCTGCGTAAAAACATGGATCAAGGTAACATGCATTATTCAAATTGCCCCATATAGTGTGTGTGTGTGTGTGTGTGTGTGTGTGTGTGTGTGTGTGTGTGTGTGTCAACACTAGGGATTCCCGGTTCCAATCCCATCTGGGTGGAGTTTCCAAGTTTACCCCGTGTCCGCGTGGGTTTCCTCCGGGTTATCCAGTTTCCTCCCACAGTCCAAAAACATGGCTCAAGGTCAATTGAATTCTCCAAATCGCCCCATATAAAGTATGTTTGTGTGTGTGTCTGTGTGAGTGTGTGCCCAGCGATGGATTGGCGCCCTGTCCTGGGTGTATTTGCCCAGCGCCCGAAACGTTCTTCCCTGGAAGGGCATGGGGGAACCCCCCCCCCCCCCCCCCCCCCCCCCCCCCCCCCCCCCCCCCCCCCCCCCCCTGCAACCCCAGTAGAGCCAAACACAGCAAAAATCATATTTGAAACATTGGTCAGTTAATGACAACAATTATATACTATAAAGACAAAAGTACTAGGACTCACCTCTAAATAATTAAATACAGACTTTTTTTTCAATGTATATTTATTTATAAAGATTTATAAAGCCAAGCACCTAGCCATGTAATTTGATCAAGTGCATGCCTCCAACTTTGTAAAAACAGTTTGACATGACTGGATAACCGGCGGCACGGTGGCTTAGTGGTTAATGCATTCGCCTCTCAGTGCTAGGGATTCCCGGTTCGAATCCCCATCTGGGTGGAGTTTCCATGTTGTCTGCGTGGGTTTCCTCCGGGTTCTCCAGTTTCCTCCCACAGTCCAAAAACATGGATCAAGGTCTATTGAATTATCCAAATTGCCCCCTATAGAGTGTGTTTGTGTGTGTGTGTGTGAGTGAGTGTGTGCCCAACGCTATTTGGCACCCTCTCATTTGGTCATTGTGGTCATTTAGCAGACGCTTTTATCCAAAGCAACTTACAAGGTGAACACAGGGTTAATTACAACATACCTGGGGCAATGAGGGTTAAGGGCCTTGTTCAAGGACCCACACTGGTAACTTCAGTGGACCTGGGATTTGAACCAACAACCTTTAGATTTGTAACCCTCATTGCATACAAAGCGTATTTTCAGTATAAATATTGATAAAAATATAATCAATTGTTTTGATTATGGGCGGCGGCACGGTGGCTTAGTGGTTAGCACATTCACCTCTCAGCGCTAGGGATTCCCGGTTCGAATCCCCATCTGGGTGGAGTTTCCATGTTCTCCCCGTGTCTGCGTGGGTTTCCTCCGGTTTCTTCCCACAGTCCAAAAACATGGATCAAGTCAATTGAGTTCTCTAAATTGCCCCATATGGAGTGTGTATGTGTGAGTGAGTGTGTGTGTGTCCAGCGATAGATTGGCGCCCTGTCCTTGGTGTATCTGCCCAGCGCCCGAAACGTTCTCCCCTGGATGGGCATGGGGAACCCCACCGCGACCCTAATATAGGATAAAGCAGAAGATAATGAATGAATGTTTTGATTATACTTATAGTGCTTTTCACGTACACATACCATAAAGTTAAACTTTGTTTGTAAATCTGAAGTATACAAAGGCTTTTGAAAAACAATTACAATATTTGTTCTTAATAGTAGCAGTAGTAGTACAAAAAATTAAAAACATGCAGTGTAAGGCCTAAAGTGACAGTCGAAAAGAAAAACAACTTCAAACTTCCTTACTTAAGAATTGATGTGTTATTTTATTGAATTTCACTTTTCTGAAGAGACTTTTTTAAACAATATTAAACAGACACCAGTGTGCACAACCTTTATTCAGCTGCATACAGAGAAACCTTAATTTCTAAAGATGAAATACATCCTATATAAATAATGCTTAGTAGCTAGAAAATCTTTACATCACAATATCATCTTCACAAACATACAGATAACAATTTATAACACAAGGACCTCCACAAATTTTCTGGTGTTAGCTGCTCAACAGCATTTATAGCATTCCAACACACTTCCTGTTATCTTTTCCGTCAGGCAAACAGTAACCTTAGTGCAATGGCAGCAGACTTGCTGTATATGTGTGTGTGTGTGTGTGTGTGTGTGTGTGTAGGTGTGTGCGTGTGTGCGCGCGCATGCATGAGCGTGTGCATGTGAGTGTGTGTCTAAGAGGCATGAGCCCTGAAACTCATACGGCGCTGTCTGAGCATAGGCAGTTCTTTAGCCTTGGTCTCCATCTCCTCCATCCCCTCATCTTCTACATCCATTTCAGGAACAACTGTTTGTGGCTCTTGAGTTTGGTTTGTTATAGTCAGTGGCTCTTCCAGCAGTTTCTGTAGCACGCTGTCGTCTTGTTCAGGGAAAAGGGAGCAGACGGCCTCAATCATTCCGCTTGCTACACCAAGCACCGCAAATGTGGTTCCTACCAGATATACCTTCATGGAGCCTTTTGAAGGCCTTGTACTGAGCATCTCTCTTGCAAACTGCATGGTCTCCTGCATTGTTTCCATGTTCTTTAAAGTTGTGTCTGTAAGGCAGAAAATGTTTTGGCATTTATTATGTATAGCAGAAAGCTGATCATCAACTGTTTTATGGCTAGTTCAGCTTTGTACACATACAATTTAATTTATATTTATGTTGTTATTTAATTTGTTATATATAAGTTATTTTAAACAAAACATATCATTTCAGTTGAGATTATTAATTTCCTTTAATAAATCTGGAAAAGCCTTACAGTGGCTGATTAAATATCTGGATAATATAGAGTATGAAGTATAGTAATTGTTAAAATGTAATGAAAATATTGTGATTTTGAAAAATATAGTAACAAACAAATACAATTAAAAGAAAACCTGGATAGATCTTAAAGCTTTACCATGGGTAACTTTCAAGAAAAAGAGAAAAAAAAGCTTGAGTAAATCTAAAACTGTACTTACCTGTACAATATACAAGAACCCTTCAGTTAAATACTCTTGCTTTGGTATGTCCAAGCGTCAGTGGGCAAATCACAGCAATCTCCTTTACTATTTAAAGGCATTTGAAGCCACACTCACTCCTCATGAATATTCAGTTTTTAAAAAGCCCTGCCAATTTGCTTGTGCAAGGTTCTGTGAGCTTTAGTGATAATAGTCTATGCCAAAACAGTTTGGAGTCTTCTACCCAGGACACTGCCAGTCACGTATCAAAGCAGCTGCACGTTCCACAGTATGTGAGCAATGTGAAGACCCAAAAGATCCTTTTAAAACATTTAAATAATTGTTAACATTTTATTCTTATTTGTGAATTGTGCCAAACAATAACACCCTAAAGCAATATATTAGAAATTAAGGCCTTTATTGCATGCCTGTTGTTCAAGGGAAAAATGTAATTAAACTCAAAATTATAAGTTACAACAAATTTGGGGCATCAGACATCCATCCATTCATTATCTTCGGGGGGGGGGGGGGGGGGTTGAGAACGTTTTGGGCGCTGGGCAGTTACACCCAGGACAGAGCGCCAATCTATCACTGGGCCCAAACTCACACAAACACACATGCTATATGGGACAATTTGGAGAATTCAATTGACCTTCCATCCATCCATTATCTTCCGCTTTATCCTCTATTAGGGTCGCAGTGAGGTTCCCCATGCCCATCCAGGGGAGAACGTCTCAAGCGCTGGGCAGATACACCCAGGACAGGGCGCCAATCTATCGCTGGGCACACACTCACTCACACAAACACACTCTACATGGGGCAATTTGGAGAACTCAATTGACTTGATCCATGTTTTTGGACTGTGGGAGGAAACCCACGCAGGCACGGGGAGAACATGGAAACTCCACCCAGATGGGGATTCAAACCGGGAATCCCTAGCGCTGGTTGTAGCATTGTGACATACCTCATAGCAAGAAAATTATTTTTGCAGGAAGTTTACATGTTCTCTCTTTGTGGATTTCACCTAGGAATGCTAATCTTCTCCTGTAGGTCAAAAATATGTCAGAAGGCTATATTGCAACACAGAATTGCCTTAGGTAAAAGTGTTTACATAAATGTGTTTGTTCCTATCTGCTCTGTGATGGATTGGTGAATTGTTCAAACTGTTTTTCCATCTCTCCTAATATTAACACTGGGGTAGGTTTTAGCTGTGACATTGATAAAATATAAATATTCTTTCCATCACTGTATGTGAATTTCTATCCTAAACTAATAGTCCATTTCCAATAACATACTGCATAAATTATTAAGGGCAAAGGTTTAGACTTTGAAGATTATAAGAATCCAGAGCAGGTTAAGATTATAAGGTTACTCATATTCAGTAAACCCTGTTCCACTAGGACATTTGCCAGCATTAGCAGTGCCAAAATGGTTAGAAAAATAGTTTTGCACACTGATCGATGTGATTACATCATATTGAGTTAATAATTGTTACTTTTTAGAACTATAATAATTGAAGTGATTAAAACTATAATTTAAATGAATATTGTTCAAAAATGTCTTATAGGTAGCTCAAATATATATATATATATATATATATATATAAATATAGGTTAGCATTTGCTAACCTTTTACAATGATCTGGCAAAAAAATGTGTATTCACATGTCTTTTGGTAACTGTTTGCGTATGAGGTAAAAGAGTAGTAGGGTCTTAGGCAATTCTGGTTCAACTCTCTTGATACAGCTTCTGCTGCATGGACAGAAGCAAATGAGAGACCTCTGACCCACAGCTCTCATCGTTGTCCTTTCCCTTAGATGTGCAGACGTCGTTAAGAAACTGGTTAAGCACAACCAGCGGGGGAAAAAAAACACATCAGAGAAGCCAAAACTGATATAATGTACTCATTATTTTAAAAAAAAAAAAAAAAAAATATATATATATATATATATATATATATATATATATATATATATATATATATATATATATATATATATATATATATATATATATATATATATACCTCTGAGTGCAGGGTACCACTATTTTCACCACCTGAGTCAACTGCACCCTACAAACCAAGTACCTTTTAATACTAAAGAATAAACCAAAGGTGTGTCACTTTAACAATAATGAATAAATAACTACACTCACCTCCTGCCACATGAGCTCCAAAAACTTTACTGCAGCGCTAGTCCACAATACCTCTGCATCAAAAAGTTTTAGACTTACATCTCTCTTTTACTTTTATGCAGGGCAAGAGAGGGCATGTATTATTTTGAATAAATCACGGTAAGAGGTGTTATAAGGCATGACGCATAGCAGAGTACAGTTACACCTCTTTCACGTGATTTATTCACAATAATGCTTGCCCCCTAGTGCCTTATTGCTTTTATAAAACGGTTTATTAAAAGCATAAATGTTCTTTTCCATTTTTTAAAATTAAAAACTACAATCAAATATTCCTCTCTAGTGGCCAAATTACAGAAACTATTTTTTGAAATACATCAGGAAAATATGTATTGAACTGTATAGCCATACCATTGTCTGGCGTGTACCACAGTTTGAGAACAACTGCTTAGGAAGTTTAATAATCTTGTTAGAATTTTTTTAAATTATTTAGAACCTCACTGACTGACAACTTTTCAATTCAAAGTTCCAATAGCTTTAGACACATAGCTTAGTAATTGGATGACAGAAAAGGTAGTTCCATCTAATCTAAAATAACATTTTAATTTACCACATTGATTTTATAGCTATTCCTATATACACACTCCAACACATTAACTATTTAAGCATTATTTAAAACTTTCAGATGCACTTTTTTAGTTCTAAAAATACAGACTGTAGTCCATATGTTTCTCTATATAGTTTGTTATATAGATTTTTTCAATAATTTGTACTGATGACTATTGTGTTTGTGTGGGTGTTAAGCACTGATGACGGATTTAAGAAAGAGTAACACAAACACCAGCAGATGATCTACTATGACTACAATGAGGTAAATGTGTTCAAAGTGACTAAGTAACCTTAGAACCTTAGTGTGCGAAAAGTCATCTACCAATGTCAATGAAAATGATACATGCTATATAGGCAAGTGTCAGCATTAACAATAAGGGACAGAAAAGAAGAAGGTAGCCACAGGTTTGAGGTTGTATTTCTGCAAATAAAGTAGGTTATTAAATTCCTACTTACTACAGCAAAGTACATGTAGATTCATATGCATCATGATGTTTTATAAGGGGGTTGTCTGCTTTGTCCTGACTCTACTTCAAATATCTCCAGCATAAAAGATACTTAACCTACCACATAAAATACAGGACAATAATTCTCCACAATAATATAAAAGCTGGGTCTTATCTATAGGGATTGAATACGGATAGATTAGATAAATTAATTGTAATTAAAATTCTTGGATTTGATTTCAAGAATCTGACTGATCTAAATTGAATATATGTAAATATCATCAATTACGGAATTACATTGTCATGGAACCATCAACACATTGGTTCCAGGTTATGAATTGCTCTGCTTGTGAATCCCCACAGTTATGAATCCCCACAGTTGTTTTTTTTATATAAAACTCCAGTTGATATCAATTTCTTGGCATTTATTCATTAGAATTGTGTTTATCATTACTACAAAAAAAAACAGACATTTAATATAAATATAAAAATGTAAGACAGAAAAATAAGTTCACAATTTAAATCTATATTGCACATAGATTGGTTTATTCCACATAAACTTAAACCATTAAGACACTTAATAAATTGTAGTTACAGTATGTCTTAGATAAAAGTAAATAATAAACAAATGTATTTACAAGATAACACTTCACAGAAGTACACCGGCAAACCAGTTTAGTGGTAGGAAAGACATTCATTTGTGGTGAGTATAGCAACACTGGTAACTGTTTATGTAGTATATATATATTATTTTTTAAATATTACAAAATATACTTTGGTTCTATGGAGCAGTACATTAAACAAGACAAATCTCTACCGAAGTAATCATAAAGAAGTCACAGGAGGCCCTAAGCCCTAAAAATCAAACTCTGCCTACTACTTAATTACAAAGCTTGAATTTCTTTAACTGCTTATTGTATTTAACTTTTCATCCAGAGAGCTTTGTCACAGCTAGAGAACTCCAGCAACAAAGATTAATGGGCAAAACCTGGATTTTTATTTGACTTGTGCTTTTGCAGTCCTGCTAGTATAGCCTCAGATGTTTTTTTTACTGAACTTTCACAATCAGTACATTAATGTCCTGCACTGTAATGCAGCTTTTCCACTCAAGGAGGAAGGATGCCCCACTGAGCCTTTGTCCTCAACATGTTTTTAACTTAAAAACCTACACATAGGGTTTTTTTTTTTCTTGTCACTGTCACTTCAGTTTGCTCTTTGGGGGTTCACTTAGAACACTTAAGCTGCTTTGAGGCAATATACTATTGTAAAAAGCAATATATGAATAAATAAATCAACTTAAACCTGAACTTAAGCAAAACAATAGGTAATGCCACAACACCCGATTAGCCACATCATCCCAGGCTAAAGAGACTGAACATAAATAAGAAAATAATTTACAAAATGGTCATATTACCAAATAATAATATGAAACAGAGAACCTCTGGATAACACGGATTTATGCACATGAATAAAGATTTACATAAATTTTGTTTAAAGAAATATGGTGAGCTGAAGTCACATCAAAGGTTTCTGACACAACTTGCTTCTAAAACTCAGCATAATAATGTAGACATGTTCCTTCACACCAGAGCTCCAATCAATTGTCGCTGTTCAAAACCCAAATCACGAAGGAACAGGACGTGCCACCTTTATGCATTAGTGGCCAAAGGACAGGTCACAGACCTACAAAAATAGGCAAAATATATGTCTTAAACATCATATATAATGTACAATTTACAAATATATGAAGTACAAACATAATTTTCAGAAAAGTCAGAATACTTCCTAAAATAGGATTCAATTTATAACTGCAATTTAATAATGTATTTAAAGCTTCATTTAACAGACAACAGTTTTTATTTATTTATATATTTAATTTTTATTATTTATTTTTTTGTAAAAATAAACTTTATTGTATTTGTTAAATATACACAAACTAGTCCCGTTCTTGGCCCCTGCAAACAGTGTAAACATTATTTTTTTTAAAAAAAAGGTAGTTCCAGTACTTAAATCTAATTAAATCTGAGCTGTTTGTCCAGCCATGACATTACTAACAATAACACACCTCTGACTGCAACAACTATGTATCAATGCATGATACACAATACATTTTTCCTGATGTATTTTATAAACTGCTTTCTGTAATTTGGCCTCTAGATGACAGTATTTGCTTTTTAGAGAAACCGGAAACCTGTCAATCAGCCATCAGGGTTCAGTTCAAAAACTGGACTAGATTAAGTCACAGAAGACCAGTTTATTAATTCATTCATTCATTATCTTCCATATTATTGGGGTCTATATTACTATATTAGGGTCGCGGGGGGTTCCCCATCCCCATCCAGGGGAAAACGTTTCGGGAGCTGGGCAGATACACCCAGGACAGGTCGCCAATCCATCGCTGGGCACATTTTTATTAATGTTTAAGCTTTTAATAAATGCATTTATGAATCAAATCTTGTTTTTTTAAATATAGTGTGTTTTATAACCATTTTCACTCGAGGTGGTGTGCTACGTGTTGTGTCTAATAAAACTTCTTTCCCACATTTTCATTCGATCAGGATATTTTTTTTTGTCTATTGACATGATGCAACTAAATTAGTTTATTACCTTTTGATGATCAGTTATATAGCTGTCTTGAACATTCACATGATAGAGCAGACACCAGTCTGGAATTTCTCTCCACTCCGATTGGTCCCTCTTTTTCCATACCTGTACAGGTAGGAAATCTGTTATCAAAGTCTTTCTCAAAATTACATTTGTCAGTATTTCTACTGCAATTTCTTTGAATAAATAAAATATATAACAATTATAAATATTTTTTTACATACATATCATTTTATATCATTTAGAATCCACAAAATAGATTTATAGATAAATTAATAAAATTTGTCTTTTTATAATGTCTAAAACATGTCCTTAATGTTGCTTTAGAAACAGCAAGAAATAGCAAGTTTTACTAATGCTTTACTTGTAAAAAAAACAACAAAAAAAACAATGGAGCAACATATAGAATATGAAACATTTGAAAAATAGTTCATTGTAAATGTGATAAAACAGTTTATTACAATATTTTTAGACTACTAAAACCCATACCCATTTAGATTTGCAGGTTCTGAATGGTACACATGCTTGCTCTTCTCGGTCACCGTAAGTGTGACACTATGGCAAACTTTGGGCAGATGGTACTGACTCTTCATTTCTGAGGAAAAAGCTGGAAGGGGCATGGCAGGGAAACTGCTGGGCAGGTTGCCACTGGGATCTTGCTTGTCTGGGAGCAGAATCTTGTCTGTTGCTTCAGAGCTGTACGTTGAAATGACTCTAATGTCTGGTAGTGATGCCAGATTCTGGCTGTGCTTATTAACTGAAGCCTCAGAATGAGCAAGTTGGAGCTTCTTCATATGGTTAATAGCCACAGTGGCGTTAAATGCTTGCTGGAAAACACAATTGTGTCAGAGATTATTTTTAATATAATAATAACCATTTGAAGCTAACAGTATTTATATTTACATTTAGTCATTTAGCAGATGTTTTTATCAAAGCCACTTACAAATGAGAGAACACCACAAGTCAGTAGTTAAGGAAAAAACAACTACAATGTAGTATATTGGCTATTTTTTCTTTATAGCAAATGCTTGTGGAAGAGATGTGTTTTGAGATGTTTCTTATTTATTAGTAAAATGACCATAACTGACAATATGTTGTGTAACCGGGTCAGGGATTAGATGAATTACAACACTGAGCATAATCAAGAAAGAAATCTAGCCTTCAGAGACAGGATAGCCTTACCTTCCACTTGGACTTGGCAAAGTTTTTCTGGATCTGCGCACTGACTGAATGGTAGATATCACGATTTTGGGCGGTCTTTCCAATAATCCTGGGGGCAAAAACAAAAGTCAAAGCATTTCTAAATTGTTTAATTAAAATTTTATCTTGGTTTGTTGCTTTAATGATTATTATGAGTCTTATAAAGTCTATAGTCTATAACTATGACTATGAATGTTAAAAGTTTTACAATGACGCAAAACAAATTTAAAGTTTTAAAATTAAGTAGACTGTATTGACCAGATTATTTTGATGATGATGATGATAATAATGATGATAATTAGCAGTATTAGCAGTAGTATTCAAATTCAGCGAGGGTGTACCTTCTTCTTTATATGAATGTGTGTATAAAATAAATTGATGTATTTATTATTAAACAAATCTGATTGCTGCACTGAGCAGCCAAATCCCATTAAACTGACATAGCATTGACAATTTCGTGTCTTATTAAATAAGCAAAATGATGTTTGAGCAAAACAATAGACATTTTAAGCACAGTTTTTTCCACCACCCCACTACAAAATACTACTAGTGAATTTCCCCATAATGAGAAAATAAAGGCTTATCTTATTTTAAAAATTGCTCCTATACCCATACTAATTGCACATTAGATTTAACAGAAAATTAGGTAATTAGCAGTGGTCAGCAACTGGCATGATCTGCCACAATACTGTTGTCATTTCAATCTACATTATTTTGTAAAAGACAATTAGTTGATTTTAATCAGTAAGCATAATAAATAACAGAGTGCACAGTTGGAAGGTGCCAGAGCCAGACTGCACTATCAGCAGCAGACAGAGTATGTGATAAGGATTTGGACAGAGTGCAAGTCAACTGCCACACCAGGTCACTCTTACAAAGTTACATGTATCCCAGTAAAAGAATTTGTAAAGATTTAGAAAAATATCAAAATCAATTATGTTCTACTGGAACATGTTTCATCATTTTTAAATAAAAATATTTAAATTGTACAAAATACAGTTCATGGATTACATCTAGTATATAAATTATATAATAATAACAAGTACAAATAGCATGCTGTCCATATTGATTTTTATTATGTTGACTCAATATAAATAGCCCTATGTCACCACACTATGTCACCACACCTATGTCACGCATTTAAAGAGTCCACCTGCAATCCTTTTTAAATAATTCTTGCTTTTCAGAAGAAATAAATAAAACTGGTTGAGGAGACTATTTAGATGAAAAATGTGGTATAAAGATTTAGGTGCCCTGATTTGTGGACTGCTATTTTAAACTGTTATTTTCTATTTGTAGCATCATTATCCCAAATATAATTCCAACTGACATAGTTTAAATGTATTCATAGATATTAAACAACAAATATTAAATATTTAAAAATTATGACAATTATTACTATAAAATTACTTTAAAATTATTAAATAAGTTTATTAAAACAACTACAAAGATGTTTTTAATATCAAATACAAGAAAATTACCAGGGATGCCTAAGAGCTTGATCTGTTGTGAAGCGTAAATTAGGATTCTTCTGCATCATGTTGCGAATAAAGTCCTTAGCTAAAAACACAGCAGATAAATATAATGTAAACATATGCTGTAACAGGGTTCTAGGCACAATAACTAAGCAATTTGAATGGCATATAATAAGCATGGCAAAAATATTTAAGTCTGCAAACTTAAAAGTAAGAAAAATTACCAGAATCAGAAATGTCATCCCAGAAAGGAGAATCAAACTCATACTGGGCTTTCATGATCTTTGAGAAAAGACGAGTCTCAGACTCCTCATAAAAGGGAGGATATCCACAAAGACTGCAGCAACAGATAAAAACATACATACAATCAATGGTATTGTATAAAAATACAATATTTAATCACATCTTTCACTTTCATGGTCATTTTAATGTAACAACTGCAGAAAAGTCAAATCTATACTGTTTTTAGTATAGTTCATTCATTCATTCATTATCTCCCGCTTTATCCTCTATTAGGGTCGTGGTGGGGTTTCCCATGCCCATCCAGGGGAGAACGTCTCGGACGCTGGGCAGATACACCCAGGACAGGGCGCCAATACATCGCTGGGTAGTTTTTAGTATAGTATTTAAATTAAATATAGTATTTAATCTATACTGTGATGCCAAAGGTTTCAATTTACATTTATTGTATACAAATAAAATGAGGCTATTGTCTTTATATAGCCCTTGATTTTTAAACTAAACTAATATTGATTAATATCTCAATGTATCTTATTATCTTCACAACTATACTATACTATACTATATTGGGGGAGTTCCCCATGCCCATACATTTCAGGTGCTGGGCAGGTAACCCATGACAGAGCACCAATCTATTGCTGGGCACTCATTCACACAGACACACACACTATATAGGGTCAATTTAGAGCCACCAATTCAATACTGACTAATATGCCCTTAATTATAAAAGCTTTAACATTTTTATAAAAATGTTAAAATAGTGTTCTTTAATGGCTTTTTGTTTAATAGTCGTTCATAAATGTAAACTAAATTTGACAGCAAAATAAATACAAAAGTACATTGTAGACCTTTACACATTATGTAAAGCAATTTACAGTTTATCCACTAGATGGAACTCTTAGCACATCGACAACAAATCCTTAGAAAACTGGATAAAGGCTAAAATAGGCTATTGTGTAATGAGGTACTCAGAAACTGCTGTATTATAATCTCTTTAATCAGGATCCACGTTTTATAAGGCTTTACCTGGTATACTATTCTTTACATAATATGTGAAGTACCATGGTCACTTTAAATTTAACCATGTAGGCCTATGTGATTTTATTAGCCCATCTGTGAGAGTTCTAATTACTGTTAATACTCAGTAGAAGTAATAATAACACCAGTAACACTCCTTACAGGATGTAGGTAATGACTCCGATAGACCAGCAGTCCACTGCTTTACTGTAGGGTTTCTGAGCCAGAACCTCAGGAGCTGCATACAAGATAAAACAGTTAAAGGTTCTTATGTATGAGTTAAAATATGAAATATAAGTTACATATAAAATATAAATTCACTGTGTTCAACTTTAAGATGTAATGCAATTATATACCAAAAAATTATTTCTATTAAAACATACTGTAACAAATTTTAACTCATAAACTTATGTTTTAGGGGTTACAATCTATAACAACAGTTTGTCCAGAACATTCATTCATTCATTATCTTCCGCTTAATCCTCTACTAGGGTCACAGTGCGCTCCCCATGTCTCGACAACCGACCTCTCAACCCCAACCTCCACAGGGTGCCAATCTATTGCTGCACACCCTCACAGACACACACACTATATGGGGTAATTTAGAGCAATCAATTTACCTTGAATCCATGTTTTTGGACTGTGGGAGCAAAACCAGAGAACCCAGAGGAAACCCACACAGACATATGGAGAACATGGAAACTCCACCCCAATTGGGATTCGAACCTGGATCCCCAGCGAATGTGCTAACCACTAAGCCACCGTGCCGCCTTGTCCAGAACATAATCAGTCGTACTTCTTACCTACATATCCTGGAGTACCACAGGCTGTAGACATAATCCCAGTTTCTTCTATCTTGGAAAGTCCAAAATCACTGATCATTATCTTAGACTTCTCATCTGGACTGTAGTATAACAAGTTCTCAGGCTGTTGAAAAAATAAATATTGTGAATATAAAAGAAAAATGATTTATTCTTTCATTTATTTTGTCAGTATGTACACAATATAAAAATAGTGGAGTTCTGCAGCAATACACTGCACTACACTACACTTTTCATAAGCCCCCAGTTGTGTTTGCATCTTTTCTTAACAATGGTATTTTTTGTTGCTTCAGCAGGCAACAAATGTCTCAATCTGTCCTTTTCCTTCCTTAGACAGCCAACTGTGGCTTTACAGACTACTGAGATTACAACGTCTCCATGATACAGAACTATTTTTTGACAGACACCAGAAAAATTACATAACACCTTTCAGTCCATATCAACAAAAAAAAAACAATAAATAAGAATATAACCTATTTTATTATATAATAATACTCAAATTCTAAAAATGTAATGAATACTACAGATTTTTCACATAATACTTTAAAGTATATAAATGCACTCAATTATACCTGCTTTTTATTTTATATATATATATATATAATTTTTTTATTTTTAGAAACATCTATTAGAAACATTTATACATCATTTAAAACATGTCTTTGAATTTTTTAACTTTGTGAGGTCAGAAACAAATGCTGATGTAAAGGTCCTGGCTTGCAATCTTTATTTCCTTTTATCCTGAAAGAGCTTAATGTGGATGAGGTGGGGGCTCTGTGCAGACTAGTTATTCAATATCAAACTCATGGGGTTTATGGACCTTGCGTTGTGTAGGGGAGCATAGGCATGCTAAAAGTAAAATACAGGACATTCCCTGAACTATTCCTACAAATTTAGAGGCATAGAATTGTCCAAAATGTATTGCTATCCCATTATATGTAACAATGGGACTGAATAAAATGCCTGACTGTAATGGTTAAGGGATTCCCGGTTCGAATCCCAATCTGGGTGGAGTTTCCATGTTCTGCCCGTGTCTGCGTGGGTTTCCTCCAGGTTCTCCGGTTTCCTCCCACAGTCCAAAAACATGGATCAAGTCAATTGGAGTCTCCAAATTGCCCCATATATAGTGTGTTTGTGTGTGATGGTTAAAGTGTTTGTCCCACTACTTACGTAGTGTGTCCTAGTTAATGTAGTGTACATCCTGTATGTAATTTTATATGAGTACAGATAATGGCAAGTTTTAAAAAATCTGATTTTAATTTATATATGCAATTATTAATTGGTTTCCTGTGTTACTTAGGATAAAAGTTTATCTCCATGGAAAAAAAAATAGTTTATGTAGTGTCTTTCTATGCATTAATACATCAATTTTATTATGCGTATGTGTGTTTTCACCTTGAGGTCACGGTGTACTATGCCATTTTGATGCAGATAGTTGACTCCTTCCAACACCTGCCTTATTACTAAACTGGCATCCCTCTCTGAGTACACACCACGTTCCAGGATACGATCAAAAAGTTCACCCCCTGAAACCCTGCAAAAGACACATTATTAATTAAAAAAAGAAAACAGAGGAAAAGCATGAAACAAACATTTTTCAATATATACGTATAGTATTACTTACAGCTGCATGACAAGGTAATAATGGGTGCGACTTTCATAGAAATCTTCCAATCCCACCACATTGTCATGTTTAATTCTAAAACAATAGAAAACAAAGAATATTTACTGCCTTTTATAGCGCTTGTGTATAATTTCTTATATGTTTTGTAGAAGTTGCTAGAAAAATCCCTTTAGAAAAGTTATTTAATAAGCTTTTAATACAGAATCCAAGTCACATACAGTGACACAAAACCTTTGTGAAATAAACCTAAAAATACTTTAAATTACTTCAAAACCAATTATGAGTTACAAAAACTGTTAAATCCATCAAACCTAGCATTTCAACTTGTGTTCTACTGAGAAATCAAGTTTCAGATACCCTTTTAAATGTCCTTTAACACATAATATTAAAAATACAAAATTTGTACCTCCTTAACACGGCAATCTCATTTTCCAAGATGACATCCCTTTTGTTCTTCTTTTTCACACATTTCATGGCAAAAAGCTTTCCAGTCTTTCGCTCCTTGACCATGAAGACCTCAGAAAAGGCTCCCCTACAACATAGACAAAGATGGTTGTCTGGATGTAGAGATTTCATTAAAGAAACATAAATTGTGCTTTTCCCTGATTAGTCCTAAATGAAAAATAAACATAAAACACAGTTAACTACCAAAGAGATCAAGACTACTGAACAACAAGGATATGAAAACATGTAGAGCTTATTATTACAGTTCAAGCAGGCAAGCCTAACAACTAGAGCCATTTGTGCTTGAAGATTCTCAAGGCAATTATCTTAAAAGCTTTTTTCCAAATTAGTGTTTTCTCTGCTTTAGTCTTTATTAGTGTTCTTAACATTACATAAGCTTTGTAATTTCTGTTTACATCTACATTATGTTCAGATGTACAATAGTCACTACAAAGGAAATGTTCAAAATGAAGTTAATTCATATAGTATTATTTTTCAAGCATTCATTTTATTGACAAAGGTGTCTTTACGCGCGTACATTGTAATGGCTTGTTTTTCAGCTCTTTGTACTTTCCACACAGTGTAAATCTGTAACCTAGAATACCTGTCCTGAATTAGGATTAAGCTCCAAAATCCCCAACCCAATGGAAATAATCACAGCTCAGGTATTCAGGTATGGCCCTGTAAACAGGTCACTGAACACTGATAAAAAAAAAAAAACCTCAGATAAAAGGATCAAAGTGTTAGAAATATCCTTGTGTAAATAAATGCATATTAAGGATTGCACATTAGAGTGCTTACATTTTGACAAAATTAAAGGGACACGGCTTTTAAACACTAATCATTCATTCAGTTTCATTGCCAAAGGTGTACATAATAATAGTTGTAGTTATACATTTTGGACTGTTGTTTTTATAAACATTTAGGGGATCAGCTTTCTGTCAGATACATAAAAAAAAAAAAAAAAAAAAAAAATATATATATATATATATATATATATATATATATATATATATATATATATATACTATATATATATCTGTGTGTGTGTGTGTATATATATATATATATATATATATATATATATATTTATATATATATATATATATATATATATATATATATATATATATATATATATATATATATACACACATTTTTTCCTTTTATGTTAGATATGCAATACTACTAATATTTTTGCCTTAGTGTATTTTCTTCAAGGTCAGGGTTTGACATCACAAATGCTCAAAAAGCTCTTTTTTCTCTGCCCTATACAGGACCATCTTCTTGCAATTTACCACATTAAATTTGATCTTTTTTTTTTTTTTAATGGACACCTCCAGACTACACAGAATACAAATCAGTTTTTACAAGAATCAGAATCAGTTTTATTTTGCCAAGTATATTACACACAGGAGAAATATGATTTTGGAATGATGGTCTCTCTCTAGTAACATTACAGAGCAATTTCAATTTACTGTATTTACAATTTTCAAATTTTATTCTCAACTGACCTCTGCATTCCTATAGGCATTCCTGTGTTTAAAAAGCCATTAATAACCTATTTGCTGCAGTAATATTTAGTAAACAGAAGGTGACATTCTTTTTGTAATAACACTTAATTATTGACATTAATTATATATTGGGTAATTAGGTTTTCTTGGCTTGGAGCACTTCTATGTTTGCCTTCCTGTTAAGGGATTTGACTGAGGTTGTTTTTCTCACAGGAAGCAAATGGGTCACCTTCCCCAGGTGAAACCTTTCCTACTGATCTCTATGCCTTCAATTACGTACAAAGAACATCAAGGGAATGCATGCTGTTTAATCAAATACCAACATGTACTAAATTTCATACATTCTTAGCCTTATCTGAAGTTCACATGCTAGGTTTGCCAAGTTTTGTAAATTTGGGTGAATTTGAGTAAGTAAGTACATTTATAATATAGTAATTTGAGTACAGAAATGCTTGAAATGCTTGAATTGCAAATGTAAATAAGTACTACTAGTGAATCTTTGTTTCACTACTCTCTTTAGGGGTCGTCACAGAGGGAAGATCCGCATGTGGTTTTACACAGGATTCCTTTCCTGACGCAACCCTTCTATTCATCCGGGCTTGTGCCTGAAATTATGAATCCCCTGATATTTACAACTCCAATGACTAGGAAAATTTTAGTATCTTGAATGTGACAAAGTGCAATTATATGGAAGTAAAATAAATAATTTTAATTAGTGTTTTTTATTGTCTTTTTTGTTGTGTAATTAAAAAACGCTCTAGATCCAGTTAATAGTTGTGATTTTTATTCTTTTACAGATTTTCAGGGTTTGGAAGATAAAATCCACATTTGTCACACACATGGCAGTGCAAAACTTAACAAAGTGTAATATGGTGTACTGTAAAATACATGTAGTTACAGTACTGGCTAAATGTTTTAGAACACATTATTATTTATAGTTATTAGAGAGTGTGGTAGTTCAGTGGTTAGGGCATTGAACTATCTATTTAAAGGTTGTGGCATCAAATGCCAGGTTCACTGAAGTTACCAATGTGGGTCCTTGAGTAAGACCCTTAACCCTTATTGCTCCAGGGCTGCTGTAGAAACCCTGCTTTCTGACATTTGTAAGTCACTTTGGATAAAGGCAACTACTAAATGACCAAATATAAATGTTATAATTTTAAATTTAAACTCCAGTGAATAACATCCTATGATTTAAAAAAGAATAATGGTCTTGTGGACTCATGAATGAATAAATAAATATCTGGATTATAGTTACAGTTCTGGATTATGTGTTTGTAAATGTGATTATTTTTGTTCTGTGATGTTATGAAGTTTCTGTGCTTTCTCCTAGTAAGTTTCTTGCACTCCCATATGAAACAAAGATGAGCAGCAGTAAAAATTGTTTTGCAAATTATTCTGAATTTTTTTTTTTTGTTTCCAATATCTTATATTTAGTAAACGTATATAGTAAGTATATAGTTTATCAGTAATGTACATAAATCTAAACATGTAGATTGTTGTACCTGATTGTTGACATGATTAATTTCCACAATTAAAAAATCTAATTAATACACTTTGTATAAGTTAGTTAATTTCAATTTCAATAACAGATTAAAATGATCTTTTTTTTTTTACAATAAATCATACGATAAATCACCACATAATTACAAAAAAATGTATGTCCATTGTATTTACAAAGATGATTCTAATACTTTATGATTTAAATCTAATTACTGATTAGCAGTAGTTAACTAGCTATTGGATGAGGCTTTTTTGACCCACTTTGTCAGTGCAAGACCTGGATTTAATAAGACCAACAAAAACCATGTATGGGTCACTTAAAATTTTTTTTGATAAACACTTGTTGATTGAAAAAAACATGAATAATATATTCATATTTCATAAACACAACAATTTGAATAAAAAAATTATTTGAAATGGTAAAAAATGGTAAGACTTTAAATATGTTCTACTTATATGACATCATCTCAAGTTGCTTAATGTAGATCACAAATGAACTACATTTAAATACTGCACTATGTATGGAATTTGGTTTCATTGAGGAGCAAGCTCAGCTACTAATGAATGAATGACTAATCTCTTAATGTTAGTGTGAGCCAAAGTCAAAGCTGCTACAAGCTTATGGATAAGCAGTGTGCCCTGTCTAGCATTCGCAAGTATAATGCAGGCTTTATTCCAACCCTTTCACTTGTGTCTCGATGATATTTAATCCATTGCCAGCAGAGAAGACACTCACTCTGTGTGGATAACAAATCTAGATGGCTAACTTTCTTTTCGCCTGTTATATATGTATGTATACAGTCAGTTGGTAATAAAGTACTTACGATCCGAGCACCTCGATCAGGTCAAACACTTCTCTGATGTTATTCGTGCTCTTCTTCCATTCATATTCGGCCTCCTTGCGACCCATTTCAGGAAAAGCTTCGAGAGTGATTTCTAAAACACAGGAAAATTTGGTGATTAAATCCATAAATTAATTACCACAATGTTCAATGATAACATTTTTTTTCTTATCTCCAAGCACACTATACAACTTAACTCAATTTTATTTATGAAGTACCTTAAAAACAATAACAATGTCTGCAACAAAGTGCCTTATACTGTTGAATCTTTAAAACAAAAATTACAAAACAAGATATACAATATGCTAGAACAGTACAGGTCAACCAGACATATCCATGATGAATGAGTTAAACATCTCAGTGTCACTGCCAATCAAAGGTGTTCAACCACAAATAGGCAGCATCCTGTGAGTTCTGCAAAAGGATTAGAAGATAACTGACACACTGGGCCAAGATGAATAAAACTACTGTTTCATATTTAAATTTTATATTTACACAAGGAAAGCACTAAGCATATACACCTGTGCTCAGTGAGTGAGCGTGACCTTCTCTATGGTGGTCCTATCGAGACTAAGACCAGTACAGAACACAGTACAGCTTTAACTTTTCTCGGAAAGATTTTTTTTTTTTTTTTTTTTTACAAGACTTTTTCAAATTCATCTGGGCACTTAGCATTTATAGGGTCAGACAATGATGAGGGACGTGCGTACAATCTCCTTTTTAGTTTATGTCAATGATGTTTAATAAAGGCAAAACCAGAATAACATAACCTTGCCTTAATGTAACCATAGTCTTGCAGGAACACAAACGGGCCTTCCCCAAGCTACATATATATATACACACACACACGCTATATATATATATATATATATATATATATATATATATATATATATACACACACACACACACAGATGCATACATACATACATTTACATACATACATGTATCTTTATAGACTAATAACCTTGGTAATTAAAAAATAAAACACAATAAGGGCCACTTTGTTAAAGTAATCTCCAAAGCAGTTGGCAATGCAAGATTTTGTAAGTAAAGCCACAGGGAAATAAAGTATTCCTAATTAATGGCAGTGGAAATGGTTTAGGCCATTAGCACCAGACAGGATTGGAAAGGATTAAAAATCAACACATCGCCCTGGTTTTTCTGTAAGACTTGGCCTCTTTTCTCTTGCGTAACAGAGTAAAGAATCTTGATTCACTTAACCTTAATTGAGTTAACCATCACAGGTCAAGTGGATGAAATCAGGAGGTCAAACATAACGGCATATTGAAATATGAAAAAAAAAATGCTTTCTTTCCTTTATATTTTCATATTGTATTGTGTTCATAAAGTATTTTCATATTGTTTTGTTTTATTTATAAAGATATTGGAACGATCCAAGTTCATACAATTGCCATGCCTTGCCTCCCCTTAATGCAAGATTTTGTAAGTAAAGCCACAGGCTCCCCTTGCCTTGCCTCCCCTTAAAATAAATTAAACATATTACCTAAAATGATTTTACCTTAAAAAGAGTTGCATAATGGTAACATTAGGGAAAAAAATATGTAAAAAAGGAGCATACATTTGGCAAATCTCACACTAAATGTCTATAAACACATATTTAGTTATCTGATTATAATCAAAAACATATTTGCGTTACCTTAACAGGTTTATGTAAAATCTTTGACACACCAATTAAGTGGTTATTGTACATTGTCTACAGTGGGATACAGCACAAATATTTAGCAGCATATAAGATTATACTTTGTTGTATCAGTAAATGAAGAAACCAGAAGGCATTGATTATATACTATTTAAATTAAACATGTCTAGATTATAGGCTAAAATTATAACAGTTTTGATTAGTTATTCACTAATGCTTCTCTTTATCTCTGTATTACTAAAATAAATTAAACATATTACCTAAAATGATTTTACCTTAAAAAGAGTTGCCTAATGGTAACATTAGGGGAAAAAATATGTAAAAAAGGAGCATACATTTGGCAAATCTCACACTAAATGTCTATAAACACATATTTAGTTATCTGATTATAATCAAAAACATATTTGCGTTACCTTAACAGGTTTATGTAAATTTTTTGACACACCAATTAAGTGGTTATTGTACATTGTTGTGTTATCTATCCATATCTATAGCTACATTTATATAGGCAGATAACGTACCATAACCACTTAATTGGTTATTGTGTATATATATATATATATATATATATATATATATATATATATATATATATATATATATATATATATATATATATATATATATATATATATATATATATTACTCACATGCATACATACATAAAATTATATACATACATTACAATATCATATTTCTGGATACTTAATACATATACATATTTAGGTACAGACAAATTTATTTGCATTAATATACATACATACATACATTACTAACCCCAATGAAGTGGTTATGTTATTGTGTTAATTATAGTATTTATCATTTATATGTATATAGCTTCAGCATACGACTTAACGTGTGTAATAATGTCTCCTTGTAGTAAACATTGCTATATAATAATAATCCTTAAAATATACACTTCTTCGATCTTACCTTGGGGAGTATAACAGGTCGAGTTGGTAAATGTATTGTGATCACGGCAGTGGCAGCAGGGGCAGCAGGTAGAACAGGGGCAAAGCGCAGCGCGGTAAAGCGAGAGCCAGTGATGCACAGATCTCAATGGGAAGCTCATGAGACCCACTACAGCATTAAACTCAAAGGCATGACCAAGCACTTTCAGTGACGACAGTGGGCGCTAGCCAAAGACATAGGTGCATAAAACGCTCACACCTCCCCAGCTCAACCCCCACCCCCACCCCCACCCCCCAGTTTAAAAAAAAAATAAAATAAAAAATTATAAATTAAGAGCCAGAGTAAACTTAATGGAGCATCTTGGTGTGTAACAGCAGCTTTATGAATGGAAATGTATAGAGGTCAAGGTGCAGCAGTAACTTACCTGGAGCAGAGTGCGTTAGGAAATCTTGCTCTCTCACTCTCCTGCAAGAAGCTTTGCTCAGCTCTGCACTGATTGTCTCGTCTGGAGTTGGAGCCATGGAAATAATCAAGGACGGAGATTTGCAAAGGCTTGTAATGAGAGAGGAGGGGCACTGAGGAACTGCGCAGATGGGTTACTCTCTCTCTTTCTCTCTCAGGTGAAATCACAGCACAGAGGACAAACTGAAGAACCCTAGAGAATTAATGTGTGTATGCAAAGGACAATACATTTCCATTAATTATCAAGTGTAAGGTAAATTTGTTAGATTTTTTTTAAAGGAAGATTTCTTGTGAGGACCAGGACTCAGTGAGGTAAATTTTTAATCAAATTAACATTTACTAATTAATATTAACATATATGACATATGGGGTGGCATGATTATCAAGCTCGCCTCAGTGCTGGGGATCCAGGTTCGAATCACATTCTGGGTGGAGTTTCCATGTTCTCCCCATGTCCGTGCTGGTTTCATCCAGGTTCTCCGGTTTCCTCCCACAGTCCAAAAACATGGATTTAAAATAAATTGAAAGCTCTAAATTGCCCCATATAGAGTGTGTTTGTGTCTGTGGGAGTGCATGTGCCCAGCAATAAATCTGCGCAGCCCAGTAAACGAAACGTTTTCTCCTGGATGAGCATAGGGAACCAACTAAAGCCAGCAATAACCTCATAATATTATTTAAGAAAATAACACAATCACCAAAAATCCATCCTCCATTTTTCTTTGAAAAGATTTCAATTAGTTGTAATAAAAACTAATTTTCTATTGCCATCAAAGCTAATCACTCATGAAAAGTACTCTCCAATAAGGCATGAACACGCTGACATAACATAAGCCTGCTAGAAGGCTTTGGCATTGCCAATTCAAAATCTGATTGGTTAAAGCAACAAGTTGATCGACACTGGGCCACCAAAATTTTTTAATTTTGAATTATTTCATAAGTATTAATTGACAAAATATAATTAACATTAAACATCAATCCATGATTTAAATATTCTTAAGGCCGTGACGGCTTGCCACTGCTTTTCTACCATGCATGTATACACATATCAACCTCAGAGAGTATGTCCAACCCACACAAGTTGAATAGAACAAACAAAAATGGCAAACTGGGGGATGTACAGATCTGTCCGTGGTGCATCCACTGTGCTAAGATGCTGGAACAAACTTCTATCCTTCCATCCATCATCTTCCGCTTTATCCTCTATTAGGGTCGCAGGAGGGGTTTCCAATGCCCATTCAGGGGAGAAGGTTTCGGGCACTGGGCAGATACACCCAGGACAGGGCGCCAATCTATCACTGGGTACACACTCACACACATAGACACGCACACAAACACACTCTATATGGAGCAATTTGGAGAATTCAATGTTTTTGGACTGTGGGAGGAAACCGGAAAACCCGGAGGAAACCCTGAGAAGCAAACGTGCTAACCACTAAGCCACCATGCCGCCCTCTGGAAGAAACATTCATCACAAAAAGCATCACCTAATAGTCAAGAGCTGAATTGACCTCCGCCTATGGCCAGCAGCAAGGTTAACGTATTAACACACATTGAAAAAGACATAGTGGTAATCAGCACTTTGGTGTCCATATCTACCTCCTGTTAAAATTGAAAAATAATACATATTATATTTACAAAAAGGTGGCTTAGTGGTTAGCACGTTCGCCTCTCAGCACTAGGGATTCCCGGTTTGAATCCCCATCTGGGTGGAGTTTCAATGTTCTCTCTGTGTCCGCGTGGGTTTCCTCCCACAGTCCAAAAACATGGATCAAGTCAATTGAGTTCTCCAAATTGCCCCATATAGAGTGTGTTTGTGTGAGTGAGTGAGTGTGTGCCCAGCGATAGATTGGCGCCCTGTCCTGGGTGTATCTGCCCAGCGCCCGAGACGTTCTCCCCTGGATGGGCATGGGGAACCCCACCGTGACCCTAATAGATAAAGCTGGAGATAATGAATGAATGAATATTTACAAAAATAAAATGACACATACACAGTATACTTTTCTACAAGATTCTGAGAGTGTGTGGAATTTGTTGACAATCCGTTGGGCGAGAGGACCTGCCTTACAATCTCTGGTCTACTTCATATGAAAAGTATTCAGGGGGGTTGAGGTTAGGGCTATGTGTGGGCTAGCCAAGTTTATTCACACCACCTTCACCCAAGCATGCCTTTATGGACCTTGCTTTGTACACAAGTGTGATTAAAGACAGATTAAAATGCTTGCTGTGGCAATGAAACTGAAAAACACGTGAATTCACTGATTAAGAGGTGTCAGGGCTTTTGTCCATGTGGTGAATCATGCAAGGGGAGTCACACAGTGGCAGATATGGACTGTTCAGCAGCTGAGGCAATGCTTCAAGCATAAAAGCACTAAACCCGTGTAAAAAACAAAACGTAAATAAAAAGGAAGGTAAAACACACTACCCCAAATTTTTTAAATGAAATTATACCTGTAAATTATATATAGTAGTCTTAGGCTTGTGGTTAAGGAACCCCTTTTGATTCCCAGTCCCACGTGCTATAGTTGAAGTGCCCTTGAGCAAGGCACCTAACCCTAATTGTATGTGTGTGTTTCACTGCATGGATGGGTTAAATGTGGAGGACAAATTCTTCTGTGTACAGTAAGCAAAATCACTTTACTTACTTTTTATATATATTTACACACACTTTAACATTTGAAGAATTTGGGGCAGGGGGAGGTTTACCTTCCTGTTCAATCACACTTTTAGTTTTTTACCCTTTTAGAGAAGATGCTAAATTGAAAAATGTCCTTTTTTGTGTAAAGCATTGCTTCAGCTACTGAACAGCCCATTGTTGCCACTATGTGATATGCATATATATATATATATATATATATATATATATATATATATATATATATATATATATATATATATATATATACACACACACACACACACACACACACACACACATATATGTGTGTGTACATAGGAAATTATTTTACACAATTTGCCCTCATCTCATCACCATGTGTCTGATATTGTCTTTGACCCAATCTTTGTTCACACATGCAAGCACTCAAAAGCTGTTCTTCAGCTGGTTGCTCATAGCAACAAGACATTCATTGAGCAAGGTTTTATTTTAAGGTGTCATTATGGTTGCACATTCCTACATTCACATTAGATGTTGACAGTAAAAGCAAGTTGGAATTAAATTCTCCTGCAAAATCCTATTCAATTTAATAGCGTTAATTATGTGTTAAAGTAAAGACTGACTACTTTTAAGTATCATCACGATATATGTTATTTATACAGTAATATGCAAACAATAATAAATCAACAAACATCTAGATGAATAATCATTCCAAAATTCATTCATTCATTATCTCCCGCTTTATCCTCTATTAGGGTCGCTGTGGGGTTCCCCATGCCCATCCAGGGGAGAACGTCTCGGGCGCTGGGCAGATAGACCCAGGACAGGGCGCCAATCCATCGCTGGGCACACACTCACACACTCAAACACACTCTATATGGGGCAATTTAGAGAACTCAATTAACTTGATCCATGTTTTTGGACTGTGGGAGGAAACCGGAGAACCCGGAGGAAACCCACGCGGACACGGGGAGAACATGGAAACTCCACCCAGATGGGGATTCGAACCGTGAATCCCTAGCGCTGAGAGGCGAACGTGCTAACCACTAAGCCACCGTGCCGCCCCATTCCAAAATTGTATATTTAAATATATTATCAGCAAAAATACGTTTTAATTAAATTATGTACACATTATTATGTACACATGTATCTACAAATTATGTATTATCCTAATATTTTACCATGGTTATACTGTATATTAAAACTGTTTTAATAACTGATGTTAAAATTCATGTTAATTAATCATTTTTAGGATCCGTTCATTTGTATTATATACTGAATACTGCACTTCTAGATCTATTTGGCATCACAGATGTTTTTGGGGAATTGGGCAAAATGACAAAAAAAATTCTACTGATTGAGAATGTAGCTTTTTAAGTGGATTATTGTGCAATACAGTAAAGAAGTATGTGTCCGCAGGATCAGGTCTTATGTAAGTACCACATGCCAGGGAAGTGAGGAAAGGAGAGGATGTACAATCTGTTAATTCCTGGAGTGTAATCTCTACAGTAATACAGGGAAATTGCTACATAATCCCCAAAATTTTGTCAAGCCTGAGAGAATTTCAGCTTCTGAATTTGTAGCTATTGAGGCTCTATAAAATTAATAAGACACGTATTGTAAAGTTACGCAATGTTTACCTCAGTCTGTTTTGACACACCTAAGCTAGCTCTGCGTTTAGTAGATTTAGTAGAATTTCTCTGATTTATTAAAATACAATTTATTATAAAACCTTTATAGAACATTATATTTTATTAAGTTTTGCACTTCTTAAGATGCTTAATACATGGTCTCATATCAGTTCATATTATCAAACCCTATTATATGTATATTCATTCATTCATTATCTTCTACTTAATCCTCTTCAAGGGTCGGGGTGTGTGTGTGGGGGGGGGGTGTTCCCCATGCCCATCCAGGGGAGAACGTTTAGGGTGCTGGGCAGACACACCAAGGACAGGGCACCAGTCTATCAAAGGGCACACTCACTCCCACAAACACTCTCTAAATGGGGCAATTTAGAGCATTCCATTTACCTTAAATCCAAATTTTTGGACTGTGGAAGGAAACCGGAGAACCTGGAGGAAACCCACGTAAACACAGGGAGAACATGGAAACTCATTAAGATTAACACACCCAGATTAATATTCAAACCTGGATCCCCAGCGCTGAGAGACAGACATGCCAACCACTATGCAACCATACCACCATTATATGTATATATATATATTTTTGCATATGATTTGGTGATTTATAAAAATTTTGTCATGGTTCTATGAGACGTCTGTCATAGTAGATGTTTAAACAGTTGCATTCTCTTTTTAATATGTTAATAATGTAATTATGCTTGGTGGAAAATTATTTCACAAACCATTATTGTAGTCCATTGAATTAAAATAGCATCACAGCTTCTCCTCATGTTCTCTTTATGTTGTTTGTTTGATAATAAACCAAGATTTGCTCATAACTATCGACGCTTTTTTGAAGATCACACAGCACTAATGAAAATGCATCAGGCCTCCACGTTCTTCTCATTAGAACTGAGTCCTACATTGCAATTAAACAAAACACATTAGTCATATGCCAGTAAGCATGAGCTTCCATTGTGCCGGTTCACAATTCCCACAGATGGTCTTGCTTTGTTTGTTCAGTCAGTGGCATGTGATCAGGGGTTTGCGTGTAATTACTCACACACACTGCTTCTGCTCTGTAAGCATTATTATTATGAGAGCAAAGCAAGGAAGATGACATGAAGCTAGTTAATGTTTATGAACTAAGTTTATTAAAAACAACCGGAAATGTAATGACCTAGTTGTGCAAAATATGGCATGGTGACTTAGTGGTTATCACGTTCGCTGGGGATCCAGGTTCAAATCCTGATCTGGGAGGAGTTTCCATGTTCCCCCCCCATGTTCGCATGGGTTTCCTCCAGGTTTTCTGGTTTCCTCCCACAGTCCAAAGAAAAACATGGATTCAAGATAAATGGAATACTCTAAATTGCCCAATATAGTGTGTGTATCTGTGCAAGTAATTGGGCCCAGTGATTGATTGGCACCTGTGCCCAGCGTCCATAGTGTTCTCCCCTGGATGGCAAGGAGGAACCCTCTGCGACTTTAATAGAAGATTAAGCAGAAAATAATAAAAGAATGAATGAATGTTTTGGCATGTTGAGGTTAAAGCAAAGCAAATCCACTCTTACACAGAATATCATCTGAACTTTTCTGATATACTGGGGGGTGGGGGGTTGCCCCATGTCCATCCAGGAAAACATTTTGGGGGCTGATGGATACAACCAGGACAGGGCACCAATTCATTGCCGGGCACACACTCACACTTCATAATGCGATTAAGATAAAAGGAATTTAGATCAATTCACCTTGAATACAAGATTTGGACCGGAGAAAACCAGAGAACCCAAAGGAAACCCACACAGCCCCAGGAACATAGAAACTTCACCCAACCCTGATCTCCAGCGCTGACTACCTCCATTAGAACACTTATAAAAACATATATTATTTTTTTTAATGTTAATATTATATTTACACAGTAAGGAACTTTTAATGTTCTTAAAGTTATACATACTTTATACTAAAATCCATTATTAGTTTCATGTAGTTTGTTTCTGAGTACATTTTTAATTGTCTGACATTTATATTTATTTACACTTTTTTTTTTTAACTCAAAGTTTATTACAGTAGAAAAAAATGAATTAATATATCAATTCAAGTTACAGCATGGTATTTCTTCCATACATTTTTCTCCACTTCATCATATTCAGTGAGTCAGTCAACTTACATAAACAATGTAAGACCAAATGATCTAATAATGTTCAGGGAGAAGATAATTCGGTTCACTAAGCCCTTACATAAAGCACTCTTCTCCAGAATAATCCAATAGTCTGCCTCCTACAGAAAACAGATGCTTCTTAGATGAATGTCCTGTTGATGAACCTGAAAACCTGACAGCATGAGCTTTAGAGCTTTAAAAATTTTACAGATTTTAATAATGGTCAAAACATTTAGAATGTCTATGCATTTGTTTTTGAAGTATTACATCCATCAAATATACAAATTGACAGGTAAATATCTTTTTCATTTTCCAAAAACTATTTTTATATTAAAAAACAATTCCCTCAATGCTGTTGCCAAGTGAAAACAATTACATGATCTAAGGAATTTATATATTTTTTTTATTTATATTGATTTCTGTTTTTATTATATTTATATTTAGTCTTTTTAAATTACTTCTATTATTAAATATATTGGATGTATCTTTTAACCTTCCTAATTACTGTTACTTTACTGCAAAGAATGTGAATATCTTATCTTAATAAATCCAGGGACCCCGTGTTATAAAATATGTTTATAAAAAATATATATAATAAAATATATTGATAGAAGAGGCAACATGTAGAAATAAATTATTTTAGTTAATCGTGTTTTTTTTGTTTTTTTTTTAGACAATGTTCAGCTGGGTAAAGTTTTTGGTGGGGCATAGTGGTTAGCAGGTTTGTCTCTCAGCACTGGGAATCAAGGTTTGAATCCAGATTTTGGTGGAGTTTTTATGTGTTCCTGTGGGTTTTCTCTGGGTTCTCCATTTTTATCCCACAGCCAAAAACAATGAATTCATAATGAATTGGCTGCTCTAAATTGCCCCATACAGTGCTTGTGTGTGTGTGTGTGTGTGTGTGTGTCCAGCAATAATGTGGCACTCTGTCCTGGTTGTATTCGCCCAGCTCCAAAAACCTTCTCCCCTGGAACCTCCCTGCGACCCTAGTAGAGGATTAAGTGGAAGATAATAAGATGAGATACATAAAAGACCAATCCACATCTAAAAGTAAGGGCACAGAAGTTTTTAGCTAGAGATCAGACAATGAATATTAATGCATAAATTTAACGCACAATTTTAATAAACTCTGATATACTTACCATTTTACTAATTAATTTTATTTCGGAAACCTTTTTATACTTATATCATCATGTGCATCAGCGCATTCCATATTCAATCCGTTTGTTAAGCGCTCATTTAACTCTGAACCAATGGTTTACGTCGCCCTCTGGTGGACATAGTGTATAACAGCAAATGAATGTCGTAAAGTGGAAGATAGACAGTTTGAACTTAAAACACTAAAAATAGTTTTTTTTTAATCTTAAAAAGGTCTGTAAGCAGACAAGGTCATAAATTATTACACTAATTATCTAATAATGTCAAAATGTAGCAGCCATTTTTTTTCTCCATCTTGCATCATTAGACAGTAAATAAGTTTCAAAGAATTAAAAAATACACCAAATACATATTTTTAAGGTGCATATTACAGTGCATACATTATGCATTTTGTCTAAACAGTTAAACAGTTTAATTTTATATAAAAAAATACTTTTAAGAATACAATTAACAATAAAATCTTAATTATAATTTATTAATTATACAGATAAAGGGGCGGCACGGTGGCTTAGTGGTTAGCACATTCGCCTCTCAGCACTAGGGATTCCCGGTTCGAATCTCCATCTGGGTTGAGTTTCCATGTTTTCCCCGTGTCCGTGTGGGTTTCCTCCAACCCGTGTGGGTTTCCTCCGGTTTCCTCCAACAGTCCAAAAACATGGATCAAGTCAATTGAGTTCTCCAAATTGCCCCATGTAGAGTGTGTTTGTGTACGTGTCTGTGTGAGTGAGTGTGTGCCCAGCGATGGATAGGCGCTCTGTCCTAGGTGTATCTGCCCAGCGCCCAAAACGTTCTCCCCTGGATGGGCATGGGGAACCCCCCAGCGACCCTAATATAGGATAAAGCAGAAGATGATGAATGAATGAATGAATGAATATACAGATAAAAATAATCTGCAAATTTCTGGTACTCTGGAACTAGCATCTGGTCTCATTACATAAAATATTTAAAGCTTTTTTTTTTATATAGCAATAAAAAAAATAAATAAAAAAAAACTGGAACTAAGACTTAGCATTTTCATATTTATTCGTAGAAAGTAAAATGGTTCAGTGAGGTTATGTTCAGCATTTGGCGCTAAACATTTTAATATACTGTCCTTGTAAATTCACATAATGTGCCAAACTATTTAAGACCATAACTTTCCTGACACTTTTGGGATTTCATATTAGAAAATGCCTAAAATTTAATCTTCATCTTCTGCCTAATCCTCTACTGGGGTCACAAGGGTTTCCCTATACCCACCCAGGGGAGAACGTTTCAGGCGCTTGGCAGATCAGGACAGGGCGCCAATCCATTGCTTTGCACACACACTTTGTAGGGGCAATTTAGAGCAGCCAAATCACCTTGTATCCATGTTTTTGGACTGTGGGAAGAAACCAGAGAAATCTCACGCAAAGACAGGAAGAACATTGAAACTCCTCCTAGATGGGGACTCAAATTTGGATCCCCGCGCTGAGAGGAAACATGCGAACCTCTAAGCCACCATGTATCCCAATTCCAAAAATGATGCTTTGTAAATCAGTTTACAAATTTACAAAACAAAGCATCACTGAATTAAGCATTGTTGGCAGTGCACTGTGAGACTGACCCCTGTTTATAAGCTGAGTCTGAAAGCAAGACCCAGCATTCTGTCACATAATCACTTAATACTTTACCAGCAAAACACAAGCTTCCTGATGTCCAAGGTCAGTGGCTCTCAAACTGCAGAGCAAGGCAGGAAACAACAATAAACACGTCTATTCATTTGACCTTCACTGCAGAGACATTCAATTATTCAGCTATTTATAGATGGTTGCATTTTCTTTAAAGAAACAAAACAAGCAGGATATAGAACAAAGATTTATTATATATCTGTCTTTTTCATTTTAGTTATTAATAAATTATTTTTTACAGAAAATGCACCAAAAAACATCCATCTATAAAAAGCTAAATAGTTAAATGTCACTGCAGTGAAGGCCAAACCAACAGCTCACTCAGCATACACAAGCGACTGATGCAGAACTTTGGAGAGGGTCTCATATTGGGTTTATTATGAGAATAAATTGTGCAATCAAGTAAAAAAGTACCTTTTTTTAAAAACAGAACCGATACAACGCTATTAAATAGTCAGTACCAGTCATTTTGTCTAATGTACCACAATTCATTTAATTTAGATTATGGCCTGTGGCCAAAACACATAAAATTGCAATTAAATTATTTTAAACCTCTTTCAGAAATAAAACATTTTATCTTGCACTAGATTTAGACATGATATACTTTTAAAGAGATAAATGTAAATAATGAATTTAAATTTCTCTTATAACTGCATTTGCATTGACACTCTCTAGTAAATGACATTTTCTTAATAAGCAGCAGCGACCATCACATGATGAATTAATAATGATTTCTAATGATGAATGACTCTATTAACATTTTCCAAACAGCTATGTGCTATGTATACAGCCCTCATAAATCTAAAGAGCTAGAATAGAGAAGTAGATAATAATTTCCTCTGTATATGCACTAAAATATGTTCCCAATGCAGCTCTCGAATACAGTGCCTGGTATTCACTTTATTTTTAAAGAAAGTCCAGCTACAGTGAGGGGCTTTCATTCATCGCTCACAGGGTCACGCCTGGGCAGTGAAGGCTGGGGTGGTCATGTAAAACTCCAAGGTAGTTTTCTTGTCTTGGAATAAACTAAGGTGGTTTTTGTTGGTAGCCTCAGTATGAACCCCTTTCTCACAGTCTCAACCTCTAGCTATGGAACCTGAGCGTGTCCAAGTGCGCACAGTAGGAAGCCATAGGCTCACTGGCTATCGAAGTCTTTGGTTCAAGATGCAACACATCAGTGCGTGGGCCAGTCTGAAAAGTTTTTGCACATGTCTGTGATCCACTCATGCCCAGTGTACCTGGGACGCTGCCATAGAGAGCCTTTTGTTCTCCAACAGGGTCGATCCCAGATGTTCGTCCTCCATCTCCTTCAGCCTCTTTTCTTCTAAGAAGGCCACCAGAGAATTTCTCATGTCCACGACTTCTAACATCTGTTGCAAAATGTGATCTTCCTCTGCCTGCTGCTCTGCTGTTTTCTCAGAGGCTGTGCGCACACACACACACACACACACCCGAGTATGTAAAACATCCGGCTTCACATGGGTGAAATACAATTCAGGGTGTCTCAAAATAAACCCTCTTATGCAATGTTACCAAAAAAGTGTGGTGGGGTAACCCGAAATTTTAACTAATGCCACTCTAACAGGCCTCCTGATATCCATAATGCAATTCTTGCCCGATTTCCAGAAACATCTTTAATGGCCAATAAACCAAAAGCTAGAAGAACAAAAAAACATTTGAAAGTAGGATCCTATACGTCACGTTTTGTTGTTATGTATGTGATACCTATATTTTGGTACCTTAATAGTTGATATTATAAATCTTGTAGTTCCAGTCCCTAAATCTGATTGGCTGAGCTGTGTGTCCAGCCGTGACATTATTGACATTAATGCACGTTTTGAACGTTTCACATTCGTCTCAATGCTTGAAATACAATTCATTATTTAAATCATAAAATACAAATAATATAAAAAGTGAGATGATTCTTGATGAGCACTGAGCCTGTGCCAACTGTTTTTATAAACCACATGCTGTGATTTAGCCACTGGATGGCAGTTTTTAATTGGTAGAGAAGCGGGTATCCTGTTGCTCAGCAATCAGTGTTCACTTTAAAAACTGGACTAGATTATGTAACGAAAGGTCAGTTTATGGACGATGTGGCTTTCAATTAAAAAAATTATGAATCAAACCATTTTTTTTATTATTAGTGTGTTTGTTATCATTTTATTAAAGCAATAAGACACTCGAGAATGTGCATTATTGGGAATAAATCATGGGAAAGAGGTTACTGCTTCAGGTCGTGCCTATAACACCTCTTTCCTGTGATTTATTAACAATAATGCACAACCTCTTGTGCTTTATTGCTTTAGAATATTAAGCGTAGGCCGTTATGGGAAAATGGTTGATGAAGACATGTCTTTATTGATGTCTTAAGAGATCATTTCCTGAATTCTTTAAAAAAATGGACGTGTTGTCAAAGACCATCTTAATGTGCAGTTTTCTCAAATATGTGTAGAAGAACAATTTGCGTTTATGGAATAAATTATCAAACTGATTTAGTAATATTTTAGTAGTATTTAGTAATATTGTGCATATGTACAACATTTCCTTCGTTCCGGCATTTTCTGCCCACCAACTGTAGTGGATTAACAAGCAAGGATTCCATATAGGTTTTATGTACCATTACTTTGTCAGTAATTTCTTATTAGCAATTTCAAAAGATTTATATTTAGCAGTTTTTTGGCCCATTTGTTGCCCAGGAGTGTACATCATTTCAGAGAACATAGATATGCTGCTTATCTCAGCTGTAATTTCCTTAATGAAAAGGGATATTTTTAGCATATATAATAATGTGTTAGTTTGTGCTCAAGTTTGTGCCATCAGTCTGTTGCACATCTGCCAACTGTCATTAAAAAAAGAAGAGTCTTGCAAATTAAGCCCGCATGGATGACTCAGAATTAATCACTAGAACAGAAACAATTTAAATGCTGTGTTTTTATCTTTGATAAAAACAAAAAAAAAAAAAAAAAACAGCAGTACCGTCTATTTCCATATAGCGTCGCAACTCCAACTCCAGCATGCTCTGCTTGTCTTCCAGTTCCAGCTGACGAGATCTAAACAGGAAAAATAATACTAAATTATCACAGCATTTAGATACAATTAGAGGCTGGGGTTATGTGCCATGTTCATGCAAATCTATGCTGAACGCAAACTAAATCCACCCCATCAGCCACCATGTTCAGTTAGTAAGCATTAGACATTTACAGTAATGGTTGCCAAGAGCAACAAGGGGGGGTGGAGTGCTTGCATTTATGGGCAATTACTTTTTGCTTACCCAGTTACATGACTATTGGTCTTTTCTACTTTACAGAAAATAGATTAATAGCGCTGATAGAAGCAGCATTTCAGGACTGGTACTCACGCCACCATAAGATCTGACTCTTCGGAAACCACAGCATTCTTCTGCTGGACCAGCTCGATCCATTCATCAATCATATCAGTTGAAGCATCAGAACCTGCCAGAGAATTTAAAAGGTCAGTCGGAATGCTCTTAGCAAACACGTGGTCCCCTTTGAACCTGACCCATGTTTAATTAACTGAGGTAAAAATGCATTAACTAGTTAGATGATAAATAAACAGTAATAAAAAAACAAACAATAAATATAAACAAAAAATAGCTTGTAGCTCTAAGAAAGGAACTTAACCCTATATACTGGGGTGCTATGTGTGTGTTAATTAAGCAATAAGACATGAGAAGGCGTGCATTATTGTGAATAAATCATCAGAAAGAGGCGTTATTATGCACAAAAAGTGTACCAGAGTGCCAATACACTTCTTTCCCATGATTGAACGAATGAGAGAAAGCTGACACACACATATACATATACATAAATAAAAAAAAAAAAAAAAAAAAAAAAAATATATATATATATATATATATATATATATATATATATATATATATATATATATATATATATATATATATATATATATATATATATATAAATAAATAAATATATATACACACACACACACACACACCACACATATATATATATATATATATATATATATATATATATATATATATATATATATATATATATATATCTACTACTTAAATCTACTTCCTATTTAAACCTATTTCTTACTACCCTTAGGTGCCATTATTTACAAACTCATGCTTGTGGTCTCATTTAACAAGCATGTTATAATTCTGAGATGGGGATTTCAACTTACTGTTGTAATATGGCTTTTTTCCTTAATTATTTAATATGTCATTTTATCATAAGTTTAATAAACTTTAATTTACAGTTTATTTACTAATTTTTTAAAAGGTTTAGGTAAACCTTCTGTATAAGTATTGTAATAAATAAGTTGCATCTAGTAGCAAATACAAAACTCTCCTAACATCTATTGAAAAGGGAGTCTGGCCTTGGGGCAAGATGCGAAGTAGCTATAGTCATGTAGAATGAGTCATAGATTAACTATAGGTTTATGTGAGAGAGCACAACTGCAATACTAAGCAGTGATTACATACAGTATTTATGAATGCATAGAAAATCAAGACAAAGGAATTGACACAGTGAAAAAAAATGAAACTAATTAAAATCCACAGGACAATTTTGTTACAGGGTAGGTACAATTTGTACCTCACTTCCTTTAAATTAGATGCATGTTTTAATCTCTTTAATGTATACAAATACTCAAATGTTACAGAAGGTGACTGTCAGAAGGTCTTACCAGGCTGTCCTCTCAGAGATCTCTCAAGAACCACTCCCTTTTCCTCTAGTTCCTTGAATGTAACCTCAATTTCCTCCAGTCTTCTCTGAATAGACTGCAAAGCAGACAACATTTACATTTATAGGCAATAGCACAGTTAAAGTAAGGGAATGCTACGATCATTCAAAGACAAAGTTATATAAAAATGTTTACTCAGTGTGGCTTTATAAATTATGAAACACAGGGTAACAGAATTAGCATTTTTGCAGTGCTGCACAAATTGAATATCATCATTAGTCTGTACTGTTGACAATATTCAGTATAGAATATAATACAAGCATCAACAACGTTAATTTGTCTTATTGCTATGGGATTAGGAGTGTGAATTTCCGGAGGGCAATGGTATTTCTGTGTATTATGACAATCAGAGCAGTAGGAGTGAAAAACATAACAGAGAAAATGCATTTCATATCTTTTTCATAGGCGGCACGGTGGCTTAGTGGTTAGCACGTTCGCCTCTCAGCACTAGGGATTCCCGGTTCGAATCCCCATCTGGGTGGAGTTTCCATGTTCCCCCCGTGTCTGTGTGGGTTTCCTGCGGGGTCTCCGGTTTCTTCCCACAGTCCAAAAACATGGATCAAGTCAATTGAATTCTCAAAATTGCCCCATATAGAGTGTGTCTGTGTGAGTGAGTGTGTGCCCAGCGATGGATTGGCGCCCTGTCCTGGGTCTATCTGCCCAGCGCCTGAGACGTTCTCCCCTGGATGGGCATGGGGAACCGCGACCCTAATAGAGGATAGAGCGGGAGTTATTGAATGAATGAATGATCTTTTTCATAGAGTGGTTATTTAAAACAAATCATCCTTGTAATTTGGACTAGTACCACTTTTGTATTTTGTATTATTATTTTTATTTTATCGTAATGGGGTAAACTATATAAACAAAGTTTGTGCACATGTGTGTATGTTTGTGCGTATTTCTCTATACAGATTCATACTGTTGCTTTGATTACCATGAAATTTGACATACTTAATTCTTCAGGATCCTGCAGAGGTTTATATACGCTTTACAACCAACAAGTGGCACAAGGAGCTTTATTTTATTGATCTCGTCAACCCCACACCTTGCAGCTCAATTCAGGGTGTGTTTTGGTATCTTTTGAGGTCTAAGTTTGGCAGTTTCAAAGGTGCAGTTCAACCAATTACGCGTAAATCAACGCTTGCTACAAGTGTCTGCTATGGTTCTGTAGATTTAGCAAGGTATGGTCATATCAAACACATGAAAAACTTTACAGAAAATCAAATATATTTAAATTAAAACTGGAAACATGGAGCTGGGGCCGCACGGTGGCTTAGTGGTTAGCAGGGTCGCCTCTCAGCACTGGATATTCAAATTCAAATCCCAATCTGGATAAAGATTCTCCTCGTGTCAGCATAGGATTCCTCCGGGTTTCTCCCACAATCCAAAAACATGGATTAAAGGTAAATAGGCTATGCTAAATTGTCCACATATAGTCAGTGATGGATTGGCGCCCTGTCCTGGGTGTATCAGGCATTGGCATGGGGAACTCCTCCATGACCCTAGTCTCTAGTATAGGATTAAGCATAAGATAATGAGATGAGACATATGGATCTGATGCTACAATAATAACCAGTTGTATACCTGAGCTTTGCGCAAGCGCTGTAGTTCGCTCATTTTTGCTCTACGCTCCAAAGTCCTCATCTTCATCAGTTGATCCTTCTCTTCCTCAGAGAGTTTCACTGGAACAACCTGAACCCACATTCAAATTTATCTCAGTAAGATTTAATACAAGCATTAATCAAATGAATTGAAATGGTAAAGTCACTCTTCTGCCCAGATAAGTATATGTTTCATAAAAAGAATTCATCTCTTCACAAGACAGCATCTGCTGAGTGGCAAACCTCTCCATCCAGTAAATGATTCACGGAAAGTGCCTCCTCTTCATCTTCCTCTTCGTCATCTTCATCATCAACCTCATCAGCATCAATTTCATCACCTGAACAAGGATCTACTTGCACTGGGAACAAGAGAAGATAACACCATTTGAGAAAAATTATCATGGAATGTACAGTCCTAGTAATTATAATTATTATTTAATTAATTATTTAAAACTAAGACATTTTATGCATATCCAATTTAAATTGTCAGTTACTTCTGAACAGGCCAGTTTTATTACTGCTTTTATTCATAATTTTTTTGGGAAATGAAAGTATCACATTACACAAAAAATGCCAATTTTTATTTGTAGTCAACTCTAGAGCAGAAATATATAGCACAAGCTATTGGTGGAGCCAACAAAGATATTATTTTCAATTCATATAAAAATCCCGCAGATAAAATATTTGTCAAAGTAATTACTGTATGTTTGTTCTGCAAAGCTTCACTCATATGGTAAAAGAGCATTTAGTGTTCTTGGTCCAAAGCTGTGGAACTCCATACCATTTCCGTGCATCCACATCTCTTCCTTAATTTAAGAAGCTTTTAAAAACATATCTTTTTAGGTCTGCTTTTTCAAATTCTTAATTTCCATCCATCCATTATCTTCTACTTTATCCTCTACCATGCCCATCCAGGGGAGAATGTTTCGGGCACTAGGCAGACACACCCAGGACAGGGCGCCAATCTTTGCACACTCACTCACACAGACAGACACACACAAACACACTCTATATGGGGTAATTTGGAGAATTCAATTGACCTTGATCCATGTTTTTGGACTGTGGGAGGAAACCAGAGAATACGGAGGAAACCCACGTGGACACGGGGAAAACATGGACACTACACCCAGATTGGGATTCAAACCGGGAATCCCTAGTGCTGAAAACACTAGGCACTAGTGCTGAAAACAATCAGCATTCAAACGTGCTAACCACTCAGCCACCGTGCCACCCCAAATTCTTATTTTAATTATTTTATTTATTTATTTATTTTTATTCTATGAGATGTTGTTCCTGTACTACTGTTTGTAATTTTTATTACTGTTTTTTGTTTCTTATATTGGAAGTGCCTTGTGTTTCATGAAAGGCACATATAAATTAAATTATATTATTATTATAATTAACAGGACAAATAATGTTTTTGTTGAATGAGATACATATTCCTAAAAAAACTAATTGTGATTTTAGGCTAAACATTTTTGTATCTTTATGTTTAAAATAATATTCCATACTTGGAGGATGAACACGAAGAACACTAAACCGCTGCTGCAGCCGAGGAGAAGAAAGGTTCCAGGGTGAGAACTTGGACCTGATTCTTCCAATATCTTTTGGTGGCTCCTCTCTCCTTCGCACACCCCGCCGGTTCTTCTTCATCCGAAGGTGTCCCCAAGCTCCACCCCCTGTATCTTCATCACCTCCTCCACAGTCCTGCGGCCTGGATGACGAGGATGTGGATGACGAGGATGCTGGTGTCTCAGAGTCCGAGTCCTGGCTAAAGCTCAAATTCATTAGCTGTGACTTTTCCTCAGTGGTTAACTGTAGTTTCTTGAGTGACAGCTTGGTTTTAGACTCTCTGGAGTTACTCAGACCATTTTCTGTGTGTGTAGGTGGAGTTGTTCGACCTTCCTCGTTATTAGCACTGCTTTCTGGTGAAACCATCACTTCGTTAAGGTCTGCCGATTCTTGGCTGTCTTCGGTCTGAGAAACTAAATGATCCATGTTGTGGATGGTCCTGGGTTTAGGAAGTGGAATGGAGGTGGGAGTTCGAGTGTGCCGAGGTGCAGGCACAGGCACATTGACTAACTTACCATTTTGAACAATCTTATCGCTTGACTCAACCTGGTTTTCAGTTAGTATGTCAAGCTTATGAGACTCGTTGGCATTACTAGACACCAGCTGGTCCTCATTGTCTATTAAGGTGTTGGTTTCCATGGTTTCCTCACAATCAGGATCTATTGAGGTTTTATAAGAATCCTTTCGTCTCACAGAGGGGCGTGGAAGAGGAGAATTATTCGGCATGCTTTCCTTATGTTCGGTTTCACTTGCAGTATTTTTTTCTTTCTGATCGTTGCTCAGTTCTTTCTGTCTTAGCTGATTGATGTCCTGGTGGATGACAAAAAGATCAACGTGATATTATAAAGTTTGTTATACTTGACTACTCATTCATGCTAAATACATGCAACGCGACTACCAACTGCTGTTGAGTTTTTTTTTTTTTTTTTTTTTTTTAATCTGTACACTAGATCATCAGAGAGAATAATGGATTGTAATAGTTACACATTGCAGCAGCAGTGGGACAATCGGCTCTAAAAGGAAAAAAGCCACCGGGGACATGAGGAACGTAAATGAAGTACCTGCTAAAAATTCTGCAAACGCTCTACATGCAGGTATTTAAAGCAATGTGGAAAAAAAAGAACCAGAAACATCTTGTGTTTCTGGTGCTTTTTTTTCCACGTTGCTTTAAATATGACAACAGACGTGAAAGCCGGCATGTTAATTTTAGTTCAGACAGTTCCAACCAGCCATCCAGATAATGAACTTTCTTTGTTTAAAACTTGTCTCCAATCATTATTGTGTCCCATGTGACATTTTGGTGCTGGGTAAGAACGTGAGGACCCAACATTGAGTAAAATTCTAGACTAGAGACCGAATTTGTCCAACACAGGAACATATTTTATTTAAAACACCCATTATAGCTCTCTCCCATCTCTAACCATAAACAGAAACTACAGCAGGTGTGTCATAAGATAAGATAAACCTTTAATTGTCCCAAAATGGGGAAATTCACAATTTTTTTTTGTCATTCCTCTTCCCCAGATTGTACCTGACTGCCAATGAAATATCTATATTTGGTAGAGAGAGAGATCTGGTAAAAATTTGGTTCAATGATAAAGGACGATCACACTACACATTTTTAGAATTATTTTACAGAAATAGGTTTGTACAAAACTGAATATATCCTTCATTTGTTTCTTTAACTCTCTCTCACACACAGATGACACTTTGTTCCTGTAAAGTCTTATGATGTACATTAGGTTTTTCAAGGGAAATGACTGATTTCCCAAGTTACACTGAACACATTTTGACTTTTGCATTACTCAAAACACAAACAATCTAAACCAACACTTATGCCAATAATGCCACACTGTCAGCTTTAGCACTATTTAACAAGAAATATTATTCCATGATCAGCTAGGGTAGATCGAGCGCAACATTAGTGACAAATCCCATAATATGAATAATGGATTACCATGACAAGCAGAAATGGATGGCAGCAATATCGCCTGGTGTAATTAGCCCTGATTTGTTCCATACCTCTGTGATTGCAGTATCATTTGCTTGCTCCACTGTCTGTTCCCGCTCCTCTGTAGTCAGGTGTAGGGTTATCTCAGCTGATACTAAAACTCTTTGGGCAGGGGGAGTTGAAGACCCGTCATCATTAGCACAGTCTGCTGGTGTTAACATCAGCTTGGTGGGTTCTGACAATTCTTGACCCCCTTTGATTGGAAAAACTGAAGGGCCTACTATATTGTTAGTGCAGTGTTTAGGACGTGCTTGTTCCACTGCCTGCTTCTTTTCCTCTGGATCTGAATGTTGCTCGCAAAAGAATCTCCCTGTGGAAAAGAGCAAGGAGTAAATCGCTGAAGCTGGCACAGCACAACACTCACAAGCCTGCAATCACACTTCACTACAGTACAGCCATGTGCTGACAAGAACAAGAATATGCATACATTTTTAATGTTCATCCTAAAACATTTATACAATGCTGTTCTATTTTTGGGATCGAACATAAGGGCTGCTCCTCTAAGACAGCGGTTTAGGGGTAAAAAGATGAAGATTTCCACGGTATATTTAGGAAAGCTTACTTTTAACTACAAAATGCTTCTTTGAACGCTTGTTTTTAGAAGAGGCTAGACAATACTTTAAAGCTGAATCTATTCATTATGCAAGTTTACTAAAATATATATCAGTCTGTGTGTGTTCTTTACATAAATATGCACTGTTCAGTTTAATTACTACAAAATTTGATATATTGCTGAGGTTTAAATAGTCTTTATAATCAAGACGTAGCTCAAAGGGCTTAATTATATTAAAAAAAAAAATTTGTCTGCAATCAGTATTATGTAAAATTAAAGTCTTATATATTAATATTTTAATTTTGCTCAAACACACTTGTGAGTGTTCGGGGACAGAAGTCACCCCAGATGAACCAAAACACACATTAATAACGTTTTCTGTAGTCAGAGAAGTCAATGTTTTAACTTGGAAAGCATTAAAATTTATTGCACTCAACATTAAAAAGTTCATTCTGACTGCTACCAAATAAAATGCAAAAACAAGCAATGGCATGAGCTTACAGTAGTGGCCACAGCATGAGTGATCTGCACGTGTGTAGAGGATTATATTTGTATTTTAAAAAACATATGATGCAGTCCAGATTCCATCCTCCATTAATAAAATTAATGATCATCTAAGCAAGACAAGGTTAAGCTTTATTTTGGCTTCATTTATTCATTCATTCATTCATCATCTTCTGCTTAATGTTCTACTAGTGTCGCATAAGGGGTTTCCCCCACGGTCATTTAAAGGGAGAATGTTTTGGGGGCTGGGCAGTTACACCCATGACAGGACGTCGATCTATCACTGGGATGTACAGACACACTAAAAATGAGCTATTTTCGAGGATTCAATTTAACTAATATTCAATTTACCAAATATTGTTTTTGGACTGTGGGAGAAAATCGCGGAAATGCACGTGGACACCGAGAGAACATGGAATCTCCACTCAAATTGGGATTCAAACCTGGTTTTCTTTATGAGCTTTCCTGCAATGTCCCACCTGTGTCAGGGTGAAAGGTGTATCCTCCCTGGCGCAGTGTGGTACCACACTGATGGCACGCAAAGCAACTGCGGTGGAAAAACTTGCCCTCTGCACTGCCCCTTTCCACCACATAGAGCTGTTTATGACAGAAGTAACACAGCTCGCTGCTACCCACATCAGGGGCTGGCACTGCAGACATGAGCTAGGACACAAAACACAACAATCTTGTTAATGTCCAGTCACCTACTGTGAGAGTGTGCATGATTCACCCTAATAAGAGCAGAAAACATCAAACACAAGCATACAAGTGGGAAAAAAAACAACAGAAATTGTTCCCAATCCATATTCATGAACCTAATTTTGGTCTTTGCTGCTCAGCGAGTCAGAAAAAATAGCCATGCAGGAAAAAAAAAAAAAAAAAAAACACTTGCTTCACAGCCCCATTGCCCTGCAGGAATCATTTCACAGATGGGTAACAAATGTTTCACAACACACATGAGCCTCTTATTAAAGAGACATCACTCACATCTTTCCTTTCCTCTTCCTCCTCCATAATTTGTTTCTTTTCTTCTTTCTCAGCCACCAGACGCTCCTAAGGGACGAGTCACATGACCTTGTTTATGGCTCATATTACATAACTTGAAAAGACATAAACAATCATTTTTTTTTGCAGTTACCATGTGTACCATGAGTTTAAAAAATAGTTAGAGAGGGCAGAAAAAGATATTCTGAACAAAATTAATGTCTTCACATAGGACACAAATCATTTTACATTAATATTTTGATTTACTATTACAAAAAATGTTTCAGCTATGGTATTACAGGTTTTGTTAGTAATTTTATAACACAATACATTTTTAAATGAAAGATTTATCCCAAACAATGCTATAAAAGAAAGCATTGAGGATCCGCATATACGTGAATATATCAATGATGTAGAGACTTTTATTAGTATCTATTTTATACAATAATATTATATTGGGTATAGATGGGTATAGATGAAATCACAAATTACAGATTTTTAATCTGTTTATTGTAGTGGCTATCGCACCCACATTAAGATTTCAACATGGATTCCTAGTGATTAGAGGTTGATGGGATAATCACTCCCTGCAATAAAAACTAACATCTGTAATCCACCTCTAAGCACTAGGAATCCAGGTTCGAAGTTCAATGTGGGTGGAGTTTCATGTACTCCCCATGTCCATGTGGGTTTCCTAAGGGTTCTCAGCTTCCCTTCCACAGTCCAAAGGATTCAAGGTGAATTGACTGCTGAACTGACAGAATTGTCCCAGCATAGTTTGTGCGCCTCTGTGTGAATGAGTGTGTGTCCAGAAATGGATTGACGCCCTGTCTTGGGTGTATCTGCCCAGCGCCTGAAATGCTCTACTGAGATGAGATCTGTTGTTATTGCTTCTCAACTTCTCAAACATGACATGACCAATGTTTTTACTGAATGAATCTAAATAACTTACCTTTTTAACTGAAATTAATTAATTAAAACATACTGCTACAAATGCTAAAGCAAAACTGGCAAGACTAATATTTAATCAGTCAAGTATGCTTTGCACTTTGTAAGATTAATGTTGATAACTAAACATAGAATTACATTTAAATGCCAGACACTTTGTCAAGCGGACACTTTGGGTCCTTGAGTAAGCCTCTTGTTGCTGCCTGATTGCTGCAGATGCTTTTATGCAAAGCAACTTATAAGTGTAGCAACTTGATGGTTAAGAGTATTAAAATGGCACACCTGAAGGCTGAGGGACTTGCTCAAGGGTTCGCACAACTTTGGTGGACTTAGGAATTAAACCCCCAAACTTTAGATTGATAGCTTAACAACCTAACCACTAAGCTATCGGACATGTTAATCACACCACCATGCTGCCCTATAAGTTATTCCATCTAATTTAATATCTACAAAATCGAGTATTAAGGTAAATATTACCTTTACATTTAGCGGAAGCTTTTAACCAAAGCAAATTAAAAGTGAGAGAATGAAAAGTCAGGAGAAATGTTAAGGAGAAACCAGCTGAACTTCAGGTATATAAATTATGCTTATTAGATGATCTGGTTTCAATGTCAAGATATTAGGATATACACTTATGACGTAGGTCTTATTAAGGGCACAATGAGGTAAAATAAATAAATAAATAAAAAATTCCAACACAGTGGTGTCATACTCATACACGTGCAACACACAACACTGCACCACCATATCCATATAGCTGAACTGCAGAGCATCCTTTGTACCATCATCATCCTTTGAGGGCTATTACATAAGAGTAAACTAGTCTAACAAATTATGTAGAAAAATTGGTTGATCAAAGTGCAGCTTCAAAGGGAAGCTGATAAAATGTATCAGATGTAGAATCAATAAGATACCTAGTAAAGTGGTCACGGTCTATATAAAATGTATGTACGTTTCAAATAAATGTAATTCTTTCTGTAAAGCAAAAAATACATATTACTTATTGCTTACAAAGTTTGTTGCGCTGATACTCACCTTACGCCTCTGGAGACTGTTGTGTTTGAGTTTGTTCAGGAAAAAGACAGCAGAACGTGTTCTGGAAAAGGAGAGGGTCTTTGAACTGGACTGCTCTGTAAAACACAGGAGAACTAGAATGTCAAGGAACAAGTAGCCAAACAGTGATGGACAAAGCCATATCTTTAAAAGACAAAAATCATCATCACTTAAATGCAGGACCTGAAACTGAATTTTATTGGAAAAAAAAGCAGCCATATACTAAATTTGCACTGAAATGCTCATGGGTTCTATGGGCAAAAGACAACAATTGTTTTTATGTCATGTGTTTATGCCATTTAAATTAGTGATTGTGAATATAACTACACTGATGGGCATGGTGGTCTTAAAATGGCAGAGGCATCGATATAAGTTTTTGACGTATTGCTATCTTGACAATGTAAAACATGTGCATCACTAATTGACAACAAACTAGGCAGACATCAACAATAAGACGTAAATTGTCAACACACGTGCATACAACCTCAAATGTTATGCACACATGGGACACGCAGTGCACAAACGCATAGCCCATACCGGTTGGTAGCTATACAAACTTTTACATTAACAATAAACAAAATACAATCAACACAACACTGTGCCATTGAAATAGCAATCCACCAAAGATAGACCACACCTGGCTCTTAAAGGGAACAGCAAGTGACACGTTGATTGGTTTATCTCATGTTACGCCCAAAAAACATCCATAAATAAAAAGAGTTAGTACATGCCCTTTGGGCTTTTTCCATCCTCACGCTAGCAAAGACACACTGACACACCCTAAATATATCTGTGCAGTGTGAGGTTGACTGCTTACCAAAGGTCACTAAAATTAGGCCCTTAATTAGCAATGATCTTTAGAAGCTATTGTTGCTGCCCATTAATGTGAGAAGTGTTAAAATACCATCCATTATCTTCAGCTTTAACCTATTCTAGGGTCGTGGGGGGGGTACCCCATGTCCATCCAGGGGAGAACGTTTCGGGCGCTGGCAGATACACCCAGTACAGGGCGCCAATCTATCGCTGGGCACTCTATACGGGGTAATTTGGAGAATTCAATTGACCTTGATCCGTGTTTTTGGACTGTGGGAGGAAACCGGAGAACTCGGAGGAAACCCACGTGGCCACGGGGAGAACATGGAAAATCCACTCAGATTAGGATTCGAACCGGGAATCCCCAGCGCTGAGAGGCGAACATGCTAACCACTAAACCGTGTGTTAAAATACGATTTCTTTTTTTTTTGTGAAAAACAATCCTCTCAGAGTGGACATCCAAGTAAAGTCATTCCAAGGTCAGAGTGGGCAAAGTCCAAAAAAAAAAAAAATAAAAAATAATAATAAACAAAAGCCACACATAATAAGCCTAGCCTAGCCTTGTAAATCTACATCTCAACAAATAAGTGAATGTCTTTTGGACTGAAAATAAAGTTTGTGTTGTTTTTGATATACAAAATGCAGGAATGTGGAGGTATTTATACCTATTACAACCATCAAAATGAGGCTAAAAGGACTTTATTATAATCTGTCAACCGTGCACCCCTCAGCTTGATATAGGATGCTTCACTTTCTCTTTGCTCTTTGTCTTTGCCGTAACACACCCATAAATTCCGTCGTCTCAAGAGCAGTCACATGCTTTGTAACAATCAGCGCATTAATTGCCCTTTAAGAATATGGTGTGTACTGACTGGTTGTTTTATAAATGGTGAAGAGAACAAATATATAAATAAATGAATTAATGGGTAGTTCTGATCTGATATTTTGTGTTTGTCCAGCCATAACATGATTAGCAATTATGCACACCACTGACTGCGTCACATTCGTATCAATGTATAATATACAATACATTATTTTAAACCATGTATCATTAATGAAAATAAAGAATAATATAAACAGTGATTGGATTCTTGATGAGCACTAAGCCTGTTGTGGCAGTTTTTTATAAATTTTGTTCTGTAATATGGCCACCAGATGGCATTATTTGATTGTCAGAGAAACCAGCATCCTGTTACTCAGCAAACAATGTTCACTTTAAAATTTAATTTTGTTTTCAATACACACATTTATGATTTCAAACCTTGATTATACATAAAAACAAAAATAAAAAAAAAACGTTATGAAAGCAATAAAACACTCGAGGGCATGCACTATTGTAAATAAATCAGGGGGAAAGAGGTGTCATTTGGGTCACTTTTACTTTAAAAGCTTTTCACAAGTCTATTACTGGACATATTTAAAAGGTTTCCTACAACACAGTACTCCAAAAAGACTGTCTTTAGTAGGTATATACAATAAAGCTAATTTCTTAAGGTTTCTCTCCATTTTCTTAAATATAATCAATGCTATAACAGCTTTTGTTTTAAATAAGCCGTAACAAAATAACATTAACATTAAATAATTATTTGGGGACAAACAACAAACATTAACCTACATAAAATTACACAAGACATTTAATAGTCTATCAACATACTATAAACTATATAAGATTTACTTTTCATTTTAAAATACTTGTATAGTGACACCAGAAATCAAGTAAATACAAGAATGGTCACCTTTACCAAAAGGATTTGAGAGAAGGCACTCCTCCGCACTCGTATTCCTAAGTGACAGCACTACCTGCACAGCTGGTTGAGGTTGCAAATAATCACAGCATCAAGCCAACAGAAGCTGGTTTTAGCCCATTTCACAGCGTTTCAAAACTCCCTTTAATTCTCTTGTGTTATTTGAGATGCATTAGTGTTCCCTCCTCTGGAGTGGATGAGTATATATAAGCCTATGACAGCTGTAGTAGGGATGGGAGACAGTCCCACCCTCTCTTTGATGAGGCTTTTCTCTCTCAAGCTATGCGTTCCCTAATGTGCGTGTACTGCTGCAGCTGCTACTGAGATCCAGACAGCACAGCACTGCCCATTCACAGCAAAGAATGCTGGGAAAATATTTCTTAAAGAGACAGTACAGAGACATTATGGCTAAACACTGGCCCATAATATTTGCAGGCTTGCTTGATTCCATCTGTTATTTAGGATTTTCATACAAGACATCCATTAATAAGAATGACACCCAAAGTTACCAATCAAACTACTGATAAGATATTCTGGACCATACACTGCTATATTACACTGGCTACCAGTTAATTTACAAAATTTTATTGATAACATGAAATTCTACATAATCAGGCTCCACAGTATGCGAGTAAGCTGATTCAATTGTATAAGCCAACAAGTGAGTTCAGATCTCAAGGTGCTGGTTTACTTTTAGCTCCTAGAATAAATAAAATTACTGCTGGTGGAAGAGCGTTCGCCCACAAGATTCCTCAACTTTGGAATAGCCTTCCAGTTACTGTTCACAACTCAGAATCACTATTTATTTTTAAAAGTAGAATAAAAACACATTTATTAAATTGTGTGTTTAATTAACTCCCTGTAGATAAAGGTGTCGATCTCAGGCTTGGCGGTGTTGGGTTGGTAATCTGGGATTGGTGAGTGCTGGCGTTTCACCTCTTCACCCACCTCATCATTAATAGGGGGTTTGGCACTGAAATGATGCTGTTCCTGGGAGCCCTCTCAACTAAGTAGAGTCTGCAGTATCTGCCCCTTTTAGTTATGCTGCTCTAGTCAGTTATGCCGGAGTCACATGCTGTACTGTGTCAATCAATTACTTATTATTTAAATGCTTATTTATATACTTATCAGCTCTAACTGATTTTTTGTCTGTTTCTTTTGAGGTGTTGCCGGTTTCCTGGAGGTATAGTCAGATCTTCATCCATGGCTCTGCCGAAGCACTGCGGCTATGACGATTACTGGATGGAACCTGGATATTAATTGCACTGGAGGTCCTGCAGGACGCCCTCAATGGACTAACATCCAGTGTTCCAGTTGTTAGAGTTTTTCCATTTGTTTAATACAGTCACCTAATTTCGACACAATCTGTACATGACTGTCCTACACTGTTGATATTGCCTGGCGGCTCAGGGAGGAGGAGTCCCCCACCGAGCCTTGGTCCGCCCAAGGTTTCTTCCTTAAAATAACAGAACAGGGAGTCTTTTCTTGCCACTGTCGCTGCAGCTTGCTCTTTGGGGTTTTAAAGGCTTTTAACTCTGTAAAGCTGCTTTGTGACAATGTACTATTGTAAAAAGCGCTATATAAATAAATTACTTGAACTTGAACTACAGAATACATATACAGTTTATTGATTATTAATGGTTTAATGGAATACATATATTTCACTATTAGATGGTCACATTATATGTTTGCTCTGTAAAATATACAGAATCTGTTAAGTTTGGACACAACACCTTCTTTCTGTATTGACTATTTGCTGTCAGTTCTGCAGTGACACTGATGTGATGAGGGTTTTTTTTTTTTTTTAGTGCAGTACTGCTGTATTTTAATGCACCAACTGAATAATGCCTGCTCTGCAGTGGTACTATTGTGGTACCATTGGGGTCCTGATCATTAGAGAACAGACTAAAGGGGACACACAGTATGTACTATAGTTCACAAACAAATGGATAAGGTCTGGATTTGTGGAACTACAAAGTCCATCTTTACAGTAAGTACAACTGAGAACATGGACAATAAGGGGAGAAATAAACTTTTGACTGCTACTATAGTTAGTTATATAAATGTACTACAGCTTAAACCTCTTACATTATACTATATGGGGCAGTCGAAGGCTTGTGGTTAAAGAAGCAGCCTTGCAAATTAAAAATCTCTGGTTCAATTCCCAGGCCCACCAAGTACTATGACTGATGTGCTCTTGGGAAAGCCACCTAACCCCAAAACAAAGCCTCAAATTAATCAGTATGCATATTTGTGTGTTTTACTGCATTGATGGGTTAAATGTGGAGGCACTTCTAATCTTGGACTATGAGTTTCCCCCACATAAGGTCTATTTATTGTTTTTTGCATATTAGACTAGACTCGATTCAGCTTTGTCATTGCGCAGAGTACAGGTACAGAGCCAATGAAATGTAGTTAGCATCTAACCAGAAGTGCAGTAGTAACAGAGACCAGTGCAGTGAATACTGATGGGTATACAATAAATATACATAAAATAAATGCCAGTAAATAAATGACATAAGCACCAACTGCTCGGCTTCTGTGCCACGCAAATAGACAAACCAATGCCACATGTAAAAGCACCATCAAAAACAATGACTATAATTATTATAATTATTCCACACTTCACAGAGTGTTGCACTAACAAGGCTAGGTGTGCTGTGTTGTAGATAACGCTACACTCTTAAGATGTATACAGTATTGTGACATTTTATTACCATGTAGATAAACCCAGACCAACTAAATCCCAATTACATTACGGAACTTAACTGGCCAAGCTGTTGGTAATTGACGGTTGGCATGCTCTGTTCCCATATATCACAGTGATGCTGGCCTATCATGGCCATCTGTCAGCTCAGATTTACAGAAGGGGGTTGGAGCAATTCCCTTCAAATAAACTGCCTCCTATTTACTTTAATGACCGCTGTTGTGTGATATAATTGAAATGCCTGATGTTTGGGGATTGGACATGCCTATATTATATACAATTAATATATAGTTAGCAGACATATTATGGTTCCACTGATAAATGGGTTAGACAATGATTTAGAGGTGCTGCTACAGATAGTGATTAATAATGAAATACTTAAAAAATGTCAATTAGCCTACAGTATGTGTATGTGCGTATGTGTGACTTCAAATTAAAAATTGTATGGCTTTACAAAGCACATTAAAAAAATAAAAACCATCAGATACTAAATTAGACCTTAAAATGATTAGTCCTGTACCATATTTGATAAAAAGGCAAAAGCACATTAGCAGAACACTTCAGGTCAACAGTCAAGCTCGGTGGTGTGGGTGTGGTTGTGTGTGCATGAGGGGAGGGGGGCTTGTGCTGAAGATGTAAGACTAAAGCAACTTGTGTTCGAAAGTCATCCAACCACTATAAAGTCTTGGGCAGGTTCTTCCGTGAGAGTTTGCATGATCAGGTCATATCTTTGTTAGTATATTCTGTATTGTGGGTGTTGTGGTTTCCTTCCACAGCCCAAATACAAAAGTGAGATGAACTAAAAATACAAAAATTGCTTCTAAGTGTAAATGGTTCTTGTTTCTTCCCTGGAAAAGAATAACAATGCTAATTAGTGTTCATGTAGAATATAGTTTAAATGGTGTATTACCTGCTGGTGTTGGAGTCTCACTAAAAGCATTGTGAACTTGGGTGAGATACAGCACCACAGACAGCTGGTCTATCTCCTTGCTAGAGGTCATGTCACTGGCTGCCATAATGGGGACTATTCCAAATTCTTTTTGAAGAATGTCAAATGCCAGCTGGTTATTAGAAACTGCATTATTTTCATCCAGCGAGGACATGTCTCTGCAAGAGTTAGAACAGACAGTTAACTAAAGCAACCACAGTCTTAATCACAGTTTAATCTCTTAAACACTTAAATTAAAGAGTATGCATATTTAGAAGGTATGAATGAATATGGAAATCAGATGAAATACATGATTATAGTCCAAAAAAAACAGTTCTCAAAAAATAAAAATAATTTTAACAGTATTATCACCCACTTAAGATTTGGTCTTCAGAGGGGCAATTAAACATACATCTTCTTTAAAAGCTCTTATTTATAGAGAACGTATTGAAAATTGAAAAAGTATATAATTCTATACATACAATTTATATAAAAAGATTATAGGTTAAAACATATTAAGATAAAATTTAATAATTGTATTGAGTATTAATATTATAATACATATAAATATGATTATTATTCAACATTGAAGACATTTTGCTGCGTTAATTCTGCTCAACAGGACTATTTATGCCATTTTTATAACCTCACTTGCATGTATTCAGTTTTTTAATGTCTTATTGTGGTACATAAGAATTAGAATATTAGAAGATTAGAATATTGCCACAATATAAGACAGTTAATTATAATGATGAAGGTTAAACTATCAGCTAACCCTTAGTCTAACAGCAGTAAATCTGGGTTAGATATTAAGCAGTCATCTGCCACTCATGTAGTGTACAATGCCAGTCATGGCATGTTAGACTCAGTTTAGTTACTATGGAGAAGAAAATGTATTTTGAATGAATTTTGAAACTGCAGTGGAAAACTCTTCTGTATTATATTCAAATGAAAGCATTTTTTGGAGTGCCATTTTTTCAGTGCCACTATATGAATGCCAACTTGTTTATGACTGGTCTGTTAATAAACTTTTTAAATAAGCTTTTAGAGCAGCAGTGACTCAGTGTTTAAGATACTCAGCTACTGAGGAGACAGACCAAAAGGTTAAAAGCTGAAACATCTCTGCCAAGTCGATTATTAGTTGTCCTGTCTTTTAAATGTTACTCTGGATAAGACAGTCAACTAAATGCTGTACATTGGTGCAGCAAGATGTGATATAAATATATAAAAATAAAAAAAAAAGGTTTACTGCTAATGTAACTTATCTGTGTTTTTCTCCATGTTCTTTATTTATCTTTTTTATTGAGTATTAGACCAGGTACAATTTCACTAACTAAGACAATTCAATGTCTCTAATTTACCTTTTGACATGCCATTAACAGGGATTATCTTGTTACAATTGCACCTGTATGGGAATTGAATATCAGGCAAGTCAAAATCAGATAGTGTTTCTTAAATGGAGACATTTTTAAGCATAAGCAACCCACATGGTCATATATCTTGAGTACCTGCAAGCACATACAGAATAAAGTGAAGGCTAGTCCTCCTAATCCAATCCCTTTTAAACAATAAAGTCATGACCAAAACTATTAAGTCTGACACAGATTGGGTTTTACGAAGTTTGCTGCTTTAGCGGTTGTGGGTATCCAGAAGTACAATCATGAGCATTCTATGCATTTTTTTTTCAATAAAATTTTATTGACAAATACAATACCAGATAAAAGTTTGGACACACCTCCTTTTTGCTCAAGACTGTAGTCCATCTGTTTGTGGACTACAGTACATACTGTGTATGTCCCCTTTCCTCTGTTCTAATGGGCAGGACCCCAAAAGTACCACCACAGAGCAGGCATTATTTCGTTGGTGCATTATTCCTAACCCAGCAGTGTCACTGAGGAGGAGAAATGAAACTACAGCAGCCACCTCTGCATCGCATCAGCATCACTGCCAAAATGACAAAAAAAACCTAGCCTAAATTATACCTGTTCTCTAATGGTTCTGAGCAAAAGAGAACAGATAACCACCATATTGGGACTAAAAAAATGTAAAAAGGGAGCCATCAATATGGTAAGTGGAGAGAGACAATGGAGCAAGAAGGTAATATGTCTAAACCTTGACTGGTACTGTATACCAGGTTTTAAGTTAAGAAGTTCTGCAATTCATCCTGGCATACCGGATATCTGCTTCTGGGCCTGACTGTAACTGGTTGTGAACCCATTCTTGCTTAAACAAAACAAGGCACAATTTTACACCAGCTGGAAAGAGCTGCTTTTAAACTTTATAATAACATCAATTCAAGGGTTATTTCTTTTTAATGATTGTTTTAATATAAAATTGATCTTGTACTAATCAGTCACATTTTATACTACACTGCACTATTGAAAAAAAACATGACATGCAAATAACTTTTATACTACTATTATTAAAACTAAAGGTAAAGTTCGGTTACAGTTTATATAACCAGCAGGACTTACATGAGTTTAGGTCTGAAATGGTGAATCAAAGCACATAATGCCAGGCCTGATCTCCATGACTGACTCAGGTCCTTCACCTCGACTCGATCACACCATGCTGTATGTTTCTGACACCAGCCCAGTAGGTCCGTCAAACGTTGCAGAGATGCTGCTCACATTACACAAATCTTATGATTTATCAGCAAACTTACAGACCAACATAACCATAGAAGTAACACATACACATTTAAAAACAACTTTATCCTGCAGTAAAAGAACGTGAAATTGTAAATAACGATGTCACACCTTGTTTCTTGCTACATGTAATAGTGCTGTTCCTTTTGTTAATCTTCTTGTTATCAGAGAAGTCATCAACAACATACAGATGCTTCACCTAGACAATACACACAGTGTCAATGAAATAAAAATTATAATATAATATATTTTTTAATTATATTAATAATAACAATAATAATAATAATTTAAAACATTCAGGACTTATTGATCAGGAGTGCACATTCAATCTATAAAGTTTTCACCTGTAATGGTTTAATGGAAGACACGTTGACATTGGGGTAACGTGTGACGGGATCAATACTAAAAGCTCCACTGTTCCTGCTTAAGTTTTCAGGCGTGGTCTGAGACAGTAGCTGATAAACACTTTCCCTGTTTTATTAAGAAAGTAAGTAAGGGTAAGTACAAGATGGCAGTGATCAAGAGCAATTCATGGCACATAAACCCAGGCAAAAACAATACATGGTTTCTAGTACATTAATTTATTATTTAACCAAAAATATATTTTTTAAAAAGTATACCATATAATTATAAACAAATATTGACATCAGTAATAACTTTACATCTCATAAACACAATGTAACTGAATTAGTGTTAAATAATAGCATTTAAATATGTCAACATCTATTTAGTGATTTCATGTGATTTTTATGTAAATAAAATAAGACACTATAAAATAAGAATGAATAAAAATTATGTAGCAAGAAATGTATACATAAAAAAAATTCAGATCAGCACCACTGTGAACTAATAAATTGAGGACCAAGTTTAATATTGTGATGCATTTAGTTAATTGAGTTTGCTTTGCTTTTTTGATCATGGGAAAATACTTATAAAATAGGTGTCATAACTTAGTGGTTAGGGGTCTTCAAGCTGAAGGTTGTGGGTTTATATCCCAGGACCACTTAGGTTACTGATATGGGTCCTTGTATCACTAGTCACTATGAATAAAAGCATGTGGTATATGATCAACATAAATGTAAATTGATGCATAACTAACAAGATAATTAGAAATTAAAAAATAATAATAATAAAAATTAAAAAAAAAGCTTTAAAAAGTTTGAAAACTTTTTTACTTCCCCAGAGTGCTTGAATATTGGATTTAATAAAAAAAATCTAAATCAAAATAAAAATACTGGCTGAATCTTCATGCACATTATTGCATCTTGGCTTTAGAGCCGTTTATAGTCTCGTTATGCAAACTGTTCTGGATAGCTATCAGATTATCAAATTACACTTCAAAAGTGCTGAATCAAGCATAGAAATGTAATTGAAAAGTTTGATGAGAACATAAAAGGTTATATTCTGTATATACACACTACCTCTCAGTCAAAATCTGCATATGAGGAAGTCCTTTGCCCCAGCTCCTCACCATCCAAGCAACATCAAAAGCAGCCAGGAAACCTCGTGCAATGCCTGTCCCCAAAGGCCAAAAGGGCTAGATGAAAAATTTTAATTCAATTATTATATACCTGTATAAAGCTAAAAACAAATACTATGGAATATATTTTAAGAGCATATGACAGTCTCTTAATATATTTATAAAACTAAGTACTCTCAAGGGACAAAAGTCCTTTACACCTACACAGTACACCTACTACTTGGGCTTTTAGGATCCCATCATCCATTTTCTATTATGTATTGCAAGTTGGTCATGGTGGCAGAGTGGTTAGCACATTCGCCTCTCACCGCTGGGAATCCAGGTTTGAATCCAAATCTGGGTGGAGTTTTCATGTTCTCCCTGTGGCTTTTCAGTTTTCTCTCACAGACAACATGGATTCAAGGTAAATTGAATGCTTAAAATTGCCCCGGTACAGTCTGTTTGTGCACAAGTGAGTGTGCCCAGCAATAGATTGGCACCCCGTCCTGGGTGTATCTGCCCAATGTCTGAAACGGTCTCCTCTGGTTGGGCATAGGGAACATCTCTACAACCCTCATAGAGGATTAAGCAGAAGATAATGAATAAATAAATGAAGTCAGTCATTCTTCCACTTTTTTGGGAATACTTGAAGTGTGTTTGTTGGAATCTTTAGCTATTCATCCAGAAGATTATGTATAAAGTCAGACATTTATATTTAAATCAGGATTGCTATCTACAATATAGTTCCTCCCAAAGGTATTCAGGAAGGGATTAAAGGCATGGCTCTCTGTGGGTCAAACATATTCATCAACAGAAATTTTCCTTAAACATGCCTTTACAGCCAATGCTTTGTGCACTGGGACAGTCATGCTAAAGCAGAAAAAGGATGGAGGCAGTGCAACTGAATGAAACACAGATGTACTACAGTCTGTATCTGTAAAACTACAAAGTATGGTAAGTGGAGAAATAGACAAAGAAGCAAGAAGGGGGTGTGTGCAAAATTTTGACTGGTACTGTATATTGAACAAAGCAAAATTATTGTGATGTAACCATCTAACATTTTAATAATTGTGTTCAGTTAATGTATGTTACATGTAGTTAATTTGTTTTACAATTATAATTTTTATTAATTACTAACAAAAACAAAGTACAAAGATAGGTCAGTAAGATGATACATACCCATTTATCTTAAACTTCTTTTCAAAATAATTGTGATGTAATTTTAGCTTGATATATTTCAGTATGTTTGTTTTTCACACACCTCCACCAGGCAGTCTCCAACCAGGCCAATAAGAAGTTTCTTGCCTCTGCACTCCCTCACCAGCGAAGAGTTCTCAGCTCGGTGCATAGACGTAAAGTCGAACATCGCAACGTCCGGCTGACTCATGTGGTTCTGTGCAAACTCGAGGTTTGGGAGCATGCGGCCTGTGGAGAACTGAGCGGCATCATAAGCGTACTTCAGCAAAGCCTCCTGATCAACATTTGCAGGCGCTAACAGCTTCTCAGCATCCCCAAAGTCCTGATACAAAGAGAAAGAGAAAAAGAAAACATAAGACAGTGGCTTGTATAATTTACTAAATAACTCACTAAACATTAGCTTAGTGCTTCTCAAATAGTGGGGCGCGCCCCCCTGGGGGGGCGCAGTGAGGTTCCTGGGGGGGCGCATAACAAGATATCACAGAGCAATTGATATTAAGTGTACTGAACAAACCCTCAAGAGACAACATGGAAAAATATTTAACAGAGATGGCGGCGAGAAAGGCGGAGAGAGACGAAGATAACGAGACCAACAAAAGTCAACCGAAAACTAAAACGAGGAAACAATGTCGAAGCTTATGTAGTGCTTGGTTTCACTGTAACTAAGGTGGGAGACGAAGAAAGACCGGTGTTTCTTCTGTGTCTTAAAATGTTGGCAGCGGACAGCGTGAAGCCAAATAAATGAAGGCGGCACTTAAAGATATTACAAACGTGATGCGCAGAGCCAGCAACCATCCCGCTTTATGAAAGCTACTTCAGAAAAGCTGTGCTGCAAAACGGGCGCGTTGGAGACATGAGTTCTGACTTCATTATTTTGATAAAAAAAAAATATTGCTGATGAATTTGAATGTATTATTATTTATTGATTTTATTTCATTTCATTTTTCAGTATCAAATTCCAGTCAGTTCAAAAATGTTTCAAGTTAAAATAAGGATTTCATTCATTTCTGTTACAAACTAAAAAACAAAGTTAATAAAATGATTCTTTGTTCTAAGTTGATCTATATTTCTTTCTTTTTCATTCATTCATTCATTCATTATCTACCGCTTTATCCTCTAGTAGGGTCGCGGTGGGGTTCCCCATGCCCATCCAGGGGAGAACGTTTCGGGCGCTGGGCTCATTCTTTTTTTTGTTTTCTTTATTGTTAATAAGGATACATTGTTATAAAATAGGTATACTTATAACAATTTTAAAGACAAATCATACTACAGTGGTCATAGTGGACGGGGAGGGGGGGTGAGTGTGCGTGCGTGCGTGTGTGTGTGTGTGTGGGGGGGGGGGGGGGGGGCACAAAATGTTTTCTTTTCCTAGGGGGGGCTTAACAGAAAATAATTGAGAATCACTGCATTAGCTGAATGAATAAATGAATAAAATCCTATAAAAGCTATTAACAATAATGCAACTGCATGTTTACTTTCTATAGCCTGTTATAAATGCTTTGTTTTGCTTGACCTTTGGTTGGCCATTATATATGGGAATGGCATTTGTGTGATTTTTAAATAAATAAATTATTAAAAACAAAAATTCAAGAGTAGGTTAACTTGGTGAATAAACAGTAAGTGACTGCGATTTACATCTGAGCGCAGCTGTTGCAGCTAATAAGTGTGGATCATTTCCAACTGTCCTATTTTAGTATGTCTAAAAGTTTGGAAAATGTAGTTTATTGTGAATAAATTAAAAGAAAACTGTAACTGCACCCCATATAGAGTCATGTCTAACATCTCTTTCCCAAAATTTACTCACAATAATGCACACCCCCTCATGCCTTATTAATATATATATAAAATATAATATGTATAATTATTTCTGTATATTTATATAAATTGGCGTTTATACATGTACATATGTGTATGCATGTTTGCCTTACTTGCTTGATGACCCCTTTCTTTAACAGACTGTTTTTCTTTGCAGTCATGACGAAATAATGAGTGTCATCTTTATAGTAGACTATGTTTTCCAAGTCAATCCCTGAGGAAAAAAAAAAGTCAAAAAGCAGTTACTTATAAGCCTTTAGAAATATTTAGTTAAAAATCAGACAAAAGCTAAAAATGTTATTTTTACCAACTGAATAAATTCAGACTTTCTTAAAGTGGAAAAAGCCTAATGCACACACTGAGGTTTAGTACCCGTATTTAAAGTCATGGACTCCAGACCAGCAACCAAGGCATTAAAATATTGTAAAATTCCAGTTTTTACTAAGTTACAGGCAGGAAAGCAATCTGGGCAGGTTCAGTAAAGTACAGTTGCGACAAACTCATTCACACTCACATTAATACCTGGGACATTATTGAATCTCCAACCAACCGTTGTTATCATTATTATCATCATCATCATCAGTAGTAGCAGTAATAGTAGGAGGAGGAAGATAAGTGATAGTAGGTGTATTGTTATTATTTGTAGTGAGTTCTATTATTACATACCCATCTGGGTTTGTAGTTCCTGAAAGAATTTCTGATTGTAAATGCGTGCCACTCCGCTGATCTCTGCCACTTGAGTCTCAGCTGCAGTGTGGCGGTTGATGAAGTTTGCTGTGATGCCAATAGCTAGCTTCCCACGCAGCTCCTTTATCTTAAAGCCTAATGCATCAACAGAACAGCAAGAAGAATCAGTCGTGAAATATGTATTTTTATTACAGCATATTTAAAGCCGTAATAAATCATTTAAAGAAAACACTTTAAAACTTTCACTGTTTTAAAGATCAGATCAGTGTGCATGTGTGTACTAAATTAGAGTTTCATTAAAATAAAACCCTTTTGCACCTGTACAGTATGTGTAATTATCAGAAAGAAGAATTACACTGGTCTCTGTTTGGTACGATGCTTCTAATTGGTGTGGTACCCATTACAGTACTTTTATTTATTCTATGTATGCCATTTGGCCACATAGGATTATAGATGTTCCCAGAGGCAGTGTGATATCTAAAAATTAGCCGCAGGGAATTGGTCCAAACAGAACCTTGCCAGTTTCTGAACCTTAACAATTTCTTAATATTATGTAATAAAACTGTTTAACAACCCACTCCCAGATACTGAACTAATTTTATAGTCAGTCATGGATCTATCCTTACGTAGTGCCTACTAATCTTCCAAAGAATATGTTTCAGATATGTTTGACAAGATGTTCTGTCATGTCTGACACATTTGGGTGAAAAGAGCCCATGTGAGAAGCATCACTTCTGATGTGTTTGTGACAAAGCTTACCATCAGGTACAAATCTTCCTCCTCCAGCTGAGATAAAGACATCAAACTGGTAGGATGAAGCAGGATGAGATTCAGGATGCAACAACGCCTTCCAACCTGAAGGTGAACAAATATTCTATATTATATATGTTGTTAACTTCAACAACTCAAACATGAAAAATGTGAAAAACAAAGTTGAACAATAAGGAAACATGGACAATACAGAAAAACACCCAGGCCACAACAATCCTAATAGAACTAACACTATGGGCTCTTTCTTATACCCTACACAAGGTGAGTCGCGATGCTCATTTCTTTCTTACACCCCACCAACAGCCTATTGTTACACGTGATGGTCTTAATATTAGGTTTATTCAGGTACATTTCTGGCATATTGCTATCTTGACAATGTAAAACACAGATGTGCCACTGAGTGAAAACAACGTGGACAGGTGTCAGTCCGAAATTTTCTACCTTGGCAGTGAATTGTCAAAACAAGCGCATACACCCCGCTTGTTACACACACATGGACACGCGGCAGTGCACAAACCCAAAGCACAAGCCAGTTGGCAGCTATGCAAACTTTTACATCAACAATAAACAAAATATTATTTTACAACAATTGAATGGTTTATTGCTCGTTACAGCAAAACACACAGCCATAAATATTTAAGAGAATTAATACATGCAATTTGTGCCGTACACATGGACACCCTTATGCCCAGCTTAGGTAAATGAACAATCTCCATCCCTCACACACACAGGTCCCAATACTTCTGTCCATTTAGTGTATATACAAATTTAAATGACAGGTTTTTTAATATCTTACATATATATTTTTATATATAAAACTGCTGACGGAACCTCAAGGAGTATTTTCAGTTGTACCTGAATACGGTGTTAAACTTATTCCACCTTAAAGTACATGCGTAGAAAAAAAAAAAAAAAAAAAGACCTATTTCCTGCCATTGCTGACTTACTAAGGCAATGTCAACTGTGGTTTTAATATAGAAGATTGCTGCACAAATTTATATGCTTTAATCTACATATAATTTCAACACATAGAACAATATGATGTAATACATTTGTGCTGTGTTTTGTTTTTGTGGATTTTCTAATTGTACAGTGAGTAAATTACCAAGTGAGTACATTTAATATGTTATTTTGTTTGGCATTATTATATTTATACTATTTCTGTTATTCACCCACCTGTTCCTGATGCATGAGGCTCCACCAGACCCTTATAGGTTACACCTGTGTGAACCTCAACACCCAACAGCAGAGCCAACTTCAGCAGAATCAGCTGCAACTGCCGGATGCCTACACGAGAAAAAAAAAATACAAAATACCCAGTGTTTATAATAAATAGCATTTAAACTTGCTTAGTGGTCAAATTCCAGTTTGATGACATGCAATTAGATTTTAGATCTTTTCTTATTCTTTTACTTTATTCTTAGTTATAATTTGAGTATGTACATATTGAGCTATGACTAAATTAATTCAAGTGGTAAACTCAAAAAAATGACTTGCAACAGAAACCCTGATCTTATACATTAGAAATAATGCATAATGTTTACCTGTCAGCAAAACGGAATTAGTACCACGTTAAAAAAAAATAACAAAATGTCGATGCACATAATTATTAGCAGGAATGCATTTCCTGTTTTGAAGTAATGGTACTTACTGATGTGGTCAAGAGAACCAGTACAAAATTTGCCATAAAATTTCTTTGCACCAAGATTACGTAAATCTCGGATGGTAAAAGACCACAGGTGCAGAACGTTATTCCTAGAAAAAGAATTTCTCTTTTCCAACAAAACGACCTGTGCACCAAGCAGAGCCAACTCTATAGCAGTCCTCAAGCCACATGGACCCGCTCCAAGAACCAAACACTGTAGAACACAAACAAGAAAAATACAGAGTTGAAAAGTTGATGCATGAATTTGACCCAAATACATAACTAGCAATGGCTTCACTAGACGATTTTTTTAAGTCAGTTGTTTTGAGTCATTTAAGCTGAACAGAATTATCTGATTAATAATATAAATGTTAAAAATCTTATTAGTTTAACTGAGTTAAAAGTGTTTTCCTACTGATTTTTTAACATTCAGTGCATCTGGAGGTAGAGTCCAGCAATAACAGATTCCAGTAGCCTTGGTAACACTCACATTGCGGCTTAGTGTGACTTAATGTCTTACTGATGTTTGTTTTTTACAGCACCAATATATTAATCAGGGAAATATAAGAATGAATGTATTTTTAGGTTGCACTTCATTACTTAGTGAGCCTAAAGAAGGTTGTCATCGAGTTTGGTGCACAATAGTTGCCGAATGTTTATTCAGCAGCACCCTTGAAAAATTCACAAATCATTTTCGTAAGTCACACTAGCAGCTCTTTCAACTGACTGTTGAAAGAGCTGCTAGCTGCTACTAATGATTTTTCAGATTTGTGGATTTATAAAATGTCTTTGTTAAACTTCATTTACATTCCTCATTATTTTTTTTTGTTGTTGTTTTTTTCCAAAAAACCCACCTAGAAGCAACCAATTATGCAGATATTAACATTCACACCATTTGCAGAAAATGTTATCACAAACCCGGAGAACAGGCCTGTTATTTTATAAATGTTAAATGTACGAGTTGTCAAATTTTCTGGATTGTATATGAGCTTGTTAATAATCTCACTATCACTGAAAGTTTGAAACAAAGTGTGAATGTTTTTCCACAATATTCTGAATTTATCACTAGGTAAAATTTATATTTGTGAGATCTCAGCTCATCTTATGTTTAATCTTCTACTAGGGTGGGGGTCCCCATGCCCAACAAACGGAGAATGTTTTGGCCACTGGGCAGATACATCCAGGACAGGTCGCCAATTCTGGGCACACTTACTCACACAGAAACACACTATATGGGGCAAATTTAAATAAGGACAATTTAAAGCAGCCAATTCAGAAGTAGAACCCTCATGTGGACACGGGAAGAAAATGGAAACCCAGATCGGGATACAAACCTGCATCCCCAGCACTAAGAGGTGGACTTGGGAACCACAACACCACCACCATATTATATTATTATTATTAGTAGTAGTAGTAGTAGTATAATTTGAATTATAGTCATTAGCCAAAAACAGTCCAATGAAAACATTTGAATGCAAAACATTTTTGCTTCCTGGCTTTATTTGTGTGATCTGTATAGTATGTGTAATTAATTATAAATATATTAAAAAAATCATTTAATAGATATTGATTTACCGTAGTTTTGGAACAGACTTTGCCCTGCCCATAGTCTGGATGGGAAGCTCTTTTGTCAATCTTCTGCCAGAGATCTTTAGCTTTCCAGTAGTTAAGCTTTTCCTTTAGCTTGCTGTAAAAGTGCTGGTAGTCCTTAGGATCCAACTCCAGGTGGAGACAAAGCTCAGCAAATTTCTGTTGAACCTCTTTACAGGTTTGGGCAGCCACAAAACGGTCAAACAGTGTGTGAGCCGAGTTACTGGCATTCTGATCTGCCATGTTTACAGAAGGCCTGCAACGAAGAGACGATAACATTAGTAAGTCATAAACAAAAACTTTTAACCTGATCAAAACTGAATTGCACATTATACGCCTATATTGACAAGTGTTATCTCAAAGTTGTGTAAGGCCACATCAAAAACTTCACCTTCTAGTGCGTCAAAGTGCCATCTAATGACTTACAATTTAACACAGTCACAGGATGTAACAAAATGCCTGATTTTACAATGATAAAAATATTTTTCAACCTTTTTACCTAAACTATGCGTGAGAGTCAGCATACAGAACCGGGTAACAGATGTACATGAGCTCTACCTAAAGGCTTTAGCTTTCATATAATAGCACCGGACAGTGAATACACAGTTAAATGGAACAACAGGTTTCTCTTAACAAATGCACAAAAGAAACAAAAACACAACAGAATGCATGCAGCTGCTAAATAAACAAAACACAGTGACACAAAAACAGTCGTTGATGCATTTATTAAATATTTTCAAACGTGTAAAAAAAAAAAACTTTATTGAAGCAAAACTTTTCAGAATGAGATAGTGATGAGTCTTGTAAAAAATATCTTTCTCTGAATTCTCTGTTCTTTGACGATCGGGCCCTTTACAGGACCATCATAGATCAGGTGCTATTTGCGTAGTGGATGAGTCTCAGCACCACATGACATGGTGGACGAATATAAGTGTGTTGCGCCGCGGGTACAAGTGAATCAGACACAGACTGGAGTTTTAAACGCTGTGTCTATTTACTGTACACTGCATTAAACAGTTTACCTTATTTCTCCACCTTGTAGATACAAAATATTACAGCGTTTAATTAGAATTTCAATAAACGCATTTATAAATAAAACCTTGTTTTTTTTATAGTGTGTTTGTAATGGTATAATTAATGCAATAAGACAGTCGAGGTTGTGTATTATTGTAAATAAAACTCAAAATAGGTATAACTGTACTCCACCACGCATCACGCCTAATAACCTCTTTCCCTTCATTTATTCTAATGAATTATAGCATGCCCTCTCATCCTTTATCATCTGCTTTATCCTCTATTAAGGTTGCGAGGGGAGAGGGGGGTCCCCATTCCACATTTTCGGTTGGTGAATTATTAGTCCAGCAGGGTTACTGAGGAGTTCAAAAAGTCTTCAAAAGTCTAGATAATCTGATCTGGTCTGATCTACTTGTACCAGCACAACACATTTAACACACCATCACTATGTCAATATCACCATCTTTTGTTTTAGCCACTTAACTTTAGTAAACAACTGTTTTGCTGAGGATCACCACCAGCTAAAAACTTCAATGGGGTTCTGCTTATTAAAGAAGAAGTAACAGATGTAAACAACATAGTAGTTATTAGTAGAGGTAGGGTGTGGTAACTCAGTGGTTAGGGTGTTGTGATATCAATCTGAAGGTTGTGGGTTTAAATCCCAGGTCTCCTGAAGTTTCCACTGTAGTTTTTGAGCAAGACCCTTAATCCTTATTGCTCCAGGGTTGCTATAATCAACAAATGTTCTGACCCCAACCAACTTAAGAAAAACAAATTACACATATATGGTTGATGCAAATTAAAAATAAAAGAACAGAGGGTGTACTTAATAAAGGAATATATACAAACACACACCCAATATGACCTTTTACAAAACTGAAAGATGAGCTAATGCCCATTTTGAAATTTTACATTTATCAGGATAAAATCCAAAACAATATTCTCTATTTTGTCTTTGTCTTGTCTATCCAGCTTTCCGTTTGTCCTTTTTTACATTTTCCCAGCATAAACGTTTCATTTTTCAAGCTTACCCAATAAGACAGCTGCAGATTAGTACTTTGGGTTTGAAGAACAGATGATGAGAAGATGTGTGTCTCTTTCTACTGTACACTAAACAGTAATATAGTTTATCCGGCACACAGGATTATAAAAAATAAATAAAAAAAACCCTGAAAGAACTGCTAATAATATGACATTTTGGACAACAGCCCATTTTACAATTTCAGCCACCAAACCTTTACCAACATTAGAGGAACCTCTTTTTTGATTTACTTTCCTTAAATATTAGAACATCAAAGTAAATAACCAGAAACAGAACAATGGATAATTCATTTTGAAACATTGTGAAACATTTTGATTTCACATTAAGATTATTTGTCAGAAGAACCACATGGACACGTTATTATGATATTCACTCATATGACTTTTATAAAAAGAACATCCCTTCCCATTTTAAACAGGTCTGTCAGTTGCCAGCGAATTGCTAAACGTACGTTTGTTCAGCAACACCGACCTAAAAAACAGATTATGATTTAGTTAAACACAGTTGTTTTTGTTCCCTCTGGTTATTTAAATAACTAAAAGTAACTGAGAACAGCTCTATGAACTGAAGCATTTTCATAATTAATGCAGGGCATTTTTTACATGATGCAAATAAATTTGAATAAAAAGGATAGTCCATAACAGTAAAACTTGTCGATGACTCATTCAGCCTTCCTGCTCAGTCACTGCTCTGCAGTTTCCACCGACTTCCTTCCTCTGATTAATGTGGAAATACTCTGCAACTAAACCAGCGTGATCTCGCCATTCTCGTGTGTTAGGTTTATTACTCTTTTATGGTCAAGGGGGTAAATGGTTGTAAAACACAAGATGAAAGTACATTAGGGTAACAGAAGAAAGCCTCATATTCTAACAAATATAAAGCTTTTTATGTCACTGGTAGCATTTTAAATAACAGCAGGTATAAGGCTTCAAAAGTGCAGACCCTAAGATTTACTCTTGTATCTAATGGTGCACTTTAAAATACTTTTCCCCAATCACAATATATATATTTTAATAAGCCGATCTCAAAACTATTTTTATATTATAACCTTGTTAACCCTGAGGCTTGTGCATTCTCACTTACAACAGCAGCCATGTTTTTGTAGAGTAAAAGCACCATCAAAAATCTAATTAAAAAGTCAAAATAAAGTAATAAACCAGAATTTAGGGGTGGCACAGTCACTTAGTGGTTTGCACGTTTGCCTCTCAGCGCCGTGTCAGTGTGGGTTTCCTCCGGGTTCTTCAGTTTTCTCCCACAGTCCAAAAACATGGATGTAAGTTAAACTGACCGCTCTAAATTGCCCCGATATATCTGTGTGAGTGAATGAGGGTGGTCCAACAATATACATATGATATATGATATAGACGCAATAGATATGGGGAACCCCCCACGACCCTAATAGAGGATTAAGCAGAAGATTAAATCAACTGTTAAAGGCATAATGATATTGAAGCCTGCACTATGAGTGCACTGATCCATAATTTCAAATGATTAGCAAAATTTAGTATTTTCAGTTTACCCATCATGAAATTGTGATAAGAAACAGGGAAAATCATAAAAAACAAAACGGGAATAGAGAGGACATGTAGATTCCACACAAAAAGGGTCAGTGTTTGGCCGTACTGGGGATCGAACCCAGGTTCGTTTTGCTAGGAGAACTGCTGCAGGTGTTCATGCTTAATTCATCACATATGCAGCTCCAACCCCCAATCTTTTGATCATTTCAGTGGCAAGAGGTCTCCAAAAAAAATAAAAATTAAGAGTCCTATGTGCATTAAAGTGCAGCATATCTGCCTGCTACAACCCCTGCCAGCCTAAGTGCTAAAACTTTAAAGAGGTGAGGAAAAACAGCAGTGAGGAAATGCCCATTCCTTACGCAAGTCCATATTTTACTGATCATGTTAGTTTTCTAATGTGGTTTACCGCTGACAACAGACAACTAAGCAAAATTGCGTTTCTAATCTTCCAATTTCCAACAGGTCATAATAAAAGCAGTACTAAAATTTTTACTCCGATCTGTTGCTACATTTTCAGCAAATTTTATAATCCAAACAGTTCACCTTTAACATTAAACCACTTCCTTGTTTCTAAACTTATTGCTCATTTTATCAGATCCGTTCACCACACAAATAAATTGATGCTCTATTTAACATGTTCGCTGGTCAGTTCCTCCTCACACACCACTACAGAACAGGAATAATTTGGGTTATGGATCTTCTTATTAAGATGTAACATCTTTAAAATATGTCTTAGTTATGTTCGCAAGCCAATGCAACCCTTGAGTTAATTACCACTTCCTTGGGCTATTAAACCCACAAAACTAACACTGCACTCTGTGCGTGTTTAAACTTAGCCCTTCCAGGATGTTTTTTTTTTTCATTTTATCTTTTCATTACCTTCCACTTAATCCTTTACTAGGGTAGTGGGGGTGGGGGTTTCCCATGCCCATCAAGGGGAAAATGTTTAGGGTGCTTGGGAAGGCACACCCAGGACAGGGTCCAATCTATCGCCGGGCACATTCACTCATACAGACACACACTATATTTAGAGTCTTCAATTTACCTTAAATCCATGTTTTTTTGGGATTCGAACCTGGATGTTAAAAAAAACAATAATATATTCTTGCAAAAATTTCATAAGCATGTGCTGATAGTTCTAAAATAAAGGCTTTAAATAAATGTGTTATAAAACAAACATGCACTTAAAGCGGGTAGCACGTATGTTATTTCTATTAATATACAAAACTATATATGAAATGGGGTGATATATGAGTGGCTTCGTCATTGCAACTGAAAGTGAGAGTAGCTGAGACATAGAGCTTAGATAATAGAGACTAGTATCATTTTTTTTTATACCGTTGCAGCGATGTGACTGACATAAGATTTAAAAGAAAAAGAACAATACTACACTGTAAGAAACAAGGGCAGATGAGGGGTCATTTTCTGTCCCGCAAGATATAATTTACACCCCAATAGTACCCCTAGAGAGCAGGTATTATTTGGATGGTTCATTTTTCCTATAACAGCAGTGTCACTGAGGTGATTAATAAAGCAATAAGGCCCTTGAGGTTGTGCATTATTGTGAATACTTCTTGGGATGTAACTGTACACCTCTTTCCCGTGATTTATTCACAATAATACACAACCTCAAGAGCCTTATTGCTTGTATAAAACAGTTGCAAACATACTATAATAAAAAAAAAACAAGGTTTGATTCATAAATTTGTTCATTAAAAGCATAAACGCTAATAATAAACTGGTCTTCTGCAACTTAATATAGTCCAGCTTTTTGAACTGAACGCCGATTGCTGACAGGTTTGCGGTTTCTCTAATAATTAATTTAAAACTCCAATTTACAAAACACAGTTTATGAATAAAACGGGAAAAAATGTATTGTATATCATACATTGATATAAATGTGAAGCGTTCAGAGGTGTGCGTTATTGTCAATAATGTCACGGCTGGACAAAAGGCTCAGCCAATCAGATTTAATGACCAGAACTACCAGTTTTATGAATAACTACAAGGGTAGTAGAAAGAAACTACTAAAACCCCCTCACCGCACCAGTGTCATTGCAAGAACTGACAATATCCAATATGACAATCCACAACCCAAATGATACCCGTTTTATGATGGTCCTGACCAATAGAGAACAGAGAACCAACAGGGGGAAAAAAGAAAAACAGATCTTTAATTGTAAAAATACAAAGTTCATCTATATGGTAAGTGGAAGAAATCGACAATGGAGCAAGGGGGGGAGCGTGTCCAAACAATACAAACCTTAAAAAAAGTATTACAACAGTGGCACATATCGCACTGCATTATCGCACTCCATACCGGTACAAGGACATACCTTTACTTTTGAGTGTGTAGGTAGGTTGAACACAAAACTGTCAGGAATGACTGCTATTCATCAGCAGAGAATAGAGATTAAAGTCTGGGGCAGATTACACTTAGCTTCGAAAGTGAAAATGCTGTTTATAAAGCTATAAGCAAACACTTATTCGTAGAATTTAATCAACAGACTAGTTTCATGTGGGTTTATGAATGCAGTGCAGTGCATGTACCGGCATTTACACAAAAGGATTTCATAATATAAATACAGATCAGGTTTAAGGCAGAACCTGTACTCTCAATGTAGGGAAGCTGATATTAACAACCACTAAAGTTTAAAAGAATAACATACAACATACATAGAACAATACATAAAACTTTGAGACAAAAAGGGAACAATACTTCATATGATTGCCCAATTATTATTATTTTTTTATTATTATTAGGTGAGGTCACTAAAATTGAGTATCTACTTAAGGCTCAGTCTTTGCAACTGAGGATGGTTTTGCGGGTTACAACATTGTGCCAAACTTCATCGGAAGTTTAAAACAATCTTTCGCAGCACAGTGAAATGTGCACTTCATGGTGGTAAATGCTGACATTATCAGGCCAGAGTGAACAAAACAGAAAGCCACAAGGGGTAAATGACAGTTTACACAATTTATAAAAAATAAACATTATAAAGCTAAATAAAACACATCAGGGCATGTGAAACTTCTTCATACTATACATAGCAGTAAACATCCATCCACCCATTATCCTCCGCATAATCCTCTACTAGGGTTGTCGGAGGGATAGAAGTGTTCCCCATGCCCAGCCGGGGAGAACTTTCCGGATGCTGGGCAGATACACCCAGGACAGGGTACTAATCTATCGCTGGGCACACACTCACACAGACACCCTCTATATGGGCCAATACGGAACATTTAATTTACTTTGATACAAGTTTTTTTGGACTGTGGGAAGAAACCGGAGAACGCAGAGGAAACCCACACGGACACAGAGAGAACATGGAAACTTCTTATAGCATTTGTACTTCAGCAGATATTGTTAACGGTTTTCGCACCCAAATTAAACATAACACATTTTGTATGTTTATTTGTTGCTGAACAGAGAAAATTAACCTGCAAAATTATCCAACAAGCCCATAAAAAACAACTTTGGCTTGATTCGGCCTACACGATTTAAATTAATTCTCTCTGCACTAACAGTGGTTAGCACTGCGCGGATCAGTGGGTGATGCTAAACGTTTGAATCGACATTTGACTTGTTCAGCTTGCCATAATTTACCTTACCTCGTGCACAACCTACATGCTTTGACCATGTGAGGACACTAGGAGGCCCCTATACACCCTACCAACTCGGAATGAGCATTATCTATGGCCAACTAAAGGGGGGGGGTAAATTAACCACTTAAGCATCGGAAAGACAGTGCATCTTGCGGCCCTATTAATGTTGGGCAGAACTTGGCATTGGCATATTAATGAACTTGGCAGCAAATTAAAAAAAATAAAAAAATCTTGTGCAGCTCAGACTTTTTTCCTAGCAGGAATGGTTTTGTAAGATACAGAGACATGATAGAGAGACAGATACATGCTTAGACGTGCAGATAATTAATTCCTGTTCACCGACTAGCATGTTATCGGATTGTAAGTGGGGGGGGGAAAAAAAAAAAAAAAAAAAAAAAAAAAAAAAAAAAAAAACAGGAATTGAAAGGTTATGCAGAATCCACATAGAGAAGACATTTGTCTATCTCCCAGGACCTTCTTGCTGTGAGGGAAGAGAGCTAATCACTGGCACTACCTGATATCTAAATTACAACAAAATACTATCCAACAATTATATGCTATTCTGTTAGTAACCGGTGATGTATGAAATGAAAGTTAAAAGTGTGAGGTCTGTGTACAAACCGGTTTCTCCCGATGCTCGATACGGAATGCCTTTAACACAAAACACAGTGCATTTACGAGCAAAATGTACGAGTATTTATGAGCAACTGTTAGGAGGAATAATCTCGCCATCACATCTGTGAGACATTCTTCCGATTCTGAAAGCGAAAGCGATGAAAGCGATTCCGTTCAACCTTAAAGCTCTAAGTAAAGAGAACATGATTCTCAGGAAAAATAAAGCCCAATTTAGAATGAAAGTAATTTGTGCTTTTTAAATCATTATAAAACTTGATTAAATCTTAACTACACAGTTTCAATATTCACATAGAATTATACAGACATATATTAGCAATTAAATATGAAATACCTACGCATGTGGAATGGCACAGTTGAATAGTTAAGGGAATGCAGACTTGTTGGATTTTTTTCAATCCCCTATCATAACATTTGTTTGTGCATGATGCAGAGAAGTAAAGAGTTAGTGTAGTGAAAGTGACACCGAAATCCATGTGGGGTTTAGTTGTTCTAGTGCATTGTCTAGGCAGTTTGGCTGTTCCAAAACATTTGGATGACTGCAGTAAAAAAAAAAGACTACTTGTGAACATGAACTTATTTTTTACCTGTAGTTGGTTAATATATAGTTAAATAAACACAAAAAGGTATATATCACTTTGTCCCATATTTTAATGTGTGCAGTTTCCAATAAACAAATCATTTCACTATCTGCTATTGGCACACCTTGCTCTTAAACCTGCAACTTTTATTTATGGTTCTGGGCTTTTGGTTAAATAAAAATGGTTTAATTGTTTTCATGAACAAGCTTTATTTACAGAACATATTAAAATAATTTGGTAGGGTAATTTCTATTTCAATAGAGCAGTGTGATCATTATCTTAACTTAATCCTCTATTATGGTCGTGGGGGGTTCCCCATGTCCTCTCAGGGGTGAAAGTTTCGAGCGCTGGGCAGATACACCCAGGACATGGCGCCAATCTATCACTCACATATATACATAAACACACTCTATGCAGGGCAATTTAGAGCATTCAATTTACCTTGAATCCATGTACCCTTTGCAGGAAACATTACAAGCTGAGGCAAAGCCAAACCAAGAGTCTAGTGTATTATAAAAATCAACTTCCTGCAGCTACAATATCACGTTTGATAGGTTTCCTCAATTTCTTTAGTGGATTTGAATAGCAGTATGATGTCACTAGATACATTTTTAATACATGAGTATACATGGCAGTTTAATTTTAAATATTCTTTTTTCCAGACTTTGGGAATTTTACTTACATATTTCATCAGGCTGTGTGTTCGGATCTGGATTACAAGTTATGTGATATTTTCAAACCTTTATAAACTAAATGTAGACTAAACTATATATTTACACATCATCTGTATTAATTTGTAACTACAATATTAAAACTCCATTGTATAATAAAAGTTTTTATTGTGTTTAGCTGTTAGATTTACATGAGGTAGCAACTTTGAGTTTAAATTTTGACAAACAGAATCATCCGATTAATTTTTTTGTATTAAATTAAATTAATATTTGGGTGAAAACATTTTTTAAAACATTTAAAGTAGTGTACAATTAAAACAAAAAGTAAATTCTAGTGAATGAATACAATTTAAAGCTTACTAAATCCTCTGGTGCCAGTTCAAAATGGTAAGGCTTTTTTATTTTATTGTAAAAGTAAAAGGCATGCCACTGAAAACTGAAATAAATGCTTAAAACAGCTATGTTACCCAGATAGACATTCAAACAGTGCCTGAGAACTGAAACCACATACTCAACTGCTAACTGTTTTACACAAAAAACTTCATGAAGTAAATGTTGCACTGAATTTACACACAGCTACATATGACTACAGAAAAACAAGGGGGTCCTACCACAGGGGACTGATAAAACTACTAAAACCAGGTAGCTTGTTAAACACATTTAAAGGACAATTTCAACTGGGTCTTTTTAATACCGATTCTGTAAAATGAAATACCTTTTTAGTTTTTAATTAGATTAGGTCACTACTGTCTGCCGGAACTTGAAAGAAGTTATTGACGCTGCACTAATGATCTGATAGCTGTGGGTCTATCAAAACGAAGGATCTTAGACAGTTCTTAGATACGCCTCTTGGTGACCAATGCAACAAGTTCACATTGGCCAACTCAGAAAGTAGTCTAAATAATTTGAAAATATTCCACGTTTGAATTATGTTTTGCTGATGTTAAGTACAGCGTATACACTCACCAGCCATTTTATAAGGTACACCTCCTCAGATCTACACTTGTTGTCTGTTTTTTCAGTTCCACTTATCATATAGATGGACTTTGTAGTTCTACAACTACATACTGTCCATATGTTTCTCTACATAATTTGTCAGTCCACTTTAGGAAGTTCTCCCATAATCAGGAAAGTATTATGGTGGTGAGTAATTCACAGTACAGTAGTGATACTGACATAGTGGTGTTACTGTGTGTTGTGAGTGAATCAGACACAGCAGTGCTGACGGACAGAGAACAGTATACCAATCAGAACATACAGGTTTCTAATCCGCGCATACCATCTTCCACCCTAATAATACCTGCTCTGCTCTACCATGATCATCTGATCATCAATCAGGAAACAGAGTGAAGGGGACGAACAAAGTATGTAGAGAAACAAATGGACAACAGAATGTAACTGTAGAACTACAAGTGTTATCTATATGATCAGTGGAGAAACAATGAGCTGTATGTAATAAAACGGCCAGTGGGTGTATAGTTGTAAACAAATTTTTGAACACCATTTTGTTGATTTATGTAATAAGTGTCTACAGGAATAGATTAAAAACAAGAAGAACCAATTTTATACATCTTAAGACATAAAATATATATTAACTAAATATAATTGAAAATAATTATTACTTGAACTTTCCCAGAACTTTTGCAATGACATTCATTATTCATTCATTATCTCCCGCTTTATCCTCTATTAGGGTCGTGGTGGGGTTCCCCATGCCCATCCAGGGGAGAACGTCTCGGGCACTGGGCAGAAAGACCCAGGACAGGGCGCCAATCGATCGCTGGGCACACACTCACACAGACACACTCTACATGTGGGGCAATTTTGAGAATTCAATTGACTTAATCCATGTTTTTGGACTGTAGGAGGAAACCGGAGAACCCGGAGGAAACCCACGCAGACACGGGGAGAACATGGAAACTCCACCCAGATGGGGATTCGAACCGGGAATCCCTAGCGCTGAGAGGCGAACGTGCTAACCACTAAGCCACCGTGCCGCCCTTTTGCAATAACATAATTATAAAATAATAATCAATAAAATAATAAATAAATAAATAAATAAATAATAATTATAAAATAATTATTATATAGAATAGGTGCATCATACTGTATATACTGAATGACTCAAACACAGGACAAAAATAAAACACCACAGCATTTTAAAGCAACATGCATCTGGTTTACGCCTAGTTGGTCAGAGGTTCATATTACAACAAGATAATGACCCAAAACATAATTTTAGGTTCTGTGAGAACTACAATAGAGGAAACACAGAAGGTGGTAAACTTTAAAGACCATAATGATCTAGACAGAAGTGTGAAAGCAAAACATTGTAGGAACTTGTACAACAATGTTGGGAAGAATTTTGTAAACAATATTCAATATCCATTGTGTATTAAATGTCTTTGTGTTCAGCAGTTACATTTGCAAGAGGTAGCGACTTTGAGTTCAAAACTGAGATTTAATTTTGACAAACAGAATTATCCCATGATTTTTTTAATATTAAGTCAATATTTGGGTGAAAACATTTGGGTGTTTTAAAACTTTTGGCAGTGCGGCACGGTGGCTTAGTGGTTGGCACATATAACATTTGCCTCTCAGCGCTGGGGATTCAGGTTCGAATCCCAATCTCGGTAGAGTTTCCATGTTCTCCCTGTGTCTGTGTGGGTTTTTTTCAAAACATGGATTCAAGGTAAATTAAAATTCTCTAAATTGCCCCATGTAGTGTTATACTTATAAGGGAGTATGCTCAGTTATAGACTGGCACCCTGTCCTCTGTGTATCTGGCCAGCGCACGAAACGTTCCCCCTGAATGGGCATGGGGAATCTCCTTGCGACCCTAGTAGAGGATTAAATGGAAGATAATGAATGAATGAATGAAAACTTTTGGCAAGTAGTGTACAATTAAAGAAATTCTAGTGACAGAAAACAATTGAAATCGTACTGAATCCGACACCTCTGATGCCAGTTTAAAATAAATATTATTTAAAATATTATTTATTTCATTGTAAAAGTAAAAAGGCATGCCACTAAAAACTAAAATAAATGCTTAAAACAGCGTTGTTACCCAGATAGACACTCAAACAGTGCCTAAGAACTGTAGCCACATACTCAACTGCTAAGTGTTTTACACAAAAACTGCTTGTTTTGTGTTATACACTTTTGGTTTTTACAGGCAACACCTCTGCTTCATGAAGCCTTGGAGGCTGCAAATGCATTTATGCATGTTATCTAAGATGAACAGAAACAAGTAACTGTTTGCTGTCTTGCAAGTGCAAGGCGTAAAGTGAAATATAAACCCTTCTGAAAGCATCCTCAGACAGTACACGTCACATTCTGGAAATGATTATTTGTTTAATCTCACACTGCATTAATAAGAAAATCTACATTTTATTTAAAGTTTTATATATATATATATATATATATATATATATATATATATATATATATATATATATATATATATATATATATATATATTTCAAAGTAAATAATGTTAACATTTTTTAGCAAACCTACACGCATATTTTACACCAGGTGTGAACACCAGGTCTGAACAGGCCTCAAGTCAAATCCCTACATGAACAGCCAATGGCAATAGCAGCAAGATGTGAAAATTCCCTCATTACACCATAGACAACAACACAGCTCAAAAGACTACTGTCCACATCCTGCTGAGTCACTAAAAGAGGGTTTTAGTGAATGTTGTAAATGTTAAAAAAACCACAAAATACACACATACAACCTTATCAGCAATGTGGCAAGACAGCCAGCTGCAGTGCGTTCAGCCCTGCAGTCACATGTCCTTCATTCTGCCACTTGCATATTGCTACAACATGGTGCCTTACAAATGTACTTTTTATTGTTTTTTTTTTTTACAGACCAACAATAAAACTGTAAATAAGAAACATGACTATAAACATCATCTTTACTACCATAAGGAAGTTAGTTATTTATACTCTTCAGACTACATGAAAACCCTAAATCATAAAAGCCATGAATAATATCTACATTTAGCAGATGCTTTTAAGCAACTTGAAAGTAAATGAGATACATTTAGTAGTAATCTAGGAATTATTGGTAAATGATACTTAATACTGTATTCACAGAAGGACACTTCTTTTAAATTAAAAACGCAAGAGGACCGAACAATTTGCTTTTAAATATTGAGGTTAAATTTGAAGTATTAGAGTAATAATTAACTTTAATGAATGCTTTATGTCATTCAACATTGCCCTGTGTAAATATGTGTACAAGTGACAAGTAGGGGTGAGTGAAAGGGACCAAAATAATAACATGTACATACAGTGGTGTGAAAAAGTGTTTGCCCCCCCCTCATTTCCTGTTTTTTTTGCATGTTTGTCACACTTAAGTGTTTCGGAACATCAAACCAATTTAAACAAGAGTCAAGGACAATACAAGTAAACACAAAATGCAATTTGTAAATGAAGGTGTTTATTATTAAAGGAAAAAAAAATCCAAACCATCATGGCCCTGTGTGAAAAAGTGATTGCCCCCCTAAACCTAATAACTGGTTGGGCCAGCCTTAGCAGCAACAACTGCAAACAAGCGTTTGAGTCTTTTACAGCGTTCTGGAGGAATTTTGGCCCACTCATCTTTGCAGAATTGTTCTAATTCAGTTACATTAGAGGGTTTTCGAGCATGAACGGCCTTTTTAAGGTCATACCACAACATCTCAATAGGATTCAGGTCAGGACTTTGGCTAGGCCACTCCAAAGTCTTCATTTTGTTTTTCTTCAGCCATTCAGAGGTGGACTTGCTGGTGTGTTTTGGATCATTGTCCTGCTGCAGAACCCAAGTTCGTTTACGAGTTCACGAACAGATGGTCGGTCATTCTCCTTCAGGATCTTTTGGTAGACAGCAGAATTCATAGTTCCATTTATCACAGCAAGTCTTCCAGGTCCTGCCGCAGCAAAACAGCCCCAGACCATCACACTACCACCACCATATTTTACTGTTGGTATAATGTTCTTTTTCTGAAATGCAGTGTTCCTTTTACGCCAGATGTAATGGGACACACACCTTCCAAAGAGTTCCACTTTTGTCTCATTGGTCCACAGAATGTTTTCCCAAAAGTGTTGGGGATCAAGATGTGTTTTGGAAAAATTGAGACGAGCTTTAATGTTCTTTTTGCTCAGCAGTGGTTTTCTTCTTGGAACTCTGCCATGCAGGCCATTTTTGCCCAGTCTTTTTCTGATGGTGGAGGCATGAACGCTGACCTTAACTGAGGCAAGTGAGGCCTGCAGTTCTTTGGACGTTGTTGTGGGGTCTTTTGTGACCTCTTGGATGAGTCGTCGCTGCGTTCTTGGGGTAATTTTGGGCGGCCGGCCACTCCTGGGAAGGTTCACCACTGTTCCATGTCTTCGCCATTTGTGGATAATGGCCCTCACTGAGGTTTGCTGGATTCCCAAAGCTTTGGAAATGGCTTTATAACCCTTTCCAGACTGATAGATCTCAATTACTTTATTTCTCAATTGTTCCTGAATTTCTTTGGATCTCGGCATGATGTGTAGCTTTTAAGGATCTTTTGGTGGACTTTACTGTGTCAGGCAGCTCCTATTTAAGTGATGTCTTGATTGAGAACAGGTGTGGCAATAATCAGGCCTGGGTGTGGCTAGAGAAATTGAACTCCGGTGTTAAAAACCACAGTTATAGTATGTTTTAACGAGGGGGCAATCACTTTTTCACACAGGGTCATGATGGTTTGGATTTTTTTTCTCCTTTAATAATAAACACCTTCATTTACAAATTGCATTTTGTGTTTACTTGTGTTATCCTTGACTATTGTTTAAATTGGTTTGATGTTCTGAAACACTTAAGTGTGACAAACATGCAAAAAAAACAGGAAATGAGGAAGGGGGCAAACACTTTTTCACACCACTGTATATTAGGGTCACTCTCTATTAGGGTCACGGTGGGGTTCCCCATGCCCATCCAGGGGAGAACGTCTCGGCCGCTGGGCAGATAGACCCAGGACAGGGCGCCAATCCATCGCTGGGCACACACTCACTCACACAGACACACTCCATATGGGGCAATTTTGAGAATTCAACTGACTTGATCCATGTTGTGGGAGGAAACCGGAGAACCCGGATGAAACCCAAGCGGACACAGGAAGAACATGGAAACTCCACCCAGATTGGGATATATATATATATATACACACACACACACACACATATATATACCAAATACAATGTAAATGTGACAAAAGTAAGACATTAACACAATGTAAAAGACTGCAAATGCAAACTATTACTCAATAAAAAAAAAGACCAATTTACCATGAGCCTTTTCATGCAAATTATATCTGTATTATTATGAATGATACAATCTGGCACACCAGTAGTGACTACACTTGTTCAGGCCTAATTATTTCAGTCTTACCATCTGATATGGGCTAGTAGCTGAGTTTAGTAGCTGGTTTGTTTATTAATGTAAAGTGAATAATGATTTAACAATAAGAGTTTAAAAGTTATTAAAAGAGCCAATACAGGTTATAAAACCGAGCAATTCCCAGAATCATGACATTGATTTGAGGGTGTGTTTTAAGTACTGAACTGCTGGCTGGTCATGTTTAAAAATATCAGTGTGACTGTTCAGTGCTGTAAACAGTTTAATTCAGAGTGTGCAAAGTTGAAGCTGATTGTTTGCCATGTGTTGACTTATTTTTACTTTGAACGTCTCGGGCGCTGCGCAGATAGACCCAGGACAGGGCGCCAATCGATCGCTGGTTACACACTCACTCACACAGACACACTCTATATGGGGCAATTTTGAGAATTCAATTGACTTGATCCATGTTTTTGGACTGTGGGAGGAAACCGGAGAACCCGGAGGAAACCCACGCAGACACGGGGAGAACATGGAAACTCCACCCAGATGTGGATTCGAACCGGGAAGTTCATAGTCATACCACTAAGCCACCGTGCCGCCATACTTTGAAAATCAATAATGTGGAATTTAAAAGGTGACTATGAACTGCATTTTAATGTCATTTATAATAATGTAAAATAAAGGGCAGTGCAGACAATATTGCTAAAAATAAAAGAAGACACAGTTCCATTAACATAACAGTATACTCCTGAAGGAGCCGATTTATTATTCACATTTTCTTTTAGTCATTTAGCAACTTACAAATGAGAGAACACCACAAGTCTGCAGTTACAGAAAAACCTGAACATTAGCCGATCCTGCTTTTTATTATTCATCCATCCATTATCTTCCACTTTATCCTCTACTAGGGTCACGGTGGGGTTCCCCATGCCCATCCAGGGGAGAACGTATTGGGTGCTGGGCAGATACACCCAGGACAGGGCACCAATCTATCGCTGGGCTCACGCAAACACACTCTATATGGGGCAATTTTGGAGAATTCAATTGACCTTGTTTCATGTTTTCAGACTGTGGGAGGAAACTGGAGAACCCTGAGGAAACCCACACGAACACGAGGAGAACATGGAAACTCCTCCCAGATTGGGATTTGAACCTGGAATCTCTAGCTCTGAGAGGCGAATGTGCTAACCACTAAGCCACTGTGCCGCCCCACCTTTTATTGTTATTTATTTTATTTATTTAGAATATCAGGTGTTTGTGGAAAAGGAATGATTCATAATAATCATACTGACAAATATACTACATCCAAACATTACAAGCCTTTACAATACAATATAAAAATTATACACCAGTCATATTAATGTCTTATATTTCTATAATAATGCCTGCAGTGTTAACCAGTATTTTTCTTGTTTGACTTATTTTAACCTCTTGTAAAGCTGGAATACTGCAATAAAACTAAAAACTTCCTTGATCACACTATCACCTGCTGCTATGTTTCCTTGTATGTGGTAGATCTGCAGTAAGCTGGCTGTGCTGGGTAGTGCACAGGTTCAAGTTGAGTCTGTGTTGGATGTTGCTCCAAACCATGTTGTTTTACAGCTTTAATTTGGTTTTGCCTCTTGTTGTTGATTTTCTGTTGATTGAACCGCACCCTCTCACACCAACCCCATAGAATCTGCTTTCACACTTAATTTTAAATTTAGGCTCACTAAACTTACAGAATGGTAGAGTTTGTTTAGCTACCAGTAAACAAATTTAAAAAATATATATATATGGAGACTGTTACTGAATATCTGCAATTTACATTATATTTTTTATAATGCTATAAATAGAAGCTGTTTGTTCAAATTGTATTTTATATTATTTTTATACAATTACAGTTCTACTTTAACTACAAATTGTTTATAAGAAGAACTTGTGGGCTAGGAAGTGCCTACTTTTTAGATCCTTAGTCAGCTGTTTACCGGAACTTATAGCTGTCTCAATGAATGAGCCCAACTTTTAGAGTGTGCTTTGAGGTGTAAATGCCAGGCGGCAATCATCACTGGAGCGAAGTGAACGAAGTGTATTTTGAAAAGATAGAGTGAAGGTAGGAAGGGGAAGATCCAGAAATGGTTCTGTATTTATTACTGAATGCAAGCAGCTACAGGAAGCCAATGGAGGAAAATAATGCAGTGACATGAGTTACTGGGCTGGTTTGTGCAGTTTTTGAATAAGTTGAAGAGGTCTGATTGTGGAAGCTGGGATACCGGCAAGAAGCGCATTACAATAATCAAGCGGGATAGGACTAGGGCTTGAACAAGCAGTTGGGTAGCATGTTCAGTCAAAAAAGGTCTGATCTTCCTTATGTTGTGTGTGATCAAGGAACTTTTTTAGTTTTATTGCAGTATTACAGCTTTACAAGAGGTTAAAATAAGTAAAACAAGACAAAAAAATCTATTATAAAAATGACACAGAAGGGCAATCTGTAGAAGTTTGGTGGAAGGGCGGTAGTTAAAGCAAAACGACAACAAGAAAAGCCAACTTATTGATGTCACATGTGAAACATCAAAGAAGCTACTACATGTTTTGGAGGAACATCCAACAGAAAACATAACTTGAACCTGTGCACTACCAGCACAACCAGCTTACTGCAGATAAACATACAAGGAAACATAGCAGCAGGTGATGGTGTGATCAAGGAACTTTTGTTTTATTGCAGTATTCCAACTTTACAAGAGGTTAAAATAAGTCAAACAAGAAAAAAAAAAATCTGTTATAAAAATGACACAGAAGGGCAAACTGTAGAAGTAGATACCTTGGGGTTGGTGTGGTTTAAAGAAAAAGCCAACGGTGATCACATGTGAAACATCAAAGAAACTACATGTTTTGGAGGAACATCCAACACAAACTTATTTTTAACCTGTGCACTACCCAGCATTCGCTTACTGCCGTACCACTGGTACAGTAGAGATAAAAAAGATAAGATGATCAAACCTTTGACCCTCTCTCAGCAGCAGACAGAAAAGTGAAAAGTAGCTAGGAGATTTTAAAAAAAAACTAGGCAAAATTTAAATAGAGTTAGAAAATCTATATTAAAGATGTCACATACAAGAAAAAAAATCTGAACAAAAAATCTGTAAAACATCAAAGTTTTGGAGGCAAAACATCAACAAAAAAAAAGCCAATCCAACACAACCCAGCACACACAGGAAACATAGCAGGAGGTGATAGTGTGATCAAGGAACTTGATAAATGACACAGAAGGACAATCTGTAAAAGTAGATACCTTCACTTACCACAAGGAAGAAAAACGTAGCAGCAGGTGATTGTGTGATCAAGGAACGTTTAGTTTCATTGCAGTATTCCAGCTTTACAAGAGGTTAAAATAACTCAAACAAGAAAAAAATCTGTTATAAAAATGGCAGAAGGGCATCTGGAGGGAGGGAGGTAATTAAAGCAGAACAAAAACAACAAGAAAAGCCAACTTAAAAATGTCAAAGCTACATCATGATCAAGGAACTTTTTAGTGTTATTGCAGTTTTCCAGCTTTTACAGGAGGTTAAAATAAGTCAAACGAAAAAATATATACATGTTATAAAAATTACACAGAAGGACAATCTGTCGAAGTAGATACCTTGGGGTAGGTAATTAAAGCAAAACAACAACAACAACAAGAAAAGCCAACTTAAAGATGTCACATGTAAAACATCAAAGTTTTGGAGGAACATCCAACACAAACTTCACTTGAACCTGTGCACTACCAGCACAGCCAGCTTACTGCAGATCTACCACATACAAGGAAACGTAGCAGCAGGTGATAGTGTGATCAAGGAACTTTTTTGTTTCATTGCAGTATTCCAGCTTTACAAGAGGTTAAAATAACTCAAACAAGAAAAAAATCTGTTATAAAAATGGCAGAAGGGCAATCTGTAGAAGTAGAGATCTTGGGGTTGTTGGAGGGAGGGAGATATTTAAAGCAGAACAACAACAAGAGAAAAGCCAACTTAAAAGTGTCACATGCGAAACATCAATTAAGCTACTACATCATGATCAAGGAACTTTTTAGTGTTATTGCAGTATTCCAGCTTTTACAGGAGGTTAAATTAAGTCAAACGAAAAAATATATACATGTTATAAAAATGACACAGGACAATCTGTAGAAGTAGATACCTTGGGGTAGGTAATTAAAGCAAAACAATAACAAGAAAAGCCAACTTAAAGATGCCACATGTAAAACATCAAAGTTTTGGAGGAACATCCAACACAAACATAACTTGAACCTGTGCACTACCAGCACAGCCAGCTTACTGCAGATCTACCACATACAAGGAAACGTAGCAGCAGGTGATTGTGTGATCAAGGAACTTTTTAGTTTCATTGCAGTATTCCAGCTTTACAAGAGGTTAAAATAACTCAAACAAGAAAAAAATCTGTTATAAAAATGGCAGAAGGGCAATCTGTAGAAGTAGAGATCTTGGGGTTGTTGGAGGGAGGGAGATATTTAAAGGAGAACAAAAACAACAACAAAAGCCAACTTAAAAGTATCACATGCGAAACATCAATTAAGCTACTACATCATGATCAAGGAACTTTTTAGTGTTATTGCAGTATTCCAGCTTTACAAGAGGTTAAAATAACCTAAAATAAAGAAAAATGGCAGAGGGGCAATCTGTAGAAGTAGAGATCTTGGGGTTGTTGGAGGGAGGGAGATATTTAAAGCAGAACAACAACAAGAAAAGCCAACTTAAAAGTATCACATGCGAAACATCAATTAAGCTACTACATCATGATCAAGGAACTTTTTAGTGTTATTGCAGTATTCCAGCTTTTACAGGAGGTTAAATTAAGTCAAACGAAAAAAATCGTTGAGAAATTGTACAGACTGACAATCGAATCAACTCACGTTGAACCTGCAGAGCAAACAAACTGTGATAAAGTTGTAATCGTACCTTTGTTTGGAGCGCAGACGCAGCCGTGGTTCTCACTCCACCTCCTCTGCAGATCAGCCGAAGCTTTTCTTTTCTTGCTTTGAAGATCGTGTGAGCATGATCACACTTTATAACACTCTTTGTTGGAGTGCTCAGCAGAGTTCGATTCGAGTCGAGTCGACTCTTCCGCCTTCAGAGTCGCCTTCGTCCTGCAGCTGCAGGCTATATCAACACAAACAGCATGCACACATCACCTTTCCGATCCTCAATCACGCGACATTATCAGTATCTATCATCCAGTAGCTCTTATTTGCATATCAAACAACTGCTATTTTTTAATTTCTTTTCAACTTTATAAACATAATAAAGTATTAGGCTGCTGTAAGACACATGATTCGACTTCCATATGAAGGGGCAAATGTACTATATTTTACGTCTTATAACAAATAATAGTAAATATTACAATCGCTGCAAAAATCAGCATGCTTTAGTTTTGTGAATGTGTTAGTAAAATGCAATAAAAATTTTATTAATTTCAAATCAAACACAGCAAGGATTTAAAAAAAAATATATTATTTAAATGTCATTTGTATTTAGAATACAAATTAAGCAAATAAATGGCGTAATGAATCAAGTCAGGAATTAATTATGTAATACTGAAAGGAGTTTGTTGTGTTTATTTAAAACAGGAGAATTTACGAACATCTGTTCCATTTGTCGGGTACTGGCGCCATCTAGCGGCAACAATACGTAATTGAATTGAATTGACTTGAATAGATTTAAGAACGCGGCACGGTGGCTTAGTGGTTTAGAACGTTCGCCTCACAGCGCTAGGGATTCCCGGTTCGAATCCCCATTTGGGTGGAGTTTTCATGTTCTCCCCGTGTCCGCGTGGGTTTCCTCCGGGTTCTCCGGTTTCCTCCCCCAGTCCAAAAACATGGATCAAGTTAATTGAGTTCTCTAAATTGCCCCATATAGAGTGTGTTTGAGTGTGTGAGTGTGTATCCAGTGATGGATTGGTGTCTTGTCCTGGGTGTATCTGCCCAGCGCCCGAGACGTTCTCCCCTGGATGGGCATGGGGAACCCCACCGCGACCCTAATGGAGGATAAAGCGGGAGATAATGAATGAATGAAAGATTTAAGAACACAGGGTTGATACAGCACCCCTGGAGCTATAAGGGTGAAGGGTTTTGCTCAAGGACCCACCTTGGTAACTACATTGATCATGTGATTTGAACCCACAAAAATATATATAAGATGATAAGACTGTAAAGGTTAGAGTAACATTGTTCTGATGGGTTCCACAATTAGCAGTTCAGGTAGAACATGAGGTCATTAAGAATTGAGTATGAAGGCCACACGAATGGCTGAGTCTTTGCAGGAAGGGATGGGTTCTGGTTAACCACCTAATGCCAACTTAGTCAGATTAAAAAAAAAAAATCTATTAATAATCATGTCTCTTACCTTGGCCACACGAGTGCAGCAGCATTTCATTAAACACAAGCAGCAGCTTTATTAAGAAAATTAAAAAAGATATTTAAATTCTTCAAACTTTGAAATGTATTAATTTAAATAATGCTGCTTATGATAATACAGCCTCAATAATGCAGTTTTACAGTGAACTGAAAAAGCCTGAACTCTCAAAGAGCAAGCTGAAGGACCAAGGCTCAGTGGGGGACTCATCCTCCTTGAACGGCCATGTAGCAAGAACAGTGTAGGATATTAATATACAGTTATATGATATGAGAAAGTGTCCATTTTCACAAAAACTGATTCACAAATTCTTGCAGAAACACTAGTATCTGGACTAGAGGTTATTTGAGACTGTGAAAATTTGTAGTCAGATGAAGTCAGGTTCTAGTGTATTTTGGAGAAAATACAGACTTTCGATTGTAAATTTGAATGTTTTAGATTTAAGTTTATTTTCATTGTGCACAAGTGTACAAGTACAGAGCCAATGAAATGCAATAGACACCAAGACAAAGTAAGCTATTCACACCAACAGATGGGACTGCAAACAAACCACATTAGTGCCGAGGTATGAGACTAAATACTTACCAACCAGCATTATAAAGCAGCTTTCTCACCAATGTGTGGTCCGTGCCAAATAAATTGAAAGCAAAGAAGCCATGCAGGCTGTTACCAATATAAAAGTCCAAAAAGCAATGTATGTGGTGGCATTGGGAGACAGATCCCATGGCACGTGTCACTTGTAGGTTTGTGGTTAAAAAACAGCCTTGTGACCTGGCGGTCCACGTTTCGATTTCCAGTCCCACAGGTAAAATGCCTTTGGGGAAGGCATCCAACCTCTGGGCGCAGTGTACAGGGCAAGTGTACTCACTTCACAAGTGTGTGTATGTGTGCATTTCATTATTAAATTTGGAAGGCCAATTTTTTTGTGTAAGCACAGTAGGCAAAATCACTTTACTATTATATAACTTTATATATAAAGATGGCGGCACGGTGGCTTAGTGGTTAGCACGTTCGCCTCTCAGTGCTAGGGATTCCCAGTTCGAATCCCCATCTGGGTGGAGTTTCCTTGTTCTCCCCGTGTCCGTGTGGGTTTCCTCCCACAGTCCAAAAACATGGATCAAGTCAATTGAGTTCTCCAAATTGCCCCATATAGAGTGTATTTGTGTGCGTGTCTGTGTGAGTGAGTGTGTGCCCAGCGATAGATTGGCGCCCTGTCCTGGGTGTATCTGCCCAGCGCCTGAAACGTTCTCCCCTGGATGGGCATGGGGAACCCCCCCCCCCGCAACCCTGATATAGGATAAAGCGGAAAATAATGGATGGATGGATATATGTAAAGAAACCATTTATTTAAGGCTTTTGGAAAGACAAATGTGGGCTGTCAAGGTAACACAGCCCGTTAAGTAAGACTATGACTGGCTTCTTCACTAGTCACACTGCAGCTTCATAGACAAGCAGTGTGTGACTGGTTATTTATACAAACCTCCTGCCAAATAATTTTAAATTTGGTTAAGGTCTGGACTTATCTGGGTGATTGCAACACCTGTATTCCTTTTTTAGTCATTCTGTTGTACATATTTTCAATCCTAATAAATACAGTGCAAAATTCAGGAATGGGGCGTCAAGGTAGCTTAGTGGTTAGCACATCCGTCTTAGCGCTGGGGGTTCCCGGTTCGAAGCCCAATCTGGGTAAAGTTTCCATGTTCTCCCAGTATCCTTGTGGGTTTCCTCTGGGTTCTCCGGTTTCCTCCCATAGTCCAAAAACATGGATTGAAGGTAAAATTTATGCTCTAAATTGCGCCATATAGTGTGTGTGCCCAGCAATAAATTGGCGCCCTGTCTTGGGTGTTTCTGCCCAGAGCCCTGGATGGGCATGGGGGAACACCCCCCCCCATGATCCTAGAAGAGCATTAAGCAGATGAGAATGAATGAAAATTCAGGAATGTTGTTTATTGCACTTACAAAAGATGACATTAATATATAAAGTGTATGTTCATTGGAAAGAGCAGCACAATATGCACAGGCGACAAGAAGCAGTAAAAAAGCAAGGACAGAAGTAGAAAACTGCATAGGCTGAAAACTTGATCATACTACTGGCATTGTCCTGTGAAGAGAACAATAGCATATATAATGCTGAAAAATAATGCTGTATTTAATTAATGTTGCTCAAATAAACGGATCTGTCCATCTAAAGAACAAGGTTGTGTTGGAACCGGCACTTCTGCCTAGACAAAAGTATACAATATACAGCAAAATGCAGGCCTTTAGTTATAGAGACCATCAGCAAAACAATGCAAAAAAAATGCTTGCATTAAAAACTCATTGTACTCATACAGGAATGTGGTGGTTTGAGGTCAGTTAAGACATTGTATATATTTAGGCATAAGGTATTGGTTTTTATTCAAACTTGTGAGTATTTGGATTTTTAAAAAGCATGACCCACATTTTTCTTAACATGGATTAATTCTACATTGCCAGTGGCACTAAAGAAAGTAAATAAAGAACATGATAAACACCTCAACTGTTATTGCATATGAAGACCGATTTGCCGTGGCTTTAAATACAGCTGAAGCTTTTTCTAACATTCAAAAGTATTTCTAAGACAAATATTCAGAGATTATAATGTTAGCAAAATACTGCTTAGAGCAGAAAATGAATATTTACAGGACATAAAGAGTAACCAAATCGTATTTACAGCAATGCATCCAGTGTTGTGGGACAAATCAAATAGACAGAGCCAATAATAATAGTTAAGTACAACCACAGGCCATTAAAACCAGTACCGTTGATTCACAGTTCAAATACTTTAAACAGTTCATGTTTTTTTTATTATTATTATTTTTTTTACAGTATTCGCTGCAGCATGATGGATTAAACATGTCCTTGATCAGAAGCTAGTGAAGGAAGAGTGCTGGATATATTGTATTCCAAAATATAATAAACATATAATGATTGAATAAATCTGAATGCAGTGATGACAATTAAGTGCCGGTTGCTTTAGGCACATGATTTCAATGGACGTAAAAATAAAAGGTTTAGTAACTTTTAAAGCTGCAATCAGTTATTTTTAGTATTTCGGGAAACGAATGACCTCTTTGGTAGGAGTATGGTTAAGCACAGTGTCAATTCCTCATACAGTGTACAGTATTTTTTCAAGTCGATACACCTTAAAAAGTATTCATCTTTGCCTTTGAAAAAAAGAATTTGTAAAAAGAATTTGTAACGTTTTAGTTTAATTTTTTTTTTTTGGTAATGATTTCCGAACCAATTATAATTATCAGTGCATTAATGTTTAACATTAATCAATCACTCCCATAGATCTGGCATAGCATAGTATTGCATTGCCACATATTGATTAGGCCAGTTAAATATTTGTAACATTTTTGTCTGACGTTAGTCTCGGTCCCTGGTATGACTGGCTCTGTGAAACAGAAACCTTTAGAAGTAAAAACAGCTTATCTGCAATAAGGTTACTCCTGATCGCAGGTGAACGAGTACATAACACAAAGTAAATCCTAAATTTAGATACTTCTATAGTATCCTGTCTCTAAAAGCAATATTCTTCAAGCACAAGCACCATAAAATGGCAGACATCCCAAATGCACGAAGGAAAATTCTTAAAATGAGGTGTCAAGCATTGCTATTACACTCTTCTTCCTTTTTTTTTTTTTTTATTTGCAGAGGACACGAGTCATGACCTCATCTGAAATCTGTGGGATGAGAATAGCTTTTAGTTTCACCAACACTTTAATTCTTCCCATTTTTCAAATTTTATAAAACTCATTCCTGTTTGGACATGATGAACTGTTCCGCATACCTCCGATCATGTAGTGTCTGATCTGTTTACCCAGTTAAAGCTCACAGCTGAAGCCTATCCCAGTACTCAATGGGATGAAAGGCAGGGAAATACCCTGAAGTCACCAGTTGATTGCAAGTTAGACACACACACACTCATGCACACATTAACACACAAGGCCTTTGTGTCTCACCAAATCACCTGCTAGCATATTTTTGGACTGTGGGAGGAAAGCTTCTGAAGAAAGCCCCTCAAAAACCCGAGAGAAGGACATGAACCCTGACCATTCGCGCTGTGAGGTGAATGTAGTTGGCACTGCTCTGTTGTGCTTTCCAGTGTGCATGTCATTGTGGAGCACCAAAAATGTAATTTAAATGCAGCGGAATTTTTTACATTTGGGATTTTAGAGGCGGAATGGTTTCCATGGTAATACGAAATTATTTTAAAAACAAATTCAGCAGCCTTAATATAAAGCAGGCCGGAAAATGAGATTAGAATTTTCCACAGTATTACGATTCCAAAAACACCATGCAAGTTTTAGGCCATTTAGATGTTTTTGATGGAAGGCATCAAATTGGTTCCAAATCTTTATTTACATTTTTTATTTAAAAAAGCCTCCATTAGGAATAAATCTGGCAACAAATGCTAATTTCCAACCAGAGGCCTGATCTCTAATGGGAAGTATGCATGTATATAAAGAGATAGAAGCAACTGTAACAGCTCAAAATCTGCTAAGGTCTTAAAAGGTTTGAAACGACCAATAAGAGAAGCTTTATGAGCTGCACACCAGCAAAAGACAGATATAAGTCTGTCTTTTCCAAAAGAAGGATCCTCAAACAAAAAAAAAAAATCATGAAAATGTAGTTACTTGTTTAAGGGCTTAGAAAAACATTTGTACTATTGTTTCTTTGAACATTCTGTCACAGCATTTTATTATTGATTCAAAAACAAAGAATATTTGTTTATTTAGAGGACAGTTTATATCAAACAATTGCCCCACTATTAATATCGATATTAACGAAATATAACTAAAATGCATGTTTATAAATAATACTAATATAATGGCACCAAAGAAGAGTTGTGTCTGTTACCAAGAGTCTTCTTATTTAACCTAAATTGAATTTAAAAGAATTGAATAACATTAACAGAATATTTAATCATTGGAATAATATTTAGGAATTTTTTTTGATTCAGTTTGGTCTATAATGCATTATTTTGCTGAATTTCAGTCATTTTGTGATTTTATCTGCCAGTTGATTTTATAGTGAGATATCAGATCACCTTATAATTTTTTTTTTTTTTTTCATGCGAGTGGTGTGTTAAAGCTGTTTTCAGTTTATTCCATTTTATTGAAGTAGACTTGAACTGGAATGAGAATAACATTACAGATGCGTGTGAAGTATGACGTGGAAGACGCTGAACTTTACACATCACTTCAGTAGATCATAATTTTTTGCTATTCATTATTTTTTGTGGCTTTGGAGGCCAGCAGGGTAAGGCTGAGTGAGTGAGAGATCTGAAGAACCCTCTATAGATAAGAAAACAGAAAGGAAAAAAAAAAAAAAAAAAAAAAAAAAACATTAAAGGTACAGGAAGGACCTGTAAATACAATGGGGTAATATTTGTAGTTTTATAAGTACCTTATTTTTTGTGTATTTTTGTTTTCTGTTTGTTGTTTCATTTAATCTAAAACAGGATGTGGTTCAATCTCCTTTGTCATTTTTCTGTCATCAATATGGTATTTAATATATTTATATACCATGATTGAACTGAAACAATTACATCTAATAATAAACATAGAAGCTGTGGATTTTGTGGTTAAATTAAAAAATAAAGTGGTTGCTTTCTCAGAAGCACTTCTCAGCCTACTTCTTTTTTTTCCATCCTTGAGTATGTACCACAGTGATGTACCTTATATATCAGCCGTAGAAAGTTTACAGTAAATATTTAATGCTAAAATCAGTCATCTTTAATGATTTTAAACAGTAAAAGGTCTTGACCTTTCATTTTGCTCTGCATGTAAATATTCGTATTGTTTAGGTCTCTGATACTCTTTGGGCTCCCAGTGCTGCTCCCAAAATGATCATTCACTTTCACAAACGCAGTACTGATCAGTTCAGCTTCAGTCCTTAACACCCATCTATCTTTCAGGAGCTCAGGATTTAGTAGCCTCTCTCCACCACTGAGTGGAAGCCAATGCATCAGAGGTTCTTTAGAGGTTTTCTCCTGGTTGATACTGTGGCTCTGTGGAGGTAAAATAGTCCTCCAGAAAACCTTGAAGGTATTCAAAGGTGGGCCTCTCCTCAGGTTCCTGCCTCCAACAGGTGAGCATGAGCTCGTGCAAAGACTCAGGACACTCAGCCGGGCATGGCATCCGGTAGCCACGCTCCACCTGGTCCAGCACCTCACGGTTCACCATGCCTTCACATAAGAGAGAAGGATTTTGTTACAGCAGTTTTGTATAAAAAATAATAATAAATAAATAAATATCAAACTAGCACTTTTTCAGCCTGGCTTTGCCCGAGCTTGTGATGACATTTCTTTCTCACCATTGATGTCTCCGTTAATTTACGTTTAATTGGTTACGTTTAATTAAAGTTTTTCTTTTTTCTTTTTTAAAGAAATTAACTTAGAGATGGAAAAAAAAAACATACAAAGTTTTAGCTCAACTATATAGAAGTTTCTTGCATACAAAAAGCACTAAATCACTCTTGGCCACCAATCACTGGTCTGCTTGAACTACAGTACGTAGATGTGGTAAGACATCTTGAGACGCTTCTTGTATGTAAATAAACCTCTGCAAGGTCCCGAAGAGTAAAAATGTACATTTGATATATTTAGAGGTGGATTACATGGCTCATGTTGGATTCCAGCAACATACATACCTGGATATGGCACCCTGCCCTTAGTTGCAAGCTCAGTCAGTAAAACCCCGAATGACCAGACATCTGACTTGATTGTAAAGCGACCATAGAGAGCAGCTTCTGGTGCTGTCCACTTTATAGGAAACTTGGCCCCTGCGGATACAAGTGACAAGGGGTGTTGCAATGAGCAATATGAATAAACAGCAGTAATACGTCAATTCATTTTACACATCATGACAATAACAATTATAATAATAAACATCTGGTTGACATCAAAAGCATTCAGATGTAGTGATAAGAGTGTACTGTAATTTTGACAGAACATGGCTGAAAGCTCTCTACTCACCCTGTCTGGCAGTGTACTCATTGTCTTCAATGAGTCGGGCGAGGCCAAAATCGGCCACCTTACACACAAGGTTTTCTCCCACCAGAATGTTGGCAGCCCTGAGGTCTCGGTGTACATAGTTCATTCTTTCCACATAGGCCATTCCAGAGGCGATCTGAGGACAGAACAAACAATGCAGCACTCAGTGACTGTACACTGCAGTCCTGTCATTCCAAAAGCAGCTGCAGCCTTTTAAGCAGAGCCAAGTAAATATGTTCAGAATAATAACCATTTATTCATGAGACTGCACAGGACAGAAAGCAATTACATTTATCCAATGTGTGATCTGAAACCCACCTGCGAGGCCATATCCACGAGCTGAGGCAAGCGCAACATCTTTCCACTGTCCCCCTTTAAAAAGTCAAGCAGGCTTCCTGCGCGCAACCAAGAAACGTATTAAATACAACGATGAATATATTGTTAGCATGTAGTATGGTTAGCATGCCTTTCTGAAATTGTCAACATTTAAATTAAAAGAATAATAAGAAAAAATAACATGAATGAGATTTTGCATAGAAAAAGGATGAACTAGCTACATTTACATTTGGTCATTTAACAGACGCTTATCAAATGCAACTAAGCAACATGGTGAGCACAGGGTTGACCACAGGGTTGACCACAGTGTGCCCGGAGCAATGAGGCTTGAGGGTCTTGCTCAAGGACCCACATTGGGAACTTCAGTGGACCTGGGATTTGAACCCACAACATTCAGATTGATAGCCTTACACCCTAACCACAGAGCTACCATGCCCCACTGTTAATGGTTAATACTGTACGCTGCTTTTTATAGTTGCTTATTATTTCTGTTATTCTTATTAGCTGCAGAATTTCCTTCTGGGATTAATAAAGTGAGCAATCTAGTCCCCTTCCACCCACACAGTCTGCACAGCTGCAGTGTGTAATACATCACAATTGCAATAATTCCATGTGTATTTACTGACTGGTTCAAAGATGTGGAATCTCCAAATGCAATGCCAAAAGTGATTTGAGGTTAAACAGTATAGTACTTACATGTAACAATACAAGACTTTTTGTTAAGTTGTCTAGGCAAAGCACCTAACCCAAATTGTTCCCCAGGTGCCGTGTGCAAGGCTGCCCTCCGGAACGTGTGCTCACTTCACCCAGTAGGTGGCTTGTCAGTGTGATTGTGTTATTGTACGACTGAAGAAATATGGTTTGTGTGGCTTAATACATATGAAATGTATGTCTTAAATCCCTTAATTATTCATGGGTGTGTTTTGGGTGTAACATGCAATAAACCAATCAGCTTGCAAAATCACTTGCACCTTTGCACTGTCCCCTCGCTCTCTACCTTTACTCTCTGCACCCCTACTTTTGGCTAGACTGTATCATTTGAAGGTTCAAAACATCAATTATTTTTACTAAACAAACCTAAGAATAAAATACTCCTATTTTGACTACTTTTAAAACTTCCAGGCTTTTGCTTGAGGGTGGAAAACTACTAAGGACAATTCAATTTCACACAGGACCAAAAAGAAGTCATACATGCTGCCAAAATTTATTAATTAACAGTCTCTAATGACCAAAAATTTTAAAAAAAGCATTTATAGAACATAGAAAAAAAATAAAAAAAACATGGATATGAACAACATTACAGCGACACAAGCTCAAAAAATATCATTTAAATAAAGTAAAAGACATTTACCTTTACTCATATACTCTGTAACAATATAGATTGGCTCCTCAGACACCACAGCATAGAGCTGCACAAGCTTCTCATGCCGCAGTTTCTTCATAACTTGAGCTTCTTGCAGAAAGGCTTCTGGAGACATGGTTCCTGGTTTTAGGGTCTTTATAGCAACCCGTGTGGTCCCGTTCCATGTTCCTGATCAGACAGAGGCATTTAAGTGTTTTTTTGTATAAATACTTATTTAATCTAGTGCAAGTAATGATTTTTACGTACGATCGAAATTAAATCACACAACTTTGGTGAAATTTGTGTCACTAGGAAACCAAAAGTTCTAATAAACAAGTAATCATTTGTTTAAGACTTAAACATTGAGTACATAATGTAATACACATTTGAAACAGACTCTACGTTTGCAGGGGACTCTCTACACATGGACCAATGTGAACAAAAGCATTAGTGATTTCTACTCAAATCCTAACACAGGTAGGTGACTTGTTGATTATCAACTTACTATCATGTCAACTAAGAGGTTTGCACCTCAATATTTTACATACCAAAGAGGCTAAAAAGAAGTTAACCACCAAAAAAAGGGCTATAACAAAACAAATATAATATTTTTACCAACATGTTTTATCCATATTTTCAGCCGTTGTGATTTATAATTATTACAAATATTCAACTGGTCTTGAAATATTTAAAAGCCTAAATGACTTTTTGGACACGTGATTATTGGTTAGCATGGTTGTTCTTACCCATCCAGACCTCTCCAAAACAACCCTGTCCCAATTTCAAATCCAAACGCAAGGATTCACGGGGGATTTCCCAAGCATCCCGAGCCAAACCCTGAGTCTGTGGCTTCTGCATTGGACACACGTCGGTGAGGCAGGCACACAAACCATCTGCATGCTCTATATAAAAAAAAAAGAAAAAGGAAATGAGAATGAGGTTCACAGTCTCTGGAATTCTTAAAATGATCGATCTATCTATACATAAACACATATACACACACCAGCCACACTTATGTACAATACCAATTATGTTGTCAACTTACTGCGGTAGTGGGCAACCATCTGTTGCAGGTTACTAAATTGTGTGCGAGATGTGATGTAGAAGCCACCACTGTCCAGCTTCCGGATCTTATAATGCTTCACATTCAGCCCTTTGGCGTTGTCATAGTCGAGTACAGATAAACAATAGGCACCTGGAGGTGTTTAAATGGTTAATACAGATATATTCTAAAAACTAAATAACAAAATAACAATGCCAGTAACCTTTTTGGCACCCATTTGACATATTATTTAAGTGCTAAATGATTTAAAACAGAATTAGTAATTAAACAGTGAATTAACTCATATACATGAGCCTTTTAATTACATTTATTTTCCAATATCCATATCTAAATTTATATTCTCTTAGCATGGATGAGATAATTTTCTGAAGAGAACTAGATTCAAGACAGCTCATTGTTTTCAGAAAGGGCTGTAGATGTTGATCAACCTGGAAAAATCTCTTTATGCCAGGCTTCTGGCGTCTAGACATTATTTTGTCAGCTAGTTTGATATCTCCACAGGCAATCATGGTGCCATTTACAAAATGTCATCACTCCAATAACTTTTGCACTCTTGCTGCCCTATATGATCACAATCACACTTCCACGCTTCACTGTTGTCCTTCACACTGTATGAATTAACGCAGAAATGCTGATGTCCAGTGATAAACCTTATATAATTCTGTAGCAGTCAGCAATTAGATTTTTACCTAGGTGTTAGAAGGACAGCCATCAATGCAGTGAATTATAAGGACATTGCTTGTTAAAGTAATTTATTTTTTTGATAACACACAGAGGATATTGTCCTCCAGATTAAACCTATCCGTGAGGTGAAACCCAAATATATACACGCGGAGCAATGGGCAGCCTTTTACTTATTATTATTATTATTATTATTCCTTTTTATTTAATAGATATACTGTATACATGACACTTTACTTTCACTTCATTGCATATTTTTGGTTCTTTTAGTTCAATTTTACTATGCTTATAGTTATTTTATTTGACCTTTTGTATACATAAACATGACTAATGGAGCATCTGTGAAAAATGTAGTTTCCCCCCAGGGATTAATAAAGTATTCTGCTTCTGATTCAGACACAGCCACTGGGAGCAATTGAGATTAGGTGCTTTTCCAAAAGGACTTCAGTCATAGTACTTGGTGGAACTAGGAACTTTCAGGTCGCACAGCTAATTCCTCAACCATTAGCCTACGACTGCTCTCTACCTCCTGAAAACTGCCTTAAGTATGCCCAATTGATAATAGTTATTTTAATAAATTTACAGGTCAACATCTCTGGCATTAAGTGATTAATATGAAACAAGTTTGATATAATAAAAGGACAAAACATAAAACCAACGAAAAACAAAAACTTGTGAAACTGGATATGAAATTAAAAACTGCCAGGACACGATGATGACACGATGGTACCCACTATTCACTCCGCCAGAATCAAGATTTACAGAATAAATTATTTTATAGTTATTTTATAGTACTATTCTTATAGTGAGAAGAGTAACAAATTACATTTTTGGCAAAGATTAAACTTCATTATCTCTAATTGCAAAGTGTTTTTTCTAGTCTAGTTCTATTTTAATTTTTAATTTTTGTTTTTATAGTGAAAAATGGTTTATTGTAGGTGCAGTTTAGTGACAAAAAGTGGTTTAAATAAGAAATGCTTCACTCCAAAAAAAAAAACCCTGAGTTTCACTCAAAATGAGTAAAGCCTGTTTTGTCAGCTTTTTTAAGCTGAAGTGGGTCCATTAACAATTTCCAAAGGGGAGCATACAGAAAACTGTACTCTGCTATTGTGTAAAAGCACACTGCAAATATTTAAGTTTTAAATAATCATAATAAAATGTTTGGAAGAAACTACATCCAGACATGCCATAAACTCACATATGGTTACATAAAATATTTGGAGGCTTTCATCATGGCAAGAGGTTGTTCAACCAAGTATTCGGGAAGGATGCCTTTAATTATGTTTATGACAAATCCTTTGTATATTTTTATTACACCAATGCATCTAAAGTCTACACTCACTTCCTCACTATATTTTTTTAATACTCATTGTGCTTTGTACTCTGTGGTAACAACCTTCTTGTCAAAAATTTAGTTCTATTTTAGGCAGTACCAGGTTCCAGTTTCATTTTACGCTTCTCTGAACACTAAATAAAGAGTGTATGAGGACATGCTTATTAAAAAAATAAGGTGTTATCAAATCTAAAAACAACAAATTCAGCATTAAATTAAATTGAATTCAGACAGAATTTAACCAATTTATAATAATTAAGCAGAATCAGAATACTTTATTAATGCTCCGGGGCAATCGCAGTTTACAAATGCCCTAATTTGTTGTGTTTTAATATACAAAGAAGAAAAATAGAATAAGTGATGAACTATATGAGATATAATACAAGATTAAATAATAAAAACTAATTTAAGTTGAAATACATAAATAATACACAGTAATACAATAATAATACAGGTACAAAAAAAGACTAATAAATGTGCTGTGTGCTTTATTAACAAAATGTTTTTGAAAAGACCTAGAATAAAAGCTATTGTTGATGAGGAAAAATGTTTGCTTACCTTTGGTGGTCTCACTCTCCCGAACAAGGAAAGTCCCCCTTTTGTTATCAAAAGATAACAGCAGTCGCTCAGAATCTCTGCGAGTAACCTTGCCAAAGTACCATCTAGATAGGGGGGGGGGGGGGGGGGGGGGGGCAAAAAAAACAAAAACATCTGAAGATCTGAAGGTAAAGCTGATAATATTCCTGGACCCTAAAAAATAATAAATCACAATCATTTAACATCCATAAATCATAATTAGGTTGATTGGTTTGATTATTGATTATTTATTTTTGCTTAACTTTAGATTCCACATAGAGTTCATTAAAGTGATGGTAATTTATTTCGCCCATGACACACTTAAATCATCCGTGCAGTAAAACACACACACCCAATGATTGAGGTGAGCACATGTGCCAGGAGTGGTGGGCAGCCTTGTAAACAGCGCCCAGGTTGCAATTGGGTCATGTGCCTTGCTCAAGGGCACTTCAGCCATAGTACTTGGTGGGACCAGGAATCAAACCAGGGACATTCAGGTTGCAAGGCTGGCTCCTTAACCAGCCTTCGAATAGCTAAAATCATCCTGAGAATGTTTTATCTTGCCCAGTGAATTACTAAATACCATAATAAAAGAGGGAGACAATAAATAAGAAAGTGCTTTACTCTTCAGCCTGGATGGAATCCGAGGGAGCTACGTAGTTGCTGGGAATGTAGCCCCTCTGTGCGGTGTTCAGTGAAAATGCCAGCCACCAGTCGCCTTCCCTGAAAAAATAAAATTCGTACATTAGCCAAAGAAAAACAGAACATAAATAGCTGTCATTTTACTGTACTGGCAATAAATATTGATATGTTGATTTCAGTACAGTAACAATGGGAAAAATGGTACAATTATAAATAATTAAGTGATCTACAAACTTGTCAAAAATAGTGATGTTTTAACAATGACAGCTCTGTTTAGCACTATTACACAGAGACAATATAACAAAGGTGTTTGTTAGTGTTTTATATGATAAGATAAGATGTGCTTTTATTGATCCCACAATGGGGAAATTCACATTCTAAGCAGCAAACTGACAGTGATTGGGAAAGTTTAAAAGATACATCTAAAATTTAATTTTCTTTTTATCTTCTATTTAAGAGAAGAAATAAAAAAATTAATAAATAGCTACAATAGAAATTAGTATAGACAAAATAAAATTCACAGTTATGTAAGTTCAAGTAATTTATTTATATAGCGCTTTTTACAACAATACATTGTCACAAAGCAGCTTTACAAAATGAAAAGCCTTTAAATCCCCAAAGAGAAGCCAAAGGGACAGAGGCAAGAAAAAACTGCCTGTTATGTTGTTATTTTAAGGAAGAAACCTTGGGAGGACCAAGACTCATAGCATATATGTGTACATAGTAGGGCTGTATTCAACTAAAGATTTTCATAGTCGAATCTGATTCATCAGATTTTCCCTATAGTCGACTGATAGTCGAATCAGTTAAAATTTCACCACAAGATGGCGCTAAGGGCGTAGTTTTTAAAAAATATATATTTTTTTATATTTTACTTGTTTTTCTAACAAAAGAAAACCTTTTTTTGTTTGTTTTTCTTTTTTTTTCTAGAAATTAGGATGATTTTATTTGACAAAAGGCTATATATATAACGAAAACAAAGACATTTCATGTAAAAACTAATGCTTAGCAGCAGCCATGGGCACCCCCATGTGGTCAAAATGGTACCTTCGACTATGAGGTTCATAGTCGACTACGGTTCTCCGAATCGAATCGTCGAATCAGCGAATATTGCAGCTCACCCCTAGTACATAGCATATAATACAATGAGGCTATAGAGAACTAAAAAAAAACAACAGATGGGAGATTTGTCTCAGCCTCAACCACATTTGGACTTAGTCTGGGTGTAAGGTGGACTTAAAAAATGTTAAAACATGTTATTCTGTTTATTTTATCATAAAAAGTCCTTTCTGCTCTTTGCCCTGTCAGTCATTTCCAACTGACTTGAATTGTTGTGTGTTGTAGTGTGGGTTGCCCTGCAATTGGAGTGATTTGGCACAACAGTGCGACTGGAATTTTTAAACACCACAGTGTCAATCCGGGCATCGTCATCCTGAAATATGCCTGTACCATAAAGAAAGGAAAACTCTATTGATGGAATAACCTGGCTGTTCAGTACATTCATATGTTCATTCAAAGATTTATACGATTTATGCAAAATTTTTGATTATAATGTAGATCTTTACACATAAAAGTATTTTTTCAAGAAAATACTTGTCGGGGGGGAAAATATCCAAGAATTCTCTATCCAATACTAAGGACATCTTAATTAAAACTTATTTATGTTAGACCACATGATTAGGTCTAATTATTGGTTAGTATTATAATTATTATTATTATAAGTTACTACGGATAACTCAAACTACGTTGTAAGCTCTAATAAAAAACACACATATATAAACAAGGAATAAAATGTCATACTGACTTCAGCAGTTATTTTTTTATTACAAAAGCCTTAGTTCCTTGTTTTACCAGTCAGTTATTCAAAAATAATTACAATGTAAATAATTGTTAGAAGGAGGAAAAAAAGGGAAGTTCCTGATTTAGTCTCATCCTCCATTAGCTGGAAAAATAATGCTGGCATTCTCACACATCTAAAAGCTGCTGACTCAATAAACACACTCCCAAACTCTGAGCAAGCCCCCACCTTGTTAAAATTAATTACATCCCTGCTATTACAACATGCCTGATAAAAGCTTCAAAAAGAGGATAAGTAACAAGTAACAATGCACATTTTAACAGAACTGAAATTTGGCTGTGACGTGCAAAAATCAAACAAAAAATGGACCGGATGAAGTGAAACAAACACTTATTGAAGTTCCTGTTGAGAGACTCGTCTAAGGTAGTCATTTCTGATCCAGGTATAAGGTGAATATGATTGTTCCTTTTGCTTCAGATGAACAAGCAAGGATGGCATGGTATTCATGATGGTATCCAAACGGGGACAAACCATGCAAGAATGTCAAGAACGAAGTGCACACAGCAATCACCTACCTGCAGTTCAGATTTCTCCTGTTTTAAACACAGTCCACATATAAGAAGAGACAGAGAGGATGTTGGTATAAAAAGATTTCATAGACACAAGCATTTAATTTAGAAGTTGTATATGTTATAAAATGGAACCCTACACAATTTTAGGAAGACGGTTGGGGTGAATATATAAAGCAGTATGGCACGTTAGGGAGTGTCTAACAACACCTCTTTTCCTTTATTTATTCACAATAATGCAAAACTTTGAGTGCTTTGTTGCTTTATAAAAAGGCTACAAACACACTATAATTAAAATAAGGATTAATACAATAAACTGATATGCAGTGATGTAATCTAGTCTGGTTTATAAAGTGAATATTAATCACCAAGTAACAGAATATCGGAGTAGTGCTCTCTGCAAATTGGCACAGTAGATATATTAATCCATATTTCCATTTATGGTACATCATTTAAAATAATGTATTGTATATCACACATTAATACGAATGTAAAACGGTCAGAGGGGTCATTATGGTCAATAATGTCATGGCTGGGCAAACTGCTCAACTAATCAGATTTAAAGACTCGTTTTATAAATGTTATGGAACGAGGCTCATGGCAGAATCCACTGCTTTCTGAATACAGTAACTCTTCAAAAATGTCCAATAACAGAAAAAGTCCTGACGCAGTCTCCAAGTTGGCAGCAGTGCGCACCGCATCAGTGTTACTGCAGAACTGACAATAAACCACCACCCAAATTTACATATACGATTAGTCATTTAACAGACGCTTTTATCCAAAGTGAGCTACAAATATCCCAGCTTGGTTAGGGTAGAACACAGGGTTGGAAGGCACCCCTGGAGCAATGAGAGTTAAGGGCCTTGCTCAAGGACCTACATTGGTAACTTGGACGAGGGATTTGATCCCCCAACCTTCTAAAAGATATCAATCTGATGGTTGAAGGTTGTTTTGGATGAAAGCATCTGCTAAATGACCAATTGTAAATTTAATGTAATGTAATGTATATGAAACAGAGAACCATTAGGGGACTAACAAAAAAAAGAAAACAGATGTACTACAGTCTTTAATTATGAAACTACAAAGTCCATCTATATGCTAAGTGCAAAAATATACAATGGAAAAAGAAGGGGACATGTCCAAACCTGTCCACAGTATAAGGTGGACATTATGCTTTTATTTATAAAACAGGCAGTTCCCTTCCAAAACTTGACTGGCTGAGCTGTCTCTGACACGCACGCATGCATCACGCACACAGGCCCTCGCTTACTTCCTTTTTCATTATTTTTCTTTTCATTCATGTTTTTATATTAAATCTAAAATGAATTATTTATTTTTGTGAACCATTGGAATTTAGCTCAAATGAAAAAAAAAAAAGAAAAATTGCACTCAAAAGACACACTGATATCATTTCATATAAATACATGTGTTTAATATATTATGTTTGATGACTATTTATAAAAGCAATAAACCAACAAAGTAGTGGTTTTGTGTGCACTGCACTCTAAGGCACCATGTGCCAAAGACCACCAGTGCAGTTAGATATAATTACAGGAACACACAAGCTCACCTGACTTATTATTTTAACAAGCTGTTCTTATTTTATTCATTCATTTTTTTTTTGTAGTGAGTAAAAGTGTGTGTATTATTACAAGCTCTATACTTCAAAAGAGATAAGCAGTTAGAAAACCTCAAAAAGAGCAAGAAACCAAAGAATGAGGAGGGAGAGGGTAAAACTAAAAACGACAAACAGCTTTTAGGAGTTCCTGTTTCCATAGTTACTAGCGGGTAAATGAAACCGTGTTCGTGTACCTTGGTGGGACAGCCAGAGGCAAAGAGATAGAAGACAGATCTGTGTGCCTTTTAAGTCATAAAACATGTGCAACCACATATCACAGTGGATTTGTAGTACATGGTAAACTATGTTGTCGTTTGCATTGCACTTGTACATGTGGTTGACTGCAAACAAATTTAATCTCAACAAGTCAGAAGATCTTAAGAAAGTGTAACAAATCAAAATGTTTTTGACATGAATTTATTTCTAAGTAACATCAACAATTAATTTTTTAGAAACCCTTTTTTTTAAAGAAATCTTAAGTTAAATTTACTCATTGTATTGGCAAAAACATTAATTAATTTATTATTTCATTCATTATCTTCTACTTAATCCTTCACTGTGTGTGTGTGTGTGGGGGGGGGGTCCCCATGCCATCCAGGGGAAGAGTGTAACGGGCGCTGTGCAGTTACACCCAGAACAGTGTGTTAATCCATCACTGGGCACACACACTCTCTCTCTCTCTCTCACACACACACACACACAATCTATATGGGGTGATATAGAGCATTGAATTTACTTTAAATCCATGTTTTTGGACTGTGGGAGGAACCCAAAGAACCCGGAGTAAACCCACATGAACAGGGAGAAAACGTGTAAACTCCACCCAAATTGGGATTCGAACTTGGATCCCCAGCACTAAAAGGTGAACGTGCTAACCACTAATCCAACGTGCCGCTCTGGCAGATAATTTTACTTGATTTATGAAAATTAATTATTGATTTGTGTTTTTTTTTTTTTTTTTTTTGGACATGCGTCATGGCAATGTGGGTATACACTCCTCTCCTATTCATAGATTTTTACATACAGTACATTTTTATATACATATGAACCCATGGGAAACTAATATTGTAGGTTTGAGCTATGAATGAAAAAACATGTGATAAATAATCATGAGAGTTCTTACGTGTTGTTGATTATCTGAAGCCGTTCTCCTTTTCTGAATGAGAGATCAGAAGCTGTGCGTGACTCATAGTCATACAATGCAACAAACGTGGTCACACCTCCTGCCCAAATAATGAAATGATCAACTTATGATTTGGTAATTTTTATGAAGTCCCTTGAAAAGATTAATGCAATGATACAAATAAGAAGGTTTAGATATCTAGAATTTTAACAATGCTTAACATACTGGTATTAAATAAAATAATTAGTTTGAACATTTTCTTCTCATAATAACATCATAATAACCACTTAATCCTTTACAAAGAGTCCTTTACAAGTTTTTTTTTTGTAAATATTACTTTTGTACTAATTTAAGCCATGAACAAATCAATTCATTCATTCATTCATTCATTCATTTTCTTCTGCTTTATCCTATATTAGGGTCGTGGTGGGGTTCCCCATGCCCATCCAGGGGAGAACGTTTTGGGCGCTGGGCAGATACACCCAGGACAGGGCGCCAATCTATCGCTGGGCACACATTCACTCACACAGACACGCACGCATACACACTCTATATGGGCCAATATGGAGAACTCTATTGACTTGTTCCATGTTTTTGGACTGTGGGAGGAAACCGGAGAACCCGGAGGAAACCCACGCAGACACGGGGAGAACATGGAAACTCCACCCAGATGGGGATTCAAACCGGCAAGAGAGGCGAACGTGCTAACCACTAAACCACCGTGCCGCCTGAACAGATCAATTCTGAGAAATTTTAGAGAAACTTGATGGACAATGGCAATGTGTATGGCTCTTGTGGGGATGGAGAATGACCCCCTCGTGACCCTAGTATAGGATTAAGGATTATTAATTATAATATTTACAGAAAATAATCATGTTAGTATATATCCCCTAATGAGGATGTGCTAACTTATTTAAAGTTATCATTAAAGCAATGTATGTGTGTGCTCCAAGCATGAATAAAAATGCTTCAACTTAAGACTTTTCAAGGTAATTTGTACCGGCTGTTAGTGGGCGATAAGGTGATGGAAAACTAGACTCCACTCCTCCAAATGGCTCAGCAACGTTGATGACGTTCTGGCCACCAGGTCTTGCGCCGTCCACCGTCAGGTTCCTGCTCGGTGTGTGGCTCTGCAGGCCTGAATTGTGGTGTGAGGCACTTCCTGAGCCATCCAGATTGCGGGAGTGTTGATTTAGCTCTTTGTGCTTGCTTTTAGTTGCCCCCATGGCTTAGACTGGAAAGAAAAGTTAAACATAGTAACTGTAAGACAATGTACACATCCAAAAATGCATATATAAATATTGGCATAGAGCACTTATAATTCAGAAACCTAAGATAATGAAAAATAATTAAACAATAATAATAATAATAAATAATACAAGGCGGCACGGTGGCTTAGTGGTTAGGACGTTTGCCTCTTAGCGCTAGGGATTCCCGGTTCGAATCCCAATCTGGGTGGAGTTTCTATGTTCTCCCCGTGTCCGCGTGGGTTTCCGGGTTCTCTGGTTTCCTCCCAGAGTCCAAAAACATGGATGAAGTTCAATTGAATTCTCCCAATTGCCCCATATAGAGTGTGTGTGTCAGTGTGTGTGTGTGCCCCTCGATAAATTGGTGCTCTGTCCTGGGTGTATCTGCCCAGCGCCCAAGACGTTCTCCCCTGGATGGGCATGGGGGAACCCCCCCCACCCTAAAAGAGGATAAAGTGGAAGATAATGGATGGATGGAATAAATAATACATAAGTAAAATTTAAAAAAATGATCTCGGGTTAGATTTTCAGTTGGCGTAAACAGATGATGGCGCCAGCATGTTTTTTTTTCCTGAAGTCTCCAATTTTCCACCACATGTCCATATTCCCTGCAAGCACGCTGGTTTAATTTATATTTTATTCTGATGCAGAAACACAGACCCCCCCAAAAAACTAATTACAACAAACAAAAGCTGACAAAGTTGAATTATATACAATAAACCCATTAAATTTACCTAATTCATATAATAAGCAAGCGAAACAGAGAACACATAAGTATGCAGAATAATAATTAACACAGTGGAACAGCAAAAGCAAGTCTTTAATGTGTAACACTTGTAATTAATGTACCATTTTATGAACTTGGTTAATGTATAAACCTCTCTAAAGAGCCCTCGGTCATACAGTAGAAACTGTCAGCTGCTGTTTCATGTACACCACAGCCAGATCCTCTGAACCTCAGATCAGATCCTCATGCTCTTGTCTCTTAGTTCACCACTTCCTAACACACACAAACACGATCTGCAAAAATATCCAGACAAGTCTTACACCCACCCACAAAAAGTAAGAATGTACTTGCTACACTCACAACCTAGAAAACAAAATAAAAACACACAAGCATTCACCTTCATACAGCACGAGTAAAAAGTTTGGACACACCTCTTTGCTGTATTATCCATTTTCTCCACTTACCATATAGACTGACTTTATAGATTTACAATTACATACTGTACCATCTGTTTTCTTGTTAGTCCCCTGTTGGTCCCCTATTCTCTATTAATCAGGAGCATCACAAAACAAGTATCATTCGGGTGGTGTAATGTTTATTGTCAGATCTGCAGTGACACTGATGCGATGAGGGGGTTTTAGTGCAGCAGTAGTTTTATTTAAACACCTCAGTGACACTGCTGGGCTAAGAATAATGCACCTACCAAATAATACCTGCTCTGTGGTGGTACTATTGGGGTACTGATCATTGGAGGACAAAGTAAAAAGTACATACACAGTTCGTACTGTAGTCCATAAACAGATGGAGTAAAGTATGGAACTCTACAAAGTCAATCTTTACAGTAAGTGGAACCGAGAGCATGGACAACAAGTGGAGCAAAAAGGAGGTGTATCCAAACTTGCCTGGTACTGTATATGACCTTAACTTACAAAAGCTGATAATATACAATAGATGGTCACTTTACTGCATCTATATAAACCTCCCCCCAGCAAACACATTTTTCTTTACATTGAGCAATTTGATCAAGTCTGTGCAAGTTGTACATCTGCTAAATCTCATACTTGGTGGAGAAGGTGTTTTATCTAGGGCTGTATTCATCTAAAGATTTTCGTAGTCGAATCTGATTCGTCAGATTTTCCCTATAGTCGAATCAGTTAAAATTTCACCACAAGATGACGCTAAGGGCGTAGGTTTTAAAAAATATATATATTTTTATATTTTACTTGTTTTTCTAACAAAAGAAAACCCTTTATTGTTTTTCTTTTTTCTTTTTTTTTCTAGAAATTAGGATGATTTTATTTGACAAAAGGCTATATATATAACGAAAACAAAGACATTTCATGTAAAAACTAATGCTTAGCAGCAGCCATGGGAACCCCCATGTGGTCAAAATGGTACATTCGACTATGAGGTTCATAGTCGACTACGGTTCTCCAAATCGAATCGTCGAATATTGCAGCTCACCCCTAGTTTTATCTACATCTTTGCATAGCATTAAGTTACAGAGAAAGGACAATAAAGGGCCATGCGAACATAAAACATGCAATTATCAATGTCTTCCATCATTCAAAGTTTAAAGGCTTCAAGTAAACATTTAATCTGCACTCAACACCTCCCTCCAGCAGATTACAAATTCCAAAACAAAGAAAAAAGCTCCATGAACGTCCGTCACTCTCTTTTGCTGCCTCCAGTTTCATGTGCTTCAAGGATTTATATCTTTAGAGTGCATGACAGGAAAGAAACTAAAGACTGATTTGTAACATAACTATTTCTTTATGAGAAGTGTGAATTAGTGTTTTTCTAGACAAACATCTACAAGATTCCCTTTTCCTTTAAAACTTAATACATTATGTTTGCCTGAGTGTTAAACATTAAGAAAAAAAAAAAAGTTTTTTTTGGATCTCAGTTCATCTACATTACATTAGGTCAATGAGCAGATGCTTTTATCCATATTGACTTACAAGTTACTCAACTTGATGGTTAAGACACATGGTTAACCATGATGCATATACAGTATATATATATATATATATATATATATATATATATATATATATATATATATATATATATATATATATATATATACATATATATATATATATATATATATATATATATATATATATATATATATATATATATATATATATATATATATATATATATATATATATATATATAGCTAATAATATACTGTATATTCAGCTAATAATATACTGTATATTCAGCTAATAATATAGATGCAAATTAAATTCACATAGCTCAAAACCAGGTCACTTCCGGTGCCAGAAGTGACATGGTTTTGAGCTATATTGATTTAATTTGCATTCATAATATTTGCTCAATTTAACAACGTTTGCTTTACTGCAGTCATTTTGAACACTCTCCTATGCAAAGTCCTAGCACTCTGGCTCCATGCTTCATAGCTTTAGGAGACACCTTGAAGGATGGCCATGTCAAAAGAAATACACTGCAGGAAGAGCCCCGCGGCACTGCAGCTCAATGCAACGGCCCATGGCATTCCTATAGAAATGAGCCATATGAAGACTTTCTTTTTCCATACACTTGAGGTGTATGTGTAACCTAGTAACCTTGTAAATAAAAGTGAAGTAAAGAAAGTCAAACGCTTCAGTTACTTTTCCATACTCTTTAAAAGTTTCCTAATTGTATTACTAACATTACCATCAGCACATGCATTTCAAAAGAAAAATAGAAACGAACCATTGCAAAAGATTTATACTTCCTCCACCATATGCTAAAATCCTGATTCATAACCTATACCATCTTCGCACCATTTGCTTTTTATTGAGGAGAAACATCACACAGCTGCAGTAAATCTAGAGATGCTGCTGTCCTCAGCTGACTGCTGGAGTGCATCCACACTAAGCATGACTAATCGGCCGCTGTCTCCAGCCTGACAAACATCCAGTCACAGCAATACAAAGCATGCAACTCTTCCATGAAATCAATACATGTTGGATCCGATTTGTCTAAGTGGGTGGCTGTATGTTCACCTACACACACTTTCGATGATGACACATTCATGTCATGTCTAAGAAGATTTATAGGAAATTCAACAAAATTATTCCAGTGCAACTATTATCTACACTCACAGTACACGACTACTTGACAGTACACGACTACAGCTGTATATAGATATTTATGCAATTATCTTACCTAATTAGACTTTGTATAATATAAGCAGCAGCACAATACAATGACATTAGTTGTTGAGGAAAGGTTTTATGTAGTTTAACACTTGTGCACATTTCCGTCTGGCATAAAGCACGAATCATAAAAAACAAGTCATAGATTTTTCCCAGGTGAGTAATACAATCAAAGCAGGTGCTCAAACTTATTCTTGTTCAGCCTTTGACTAACAATTTTAGTTTGCTGCAATGATTTGGTATGAGCTCATTTATCAAACATTATTATCTATATAAAGAGATTTATTTTTGCTTACTGTGCTCGCATAGAGGAATTAGTCTTCCACATTTGATTTATTCCTGTAGTGGAAGACACACCCACACACATCCACACTTGGTATGGTGGGCAGCAGGACTACAGCCCCTGGGGAACAATTGGGGTTAGGTGCCTTGTCCAAGGGAACTTCAGCCATAGTCCTTGGAGGAACCTGGAATCAAACCTTCAGGTTGCAAGGCTTGTTCCTTAACCATAACCCAATAACTGTCTCTATCCAGTTTAGATCATTAATGGAAAACAGATTTTTAATAATGGTAAGAACTTTAAACACTACAATAAAATGGCAGTTAAAGGGGAAATGGGTCAAAGCGTTATCAGGACGAAAAGAGAAGTTAACTAATGCGGTCATATGAATAGTATTTTGTTTAATGTGTAACATATTACCAACTACTGTTCTCACAAATGAACACTGGATGATGAAAGCAGATTTGAGACACAGCAATCATTTCACACGAGCATACAAAAGCTATTTTTACTGTCTGTACTGAGCTAAAAATAGAAGTTGCTGAAAGTAGTTGGTTCATGATTTGGACAAATGCAACAGGGACTGAAACACTGAAGTTGTCTGACAGCTTGGGCATTGTCACTTCTTAATTACGTTTAAATAAATTTGTCTTACTAGTTTCTTCTTTCACTCAAACTCAAAAAAAAAAAAAAAAAAAAAAAAAAAAACTATCACCCTTTGATCTTTATATTTTTCATCTATAAGTCTTGATAAGGTGGAATATGTTACGGATAGATAAACCGACATACATCTCAAAATTATCAGCCAATCATCCACAAGTTTCCGCAGCACATTAAAAAGCCATCACTTTCGATTTATATACCCCCTACACCTGAGTCCCGAAGGGAGGGAGTGTTGGAATGTGTGTCTCATCATCCAATGAACCGTATACCTTTGGTATGTGGTGAGCTGCCTAATTATCCTGTGTTCTTTTCTGTGACAAAAACAAAGCCATAAAAATGCTGAAAACAGATGTTTATTAAAAAAAAAAAAATTTTTTTTAAAATATATATATATATATATATATATATATATATATATATATATATATATATATATATATATATATATATATATATATATATATATTAGTCCAAAGTGTGTGTGGTCCCTATACAAATCCACATAATCTTGCACCGAGCAGCTTGATGTAGGGTGTCATTGTGTCTTTGCCAAAGCACACCTATGAATCACATTGTCACGGTAGCAGTCACATGTAATAAGGCAAGACAAGACACTTTTTTTATACAGCAAGTGTCAACCAAAGTCCTTTAAAATATATATATATAATATATGCGGTCTGAGTTTAGCGGATTGCTAGTTTAGCGACCAAACACACATAGATCACTGTTTACATGACTTGTAAAACACAATCACAAGCCACGGCCGAGAAGCGGCTAGCTGATGATAAAAGAAAAGACATCTCTAATCATGGTAGCAATCATTTATAATTCTTTGCATAACTGCAGTGGGTGGAAATATGTAAATCAAAAATACATCATTTGCAATATGATTGAATAGAAATTAAAAAATTAAAAAACGATTAAAGTAGGGGGGTGAGAGGATGCTGGCTGATTGGATGACGTGATTCAGTTAAAAAAATATATTTATTGTGATATTTACATTTATATTTAGTCATTTAGCAGACGCTTTTATCCAAAGCGACTTACAAATGAGAACACCACAAGTTATGTAGTTATGAAGAAAACCAACTACATTGTAGATTTATCTGACCTGATCGTTATCTGATCCTGCAGCCCCCCTCCTTACCCTACCCTACAACAGGTGTTTGTTAAAAAGATGCATTACATTTGTTGTAAAAATAATAAAACCATAAAATAAATAAAACCATACAGATGTGTTTTTGCACATGTTTATTTAGAGAAAAAGCTAGACAATTCTTAATGGCTCTATGGCATAAAACTACATATATATACTGCATATATATATATATATATATATATATATATATACTGTTCTATATTATATATTGTAAATCTTTACTAACAGGTCAAATAGATGACAAAAACACAAACACAATAAACTATAGACTTAAAAAAAATCTATTTACAAGCTACAAATCTGTCAGTCTTCCAAATTTGCATTCTTTACCACAAATACAAAATAGACCTTCAAGCTTATTTGACCAGTGATGTAAGCACCAATCCATTTATCAGCACAGCACACAATAGGTTTCACTATGAACTAAAAGAAAAGAAAAACAAACAGAACAATTCAATTCTTAAATTAAAATCCTAAGTTCTACTATATTTTATTCATTATTATTATTATTATTATTATGTTACAGGATAAAAATAGACCATGCTAAGAAAAGGAAAGGAAATGACCTTTCAAGAAATGTTATTTCATCATAACAATACATGTACACAAGTGTAGGCTTGTGTCCCTGATATCAAGAACCCAGAGAGGTTTCTTTTGTTTGTTTTTATTGCCATGACGAGAATTTGCCATGCATTTAAGGAACTTTATCTGCTGAAAAAATGAAGCCACAAGCGTTATTTTTTTCTTTTAAAGAATGGCAAGATGTTGTCACGGTCGAAACCCGAGTCTAGACATGCATGTGTAAGGAATAGACCATACACAATATTTCCATACACAAATACAGAAGCGAAAATCTGTTTTCAAACCTTCAATTAAATAACGCGTTTTAAGCCATTTTCTTAAATAAGTAAATATTACAGCTTTTATAAAACAAATTCCTGTGTTTAGTGCTCACTTCAGGATACAACACTGAACTAGTCATTTAAAATATACAAATACTCTGTATATTATTATTGTTTGACACCTGTTAACAAACAGCTGGCTGTTTAAGCATGACAAAGCATGACAATAAAACTTGGTCCTCAAGTTTTTTTTTTTTTTTTTTTTTTTTTTAAGGGGGTTCCCTTGCCACTGTAGCTTCAGCTTACTCTTTGGCGGGGTTGAGGCTTAGAAACTGTAGATTTGCATTTTTCAGACAGAACACTATTTAAAAATTTAAGGAACATTAAACCACAAGCAGGGTGGCACTGTGACTTAGAGGTTTGCTCAATCAGGAGGCGTTTCCATGTTCTACTGTGTCAGTGTGGGTTAACTCCTGGTTCTACAGTTTCCTCCCACAGTCCTAAAACATAGACTCAAGGTAAATTGAATGCTCAAAATTGCATATAGAGTGTGTTTATGTGTGTGTTTGTGTGAGTAAGTGTGCTCAGTGATCGATTGGCGTCCTGTCCTGGGTGTATCTGCCCAGCGCCTGAAACGTTCTCCCCTGGATGGGCATGGACCCACCTCCCCGTGCCCCCCCCACGATCCTAGTCGAGAACTGAGCAAAAAATAAGGAATAAATAATAAAGTGCCACAAGCAACATTAAAATAATGTTTGGGTATATATTTAAACTTCAAAATTGAACTGATCAATTAATGGGATATGCTTGAAGTTCACAAAACAGTGTACGTTCTATAGACGAAGTGTAATTTAAAGCAAGATTGTGAACTTTGTAGGTTTTAGAAGTGGGCAGCTGCTAGATTTTATACTTGTGTAAATTGTAAGAAGTAATAAATCACTTTACTCTTACACCATGCTTTTAATTCGGAACTTAATACTATGCCAACTGGCTCAAGAACAATGTACTTCCAAGTACATTTCATCAACTGTTCTAGCTTTAAATTTTAAATTAGACCTTTATTTATATTTACATTTAGAAAAGGCGTCTATGTCAAGCAGCATGCAATTACAAGACATAACCTATTCATTATTCAATGGCAGGGTTCAGACAACTTTTGTTGTTTACAGTGTGTATTTTTCTAAAGGTCACCCTCTATCAACTGCTGTCTAGCAAAAAAAATTATATGGCGGTGCATAAGAATCATAGCCAAAAAGTTGTTCTTTAAAGGTTAAAAACAAGGAAGTTTAATTCTTGACAGCAAATTAAAATGTCCTCCCAGGAGTTTTACAAAACTACTCACTCATTCAATAAACAACTAAACACTGTCCCTTTTCTTTCTGTGATTCTAATCACAGGTCTGTGATGCAGTTAGCATTATAAATAATTAAATTATACAAAATGTTACATGCATGGTGACGTCTGCAGCAGGCAGTCATCATCACCAGTCTTTATGCTATATCGGTGTTGAGTGAGTTTTGAGTTTTTGCAGTCTGACTCAGACTGCAATAGTCTATGCAGCTGCAGATTAGGATAATATCCTTACATTTACCCCACCCCCTGCCTTTCTAATATGGAAAAAAAGACAGTATATCCTCGTATATCCTGACAGTACTGGAAAAGTCCCATACTGAATCAGTAAGAAAAAAATAGTCCCAGTATTTCTGTAGAGCTCATATTTATACACTAATGCTAATTATAATATCAGGTCAAATTGAAAAAGTTATACAAGTGAAAAAAATTAATTTCATAAAAGTTGGACCCATGGGTTTCAAACAAGGACACTTGCACTTAAGGACTTTTCCTATTAAAATTCCAAATCTCATTTCATTCTCTACAAAGTGCCATAAAGTGTTGTATTACTCTGTACATTCAGGGTTGCGAGGGGTTCCCCATGCCACTCCAGGGGAGAACGTTTAAGGCCCTGGGCAGCTACAGCCAGAACAGGGTGCCAATCTATATCTGAGCTTGCTCACTCACACACATACACACTATATGGGGCAATTTAGAGCATTCAATTTACCTTAAATCCATGTTTTTGGACTGTGGGAGGAAATCCAAAAACCTGAAGGAAACCCTCAAAGGCACGGCGAGAACATGGAAACTCCACCCAGATTGGGATTCCAACCTGGATTCTCGGTGCCGAGAGCCGAACGTGCTAATGTCTAAGCCAACTTCATCAATGTTCACTTTAAAAACCAGACTATATTACATTGTGGAAGATGAGTCTATTAATAATATTGATTTGAATAAACAGGTTTATGAATTAAACCTTGTTCTTTTTTATTGCAGTGTTTTAATGACCATTTAAAAAAAAGCAATAAAGCAATCAAGATTGATTATTGTGAATCTTATCACAGAATAGAGATATATCGGTTCTCCGCTACAAGTCGAGGCCAACACCTTTTTCCCTTTATCTCCTTAATAGAATGCGAAAGGCCTGATAACACATAACCTGTATTGAATAACCTGTATAAAAGTGAATATGGTGTATGCAAAGGCATTTATGTCTGCAATTTAAAAGTTTAGCAACTACACAGTTAGTCAGGTAGTGACTAACTGAAAATTTAATTTTTACTTAAATTTTGCTGTACAGAAAAAAACAAAAAAAAAAACAAGGGTAGATTGTCATCATCAAAGGTTTGCAATTGTGGGTTCAGCTACTATTCACAGTACTGTTCATTAAATCACCATAATTTGTATACACCATTATAATGCAAAAATAATCTTACAAAAAAAAAAAAATACCTCTCTATAAACATACAAGACCAAACTGTAAAGCATCTAATTTTCTGTTTCTTTGCCATCAGCAGAAGCATAAACATCAGTAATGAATATCTATTAACTATTATCTAACGTCATAACACAGCTGTGTGTCTCAGAGAGATGACTAACGGTGCTGAGCTACATTATAGGGATCTCTTATTGCTTAGCGAACTACATTTTTCAAGTAGCTTGTCATTCCTTGTCTGTCTGCTCGTTTCCTTCATCTAGTCATCTGACAAGCTGTGGCAGACTGTACGACACAGCTGGAGACATTCACTACATTCTATAGCCATCTGTCCTTAGTTACCTCGGATACTTTGCCCTGAATTATGAGAAAGGAAAGGTCAAAACACATCTGACGCCTGAATAATGCTGTATACTGTAAAATCTTGAGGAATTGTTTGCTTATTTTATTCCATTTTCGCAGTCCTGGCCTAAATTGTCTACTTATACAAACATTGATACAACATTCAAATGTTTTCCATAAATCAGATCGAAGTGCAACCACATGAGATTTGTAATTCAAACAATCTGAGTGAATTTGTGTGAGTTATGGTCATCGGTGATGTACTAGCCTGGATTAGTATCTACAACATGACGGTATACTGAGATCAAAAAAGACATTCAGCAAATGAGGATCCTGTACATATTAACAACTCTTTCTTAGAGAAAGCTAACAATTATTTGGTGAAAGGAAATATACAAGCAAGTTGCAACAGAATGCACCTGCATCTAACATGTTTTAATGCACCGAATGCAGAACATTATTGTATTGCATAGTATTGGCTATAACAGACTAGATATACAACAGTACACAAATACATTGGCTTACACCATGCTATGGACTTCACTGTTCAGTACAAATAAATTTTTTTTTTTATTATTATTATTATTATTATTATTATTATTATTATTATTAATATATATTTTTTAACTGTTGAAACCAAGGTCCTTCACAACAGCATGTGGAGCAATATATATTGCTAAATTTTTTAAGGTTTAAGAGTTTAGAAAGGGTTTAATAGCATATGAGGTGATTAGACAAGTGCGTAAAAGGTTTATGTAGCTTTAAACATATAAATAATACAATAATTATAATGCAGCTACATCACAGGGTCTCTGGAATGTAAGCCCCATGATATGTGAGGGATTACTGTACATGCTCATTGCTTCGGTAATTTGAAAATTTGTCTGATTTCACATTTCTGGAGTGGAGTTCGCGCATGTTAACTCATGGGGGAAAAAATGAAGGTTTAGTCAAATTAGTGTAAAAAGTAGCGGAGATTATTTGTTGGGTTGAAGTGTTCGCAGCAGCACGGGAACCACAAGATGTGGCACCACAAGATGAACCAGCTAAAAGATGTACATCCATTTTTTCTTACTGTGGTTTGTAAACTAAGTCCATTTAAGAAATGGGCACGAGAAAATTCTGTTTCCGGTCCTCCTTTAGTTCCACCCTGTCACAAAGTATATACGTAGTTCCAGAAACATGGCAGTCCTTAATCCTCTATTTTGTAGCAATATTCAATCAAATGGAACTTGTTGTGTCTTTAAAATGTTCTTCAATATGCTAATAAATAAGTGTCTTCATAAAACAGTTAGTAATGTCTTTTAAATCTGATTGGCTGAGCAGTTTGTCACATTACTGACAATAATGCTTTCCTCTGACCGCTTCACTTTCATATCGATACGTGTAAAATGTGAACATGGTAGAACATTCTTTAAAACAATACACAATTAATGGAAATGCAGATTAATATAAACAGAGAGACATTTTGTGATCAGAACTTGGTCAGTGTCTCATTGCTTAGCAACCAATGTTCAATAAAAAAACTGGATTACATCATGAAAGACCAGTATGAAGTAAGTATAGAAAATATATGAAAGTATGAAGTATTATTATTAGTACTAGTAGTATTTACCATTATTACTAGTTTATGTAGTATTAAATTAAGTATAAAGATATGAAGTACGTTAAACCTTGGTTTTATTATAGTGTTTTTATATCAGTTTTATAAAAGCAATAAGGCACTCAACTACGGGAATTATTGGCAATAATTCACGGGAAAAAATGTGTAACGACATTCTGCAACATCTCTTTTCCTGATTTATACAATAATGCACGTCCTCTCCTACCTTATTGATTTAATATTACAGTAAGCATCCAGTGTGACAAAATGGCAACCACTGTAGCACATATTATTTCAACTCAACATGATTGTAATGTTCAGTATGTCCTTCCTGCCTAATTTCATGGAGAACCCAAAACCACACATTCACTCAGTCAGAGACTAAATGTGCACGTTTACCCAAAGCAAGTGGTAAACAGTCTGCTGAGGTTGTTTAATCATGGCAAAGGTGTGGCTCTGTTTACATATGCTACTAGAGGACAGCCAAATCGTAACTGCCTGCAAAATCCAATGTGTAGAATATTTATTAAATTTGTACTTGGATTACTTGTTTATTTTCACAAATTCAAAGCCACAAATGTGTCAAATTTGTTCACTGAGCGCTTCGAAAACCATCACAGCATATTCACACATACTTAACACACATCCATTTTCAGAGCAGCTCTCAGACTTTATGTAACCAATGCCCTTTATGTTCTTTTGTACATTTGTTTCCTGATCAATCTCTTAGATGGAGACCAGTAGGCCTTATGACGGATATTTGCATCCATGATGAAAAAATGTAAAAAAGAAACCCTAAAAACACCTCTTAGGTTATTTAAATGAACTTGGAATAGCGCTACAGTGATTGTTATTCTAGTGCTGTTCAGAGGTTCTCATTTATTCACAGCCTACACACATGTGCTGTTTCGTCTTCACACAAAGACAAGCTCTCAAACATGTAGCCCAATAAATAAATAATAAAGCTGTCCTTACCGAATAGAAAAACAACTGTCATTGCATTAGTCTGAGTGCCTGTGACATTTAGAGCAGGACAGGATTCTGCTGCACCTGGACAATAGGTTCCAGACTGCCACAGATAGCCATCTTGCTTTTCCTGCATTTGCATTGGGCGGAGGCTGAACGTTCCATGAACCCAGGTAAGGTTCCCACAGTGCAATCTGTTCGGTGGTTGCTCCATCAAAGGACATATGATAATGAAAATGTTTCACAAAATTTTAAGCACTCTAATGTTGGCACAAAATGTTTCATTTAATGGGCAACTTAATTGTAATGTAAGTGCAAAAGGTGTCCTAGCTGTCCTCTCAATGCTGGGGATTCAGGTTCGAATCCCAATCTCTCTGTGTCTGTTTGCCCGGGTGCACCAGTTTCCTCCTACAGTCCAAAACCATGGATTCAAGGTAAATTGTATGATCTAAATCGCCCCATATAGTTTGCGTGTGAGTAAATATGTCCAGTGATAGATTGGTACCCTGTCCTGAGAGTATCTGCCCAGCGCTCAAAACGTTCTTCGCTGGATGGGAATGGTAAACCTCCCCATGACCCTAGTAGAGGAGTAAGCAGAAGATAATGAATAAATTAATCGTAATCTCATTCAGTCTGGGGCTCATAACACCATTTAAAATCAATAGCAATGCCAATTAATAAACACAATTTATTAATGAGGATGGGCACGGTGGCTTAATGGTTAGCACATTTGCATCCAAGTACTGGGGATTCAGGTTGGAATCCCAATGTGGGTGGAGTCTCCGTGTTCTCCCCGTGTCCATGTGGGTTTCACGTTCACCCCTTGATGGGCATGGGAAACCCCACCGTGACCCAATTAGGGGATTATGTAAAATATAATGAATGAAGGCAGGTGTGAATATGGAGAAAATGTAAATGGAGGAATCAAAAAAATGAGGGATGTGATTAAAATCACCTGCTGTGCGTTGTTATCTTTGACTGTGCAGAAGATAAAAGGGGAAAGAGAAGATGTTATTGGAGTTTTCCAATTGTTAAATACGGACACCTGATCACTGCACAATCTATACGTGGCTGTCCTATGCCGTTGATGCTGCCCAGTAAAGCTGCTTTGTGACAATGTGCTATTGTAAAAAGTCCTGTATGAATAAATTACATGAACACTTTAGTTCTTAATGGTAGAGAATGATGTACAGCAATGCACATGAGTAGTGTTTGTGTCTATCTGTAAAAAAATACTCTAAAGTGAAGATAAGTGGCAGGCTGTTTTTGTGTGGCAGTTTTAAAGTGCATCACAGTTCTGTTTCCAGCATCAACACCGGTTCCACATTAGTAAACACTAGGTCTTTATAAATCACAACAAAATTAAAACTACTTCAGAAGCACAGAAAACAGGAACAGGTTCACATAGATTTAAAAGTAGAGAGCTGTTCAGTCAATCATTAAGCAAAAGAATAATGAAATGCAGGGTCATGAAACTAACATGACTCATAATTTATTGTTTGTTTTTATAGATTCTTTGCACTTCATAGCAGGCTGCACAGATTTACAGGTTGTGTGGACCCAAAAAAGAAGAAGGGATAAGTGTTATACTGCCTTTATTTAACATATTCACATACACTATATTGGCAAAAGTATTTGCTCACCTGCCTTGACTCGCATATGAGCTTAAGTGACATTCCATTCCTAATCCATAAGGTTCATTATGACAGTCCACCCTTTGCAGCTAGAACACCAGATCCACACCAGACTCTGTCATCCATGTCTTTATGGACCTTGCTTTGTGCACTGGTGCACAGTCATGTTGGAAGAGGAAGGGGCCAGCACCAAACTGTTCCCACAAAGTAGGGAGCATGGAATTGTCCAATGTCTGGGTATGCTGAAGCATCCAGAGTTCCCTTTGCTAGAACTGAGGGCTCAAGCCCAGCTCCTGAAAAACAACCACTATAATCCCCACTCCACCAAACTTTACACTTGGCACAATGCAGTCAGACAAGTACCGTTCTCCCCACTCAGACTAGCCTTTTTCAACCATTTATAGATAATGTGTATAATTAAATGGCAGCATGATGGCGTTGTGGTTAGAACATCTCACTTTCACTGTGAGCACTGGGGATCCAGGTTTAAATCCCAATCTGAATTTCCATGTTCTCATCATGCCCATGTGCATTTTCTACTGGTTCTCTGGTTTCCTCCCAAGGATTCTCTGCTTTAAATTGTCCCATCTACATTGCCGTGTCTGTGTGAGTGTGTGCCCAGTGAAGGATTGGGCATATTTGCCCAGCGCCTGAAACATTCTTCCCTGGATGGGCATGGGGAAACTCCCCTCGCATCCCTAATAAAGAATGAATTGATAGTGGAAGACAATGAAACATGATATATAATCATATGTTTTTCAAATGGTTCTTAATGTAAGCAAGTTGATTCACTGGGCATTTTACATATTTAATTATTAAGCATTTTATTATAAGATTTGGTTACATGTTAGTGTAACATGACTTATTTAGATGCTTTCACATAAATTCAAGTTCCAACCATATGCTAAAATCTAGCTGGTACATCGTGTTGTCATGTGGTGCAGGTTTATGAAATAAATAAATAAAGCCAATAGTGATAATTACAGTGTAACCATAAAATGACCTTGAAGCCCAACATATGAGAGAGAGAGAGAGATATCAGGGATGTAGACAAATGATTCATCACTACCAAAAGAGTCACTCACCACTCCAGCTGGCTGGTTGTCTATTATACACAGCCACTCTGGATTCTAAATGTGCAAGGTCTTTTGGTAAAATAAAAAAAATAAAAACACATCTCAAAAGATTATTTCAAATGTTTAAATACTAATGAAAACAAACATGAGACATTGAAACCAAATTAAAAGGAACATTCATCAACACATCATACACTGCCAGGCAAAAAAAAAGGGATGCAACTCAGATCTGTGGTCGTTGCAGTTGGTCAGGTCTGGGTTCAGCAATGTTTTGCGCCCAAAGAACAAAGTAAGCTGATGACCTGACTGAACAACCAGGCTACTTTTCCCCTGATGAAGTAGACAATATCCAAGATGACAGCATGGGACTCAAATAGTTTAAAATAATAATATTAATATAATAATATTGATGGCGGCGGCACAGTGGCTTAGTGGTTAGCACTCTCAGCGCTAGGGATTCCCGGTTCGAATCCCCATCTGGGTGGAGTTTCCATGTTCTCCCCGTGTCTGTGTTGGTTTTCTCCGGGTTCTCCGGTTTCCTCCCACAGTCCAAAAAACATGGATCAATCAATTGAGTTCTCCAAATGGCCCCTTATAGAGTGTGTAAATTAAGGGAGGTTCAGGGAACATAGGACCTCATTTCTTACATGGATTGGCCAGACCTTAACCTCACTGAGAATCTTTGGGATGTACAGGACAAGACTTTGTGCAGTGGTGCAAAGACAAGACAATGGGGGGGGAAATCAATGCCATCGCAGCACAACCTCATTGTATTACTTCCATTACACATGCACTTTGGACTACACTTCTTCATACCAACCCATAGGTAGCTCAGTGGTAAGGGTGTTGGGCTATCAATCTGAAAGGTTGTGGGTTCAATTCCCAGGTCCAATAAAGTTACCATTGTGGGTCCTTGGGCAAAGACCTTTAACCCTCATTGCTCCAGGGCTGCTGTGGCCAACCCTGTTCTCGCTTTGTAAGTCACTTTGGATAAAAGTGTCTGCTAAATGACTAAATGTAATGAAACCCTGTGTTAGAGCTCTACAAAAGTCATTAGAGGAACAGAGAACAGACACATGATATGGAATTGTTTCTTTTCAAAATGGATTGATGTTATTAAACAGCCAGTAAGCTTAGAGGTTGTTATTGAAATTCCAATAAGAAATTTCCAATCCAACATTCTGCTCTTCAAATGTTGCCAATTGTCGGAGGCACTGCTTAAGACTTAAACACATATTTCTGCTAAGGGTTTTTTTAACTACTGCCTTATTGAAACACTTTTAAAATTGCTTTTGTATTTACCTTTCTGCTAGGAGCCTTGACCTAAAAAAACAATAATTAATAATTACAATCTCCATGGAAATATATTCTTTTCAAAAACACTATTAAACTAGTGTATCATGACTTCTTTTATAAATAACCATAAACAAGTCTGAACAGACGGTGGCATAGTAGTTAACACATTCGCCTCTCAGCACTGAGAACTCCATGTTCTCTCTGTGTTTGCGTGGGTTTCCTACGGGTTCTCCAGTTTCCTCCCACAGTCCAAAAACATGGATTCATGATAAACTGAATGCTGCAAATTACATTTACATTACATTTGGTCATTTACATACATTTGGTCATTTAGCAGACAATGAGGGCTAAGGGTCTTGCTCAAGGACCCACATTGGTACCTTCAGTGGACCTGGAATTTGAACCACCAACCTTTAGATTGATAGCCCAACACCCTAACCACCGAGCTACCACTAAATTGCCCTATATAGTGTGGTTTTGTGTGCGTCTGTGAGTGAGTGTAACTAGCGATAGATTGGCGCCATGTCCTGGATGTATCTGCCCAGCGCTCAAAACGTTCTCCTCTGAATTGGTATGGGAAAGCCCCCAAGACCCTAGTAGAAGAATAAGTGGAAGACAATGAATCCACTTAAAGTCTAAACAGCCTATGTGCAGTAAATTCTGTTAATTACCTTGCTATTAGGAATTATAAACAAAATAACATAATGCAGTTTGCACTCCTAAAAGATTTTTTTGGTGTTGGGAGTCACACTTCACGTGAGAGTTTTGTTTACGTTAGGCTTGCTCTCGATATTTTAGGTCATAAGCCTGCAATGTTTCCCAAATATCCAGAAATTGAAGTGTGTCAGGAGCCAGTGGCACTACAGAAGAAGGTGGTGCTATCAGTAATGGACTTTGATTATGGATATCGCACCTGACGTGGCTTCACCTGATGAGCCTGTGCGCCGTTTAAAAACAGGAACATCACATGATAAAGGGAGAAAGCCCGATTACGAGCTGCAGGAAGTAAAGGCATGGCATTAAGATCAGCCTGCACATGTACATTAATTAATATTGAATATTGTGAATTGAATAATAAAGCCCACTCCTGAGCTTCTGATATCCTGTCTCCCGGTCCTGTCTCTGGTTTCCACCCCCCCACCCCCTGTTACATGAGGTTTTTGGTACAGATGTGCTTTTTCAACAATAAGCGTTGTTATTCTTTTATAAAGTTCCTCCATCCCAACAGCACAATCATCATCTGTAAACAATCACACTACCCTTTTTCCTCTGCTACATCTAAATATGGTCATGGTGTTTGACCTATAGTGATCTTGGGTCATGTGTTTAGCAGGATGACTTGAGAAATGAGCAAAAAAAAAAAAAAAAGACTTCAGGGGGCTGGAATAATCCCCAAGGTTTTGCTTTCTTCTATTTATATATCCACTAAAAATCCCAGCTCAAGAATAAACAAAGACGTGCAAACAAAGTCACATCATAACAAATAACCTTTCATGATTTTAAACGTTTAACTTGAATAAAGTATTGGCTCATTTTTTTGATATGTTGATCATGATTCCTTTTATCATAAAAAAGAGACAATTTTTGCCTCTCAGTGCTGGGGATCCAGGTTCAAATTCCTATCTGGGTGGAGTTTCCATGTCCTCCCTGTGTCAGAATGGGTTTCCTCCGAGTTCTCAGGTTTCCTTCCACTGTCCAAAAAACATGGATTTGAGGTCAATTGTTCTGGATTTGCAGTAAAATGGAATTCCTCATGAACCAGCGTATTAAGTCCAGGTAGCTGCTCCATCAAAATAGCAATCTGCCAAAGTCAAATTGGAAGGAAACGACAAGTGACATGCTGATTGACAATAATAATTCTAGATAGTACATGCTTTTGCCGCAATTTTCCTGTTAATACAATACAAGACACATGGGCACAGCCAAAATCAAGCTGCGTGTTTGACAGCTGGCTAAAGATCGCTAAAATAAGGCCACATTTTTTTAATGTAATTTTTTTACACATTTCTTTACACATAAATGGATGCTTTTCTTTTCTCAATTTCTGTGGTAGTTTTTACAATAAAACATCCACTTAAAGCAGCTTTTTAGTGCAGTTTATTGCAAAAATAATTGTTAAGAAAAATACATTTCTAAAATAGTGCCTATATCAGACCAATGAAGGAAGTACTTATTTTACCGCAACCAACAATTTTTGTACAAATTAAGCTAAAAAAAAAAGGAAATTGGACATTTAGAGTGGGTGTCTAAACATTCCTGATGCAGGCAAGTGTGGAAGCACAAGTATTTTACTTCTCTGTTGTGTGTTGGCAGTGGCTGCATTAATTATATGCATTTCCTCATAAACCGCTTTTAAGATGCTCACATGTAATGAATGGCAAATTAAGTTCCATACAGTTATGTACTTTTTTTAAATGCTCACTCACTTTGTAATTAGGCAGGACATGGAGCGGAGAGCCATAACTTCCACCTAACAACCTCGAGTGCCTTACTGCTTTTATAAAACGGTTACAAACACACTAAAATAAAAAAAAAAAACAAGGTTTGATTCATAAATACATTTATTAAAAACATGAACATTAATAATCTGGTCTTCCACAATGTAATCTAGTCCGGTTTTTGAATACTGCTCGCTGACTGACAATCAAATACTGTTATTTAGTGGCCAAATTACAGAACCAAGTTTAAAACATGAAACACGTATTGCATATCACGCATAGATACGAATGTAAAGCAGGTAGATGTGTGTGTTATTGTTAATAATGTCACAACTGGACAAACATTTCAGCCAATAAGATATAAGGACTGGAACTAGTTCAAGTTTAGATAATTTATTTATACAGCACTTTTTTTACAAAGCAGCTATATTACAATGTTATAAGCCTTCCAACCCCCAAAGAGAAAGCCAAAGCAACAGCAGAAAAAAAAAAAAACTCCCCATTATGTTAATTTAAGGAAGAAACCTTAGGAGGACCAAGACTCCGTGAGGGACTCATCCTCCTTGAGCGGCAGGTACAGAGCGTGTAGTGAACTACAGTGCCCACTTTATAATGCATATTAATTGTATTTTTATTTGGTTATTTAGCAGATACTTTTATCCAAAATGACTTACAAAGTGAGCACATGGTTGGTACATTTTCCCTCGAGCAATGCGGGTTAAGGGTCTTGCTCAAGGACCCACATGGTTACCTTCAGTGGACCTACTAATTTTACATATCATATTTACATTTTTCAATTACCCACTTATATACTTACTATATATATATATATATATATATATATATACACACATACATACACACACACACACATACACCTTTTTTATTATTATTTTTTATTTTCAACCTAACAAAATATTTAAATATAAATCATCATCATCATCATCATCATGCCATTGATTCAAGGTGAAATGTTAATGGAGGGATTTTCCATGACTATATTAATTAATACTGTCAGTGACCTACACTTTTAAAATATATGATGGTCACTATAGCAACCAGCTGTGCCAGCAGCTCATTACTCTAAACCTGCAACCGGCCTCAAAGTACAGTCTGCGGAGTGCGATTTGGATAAGTGTGACTCATCTCTGTCCCAGCGCAGGAATGCACAGCTAACTAAAAGAACGAGTCCCAACATATATCCTGCACGCCCAATGCAGCTGACATTCTGCTAACCTACACACCAAGTCCACAGATATCACCCCCAACATGCTCACATTCTTGTCTCCATCTTCTACACATCCCTCAGCACAGCTCTGAGTACAAGACCTGCAGTTGGAAATAAACCACATAAGGCCTAATATGTAAGTGAGGAACAAGGATGGCTTTAAGGTGTTAAATCACAAACTTAACTTACAACGCTATGACTACTGCAAAGTGAGAAACCTCATGAGTGTTCACACAGAGGCTAATCAGCTGACTGTTGGTCAGTGTCATGGAAAAGTTACCTCAGAACAAGACACGAGTTAAATTGAAGTTAGTGGGATTCAAATTGCTCATCTAATTCTTGTGCAGGAACATGTTCGAAGCAAACACGCAACAAGAGCTGGGTGACGGCAATTGAACATCTTAAATGGAATGTGTCCAGTTTTGCTTTTAGCCTGCCGAGACATGACGTGTCTCCGGGTAATAATTTTTAATGCTATGTTTTCAGGCACAAACTGCTTACAGCATTAATTTTAAATACACGCTGTGCAGGAACGTGACAACTAAAGCAACATTAAGGGTATGGAGTATTAATTTGGTATTTTTCCATGCAATGAGCTATACATTAATGAAAAACCAATCTCTTCCTCAGTGTATGCATGTAAATTTTGCCTCAAATTGGACAAGCTCTGTTTATTTGCTGTTGTAAATCGAAGAAATAATATGTTTTTTTTTTTAGGAATGCCCCCTAGTAATCGTGTAACCCCACTTAAGGTTTTATTAAAAAAAAAAAAAAAAAAAAAAAAAAGATCTAATTATTTATACGGCACAATGATGTTTTTAATGATGCTGTTTTTCTTGTTTTACTTTAACATGTTACTTTAGCTGTTTGATTGGCACCCTGTATTGGATGTATCTGCTCAGCACCCCTTTCAAGCGGAAGATAATGAATGACTGTTACTTTTCCACAGCAAGACACCATAGAATGTTATTTAGTTTCATCAAGTCATCAAGTCAAACAACATTTTAATTCTATACCAGATTAAAGGCCATCAAACAAGAAGAGATTTACATCACATCTTGTCACTGTTGCAATACACAAACGACCAGCATTCAGTTTCCTTTAGGTTTACATATCTATTTCAGCCTTCAAAAGCAATATTTGTTTGGATGTTATTAAACAGTATTGACACTTTGCCATTACACTTTGGCATTACCTCTAGTGTTAAATAAAATAAACCAAAAAAACATTTTAAACCAGCTCTGTATTGACCAAGGCCTGTGATGTTTCCTGCAAACACTGTAAACATTAATTTACGTGTAATTGGTTGCTTTTTGTTGGGGTTTTTTCCCCCCTTCAACTGCCTGAGAGGGGAAAAAACAAAACAAAAATACATGGTGATGAGACATGAGCCGCTTCTTGATGTTTGTGAAGAGTAAATAAACATCCACAGGAGTGACAAAGTATGTAAAATTTCATGGTAATCGAAGAAACGGGGGGTGGATTTGTACAGGGTAACACACACACACACACACACACAAGTGCACACTTTAGCCCTTATTTATAAGAAGATAAATTCACAGGTTTGTGTCATCACTATCAACAAAATCCAACTGTGGCTTGACCTCCAAAACATATCCCACTTTATGCAACTTTAAAATTAGAAGTAAATAGCAATATATAAGAAACAAGCAGGCAACATTTTAAATAAATCATTGAATCATGTACAGAAACAATACTTGTGCGTGTGGTAGCTAATTATGCAAGTTATTGGGCTATCAACCCGAATGTTTTCAATTTAAATCCCAGGTCCACTGAATTTACCAACATGAGTCCTTCGAACCAGTTCTTCTACAACTGTCCGGAATGCAGTGCCAGGTGCTTGATTTTTTACACCTCTAGCAATAGAGCTGAATGAAACACAGGAAGTAGTAATTGACACTTTTGAATTAAGAACCGTATTTTCCGGACTATAAGGCACACCTTAAAGCCTAAAAATTTTCCCAGAAATCGGATGTGCGCCTTATAATCCGGTGCGCCTTATACGTGTACTGAGTTTCAAAATCTATAAACGTATTGTTGTGAGACCGGGTGGTTTTTTCCACACATCACCGCCCCTGCTGATCTGTGACTCCATGTGTGCTCATCTCACAGACAACGTGAAAAGCCGAGTGAAGAAAATTAATTCGGAGCTTGCCGTCATTCCGGGAGGATTAAATAAAGAACTCCAACCGCTGGACATTGGCGTAAACGGGGCGTTTAAAGTAAAGTTGCGGGCGGCGTGGGAGCGATGGATGATGGACGGTGAACACACATTTACTAAAACTCGGAGGCAGCGGCGGGCGAGTTACGCCACCGTCTGTGAATGGATTGTGGACGCCTGGCTGAGGTTTCTGCTGTAACTGTTGTCCGAGCTTTCGCGAAAGCCGGCATCGTTGCTGAACAGCTGCCTGGCGACGAGACTGACTCAGACATTGATGAGGGGGAACCCGGAGCGCTCGATAGTGAAATTGCGCAACTTTTTAATTCAGTCACAGAAGACTTTGATGGATTTGTAGGAGAAGAGTGATTAAAAATAATGTGTGTTTTGTCAAGTTTTGTCAATTATAAATCACCGATTTGCATCCTTTACTTTTCTTGTAGATTGTATGTTTTAGCAAGTGCCTTATAATACGGTGCCGTACAGAATAATTACCATACAGAAATAGAGTCCGTAATTGAGACTGCGCCTTATAATACGGTGCGCCTTATGGTCCGGAAAATATGGTACATTTGACTTGATTTAATAGATAATATGTTTTTACACTTTAAATTGTGTTCCATGTTTGACCCCTTTAGAAGAAGGCAAAGTTATCTCACAGAATGCTTAAAAAAACAAGCCTTACAGGATGTGAACATGTAGTGGTCTTAATCCTAAGAGGATCATGTTTCTAAAAAAAGTTCCCAAATAAATAAATGTCAGATTTTGACTGGACCGAAGTGTAACATGGAATGTCATTAATACGAAAATTAATACATTTAAAAACTTGAGCCAAGTAATTGTTCCACATAACAAGACCAATCCCTCCAACATCATTTACATGTTACAAGTTTTAATGTGAAACTAGATATACATATATGTCCCAGTGCCCGAACAGTTTTTCCCTGGATAGGCATGATGAATACCCCCTCAGCAAAAATAGTATAGAATTAAGCAGTAATGATATGAGATTTGATTAGTCATTTTATTATACAGCAAATTGTTTCGATGCCGCAATCTGATTGGCCGAGTCATTTGTCCAGCAGTGAAATTATTGACAATAACACACACCTCTGAATGCTTCACATTCATATCAATGGGTGATGTACGATACTCCTTTTCCCGATTTTTTTATAAACTGTGTTCTGTAATCTGGCCACTAGAAGGCAGTTCTGATTGTTTGAGAAACCGGAATCCTGATACTCTGGGACGGTGTTCACTTAAAAAACTGGATTTCGCTTTGAAGAAACGCGTTTATGAAACAAGCCGTATTTGCTTTTTTTTTTTTGTATTATTATAGTGTGTTTGTTGCCATTGTTAAAAAAGCAATATGGCACCAAGGTTGTGTACTGTCTTATTGTGAAAAAATTCACGGGAAAGAGGTTCAAATGTACACTGCTTTGCATCGTGCCTAACGCCACCGCTTTCCCATGAACTATTCACAATATTCTTGCCTCCTTCAGGCTTTGTGTTTTAATTAAAAAAAAAAAAAAAAAAAAAAATATATATATATATATATATATATATATATATATATATATATATATATATATATATATATATATATATTTTTTTTTTTTTTTTTTTTTTTTTTTACATTTTTCTCCATTTACTTTTAATTCTGTTTAAAAGGCCATTTCTCTCATGGATTTCATTCTCACTGTTGCTACTCCAAATGCTATTTAAAAAACAGCCATGTGCTACTACGATCACCAACCACTTTTTACCTCCACCAAGCCATAAAATCAGTTATTTCCTGTCAGGGTTTCTGTGATAGCACCTTCAAAGTTAATGTAGAGATGGCTGTTGCCATATCTTTCAAGTAGTCAGCCACTGGGCAGGCATGTCAAAGCACAGGTCTATCTGCAGTAGTGCTAACTTATGGACTGCTGCAACAATCCCCCATCTAACATCTCAGCTGGATAGGGACCGTCTTAAGAAGGTGGTATGAGGTGTCTACAGGGTGGTTAATATAACAGGACACAAATTAAATGTAACATCTGAAGCAACCTGGTGTGGCAGGCATCTAAATGATCAATTAATGCATGTGTGTGTAAAAACTGACTTATAACTTAAGCGCATAACTTAAATCCAGAGCCTCAGCAACAACGAAATGAACACATTCGGACAATTAAATATCTGATCTGAACCTAAAACAAAACTTAAAAAAAAGTTAAACCCTGACATTGAGCAGTCCTCACAAAATAACAGTGTTTTGACTAAAAGACTTTCAAACAAGGTCAGTATGCACGTATGTATGCACAGTCAGTATGCACAGTTTCACGTATCTGTTGATATTCTTCTAACAAGCATATTGATTTTTCCAATACTGTAGTGTGTAGGTCAAGTTCAAGTGATTTTATGTTTCATTCCAACAATATACAAATGGTGTACAGTATACAGAGGAATGAAACAAGGTTCGCCAGGAACAAGGTGCTAGACAGAAAAGCAAACTGCAAAACCCAACAAAGTTTACGTGTGCAAATAGCCTGTGCAAAACCAACTTACGATAAATTCAAGACAACATACATTCAAGTAATGGAATGGAACAGTGCAGATGGCAAAGGTGCAAAAATATGTCAGAGGTTATAAATGCAAACAGCATATTTTCAGCAGCAATTGTTGATAAATGTAAACAATTATAAAAATGTATTAACAGCAAATTTGTTCATCTTTGGTATCTGAATCTGTAAAGATGGACTTTGTAGTTCTACAATTCCAGACTGTAATCCATCTGTTTGTGGACTACAGTACATACTGTGTGTACATCCCCTTTACTATGTTCTCTAATGGTTAGGACCCTAATAGTATCACCACAGAGCATGGAATATTTGCTTGGTGCATTATTTTTAATTCACTGAGGTGATTAAATGAAACAACAGCAGCACTGCTACACTAAACCCCCCCTCACAAAATCAGGGTCACTGCAGAACTTACAATAAACAATCCACCACCCAAATTATACCTGTTCTGTGATGGTCCTGGCCAATAAATAGAGAACAGGGAACCAACAGGGTCTAACCAAGAAATGAAAAACAGATATACTACAGTCTGTAACAGTAAAACTACAAATTCCATCTATATGGTAAGTGGAGGAAATAGATACTGTAATAGCACAAGAAGGAGGTATGTTCAATTGTCATGTTTTTGACTGTTCTGTACTGAAAGATGTGCCAGGACACTAACACAACACAAAAGAAAGGGGTTTGCATGCAATGACTACATCCCGACCTACACATTTCTATACTTGGGCATCAAGATGAAAACTGTCACACAAATCCTAACTTGTTCCTTTAAGACACTACCCAGAGAGGCAAATTTAGGACAAATCTACCCCAACAGAAAAAAAGAGAACAGAGAGGTAATTGAGATGAGATGTACAGCATCTGTGGGCTCTCTCCTCTATTGAGCTGACAGGAAGTGAAGTGAACTCCGAGGACAGAGTCACTCTGTTTCTCACCATGAATTGACATCACAGCTTCCATTCTAATGGTCTGCAATGTAAAAATAAGTTGCAGAGTGTTTGGCAGGAATTGTGCAGTCATGCCCAAAATCATTTGCCATTGTATTTTACATTAATTTAATTTGATCTGGATTTAGTTCCAAACAAGAGAGGCATACAGTCATGCATACAGAACTAAAACACTGGCATCCCTGCACTTACAAATTAATGATTTGCTAGTAGCACAAAGCACAAATAAAACAAAATAAAATAAATTTGTTCTCATTCCACGAAAAAAAAAAAAAAAAAAAAAAAAACATCTGAATGGACCTGGACAAAATCAAAGGCATATTTCTGAAATTGTAATAATATTTAAATACTTTTGATTTTGTATTTGTGGCAAAAATGTGATACATCATGTTCAATTAAGTCTGAAACTTATGCAATGCCACAAAATTGAGCCAATAAAATAGCAATCCACCAAAGCCAAACCACACCTGGCTCTTAAAGAAAAAGCAAGTGACACGCTGATTGGTTTATTGCAATACGCTCTCTGGTCTTTCAGTGCTCGCAAGGTGAATGTTTCATTTACCTTGCGATACCGAATCTGGTTGGTAATTCTGGGGTGGTCCTGACTACTTCACAAATAAAGAGGACTAACAAAATATAAAGAAAATCAGGTGAACTGCAGTCTGTAATTGTAGAATTATATGTATCTACAGAGCATGTAAAGTAGATGAGCACAGAAATAAAAAGGTGTAGCTAATAAAATAGCCATGGTAAGTGTCAGTGACCAAATATGTGGACACTTAACTCATTATGCCTTGCAAGAGACATTTCAAGTAGCACTAATACAAATGAAAAACTACACGATTACAGAAATAAGGATTTGTGTCCCATAAAGTACAACATAGGTGTCTAGCTATGTTTTTTAAACCAAATATTCAGTAACTGAATTAAAAATACAAAAACTGAAAGATTTTCCAAACAATAACATGTCTAATGATACTTTGTCAAATTTAACGAATTATTTTAACATTTTTTCTTCTTATTTACAGTATATGTATGTATATGTAGGGACCAATTCCTTTTTCACATGTAATTGTGGGGACAGTAGGCTGTAATGTATATCCTTCAGTTTCAAATTAAATCATATTGTATGTGTAAAGTTATGATTATGTTATGATAACGTCCCTTACTGTCTCTGGCACCTGTTGTAGTAACACTAGTTATTTTGATCAATGTAATCAGCACAGTTGAACATTTTTAAACAAAAACATTATTTTTGTACTGTAATTTGTTTTCTAGTCATTGATATTGAAATTAATTTATTTTTGGAATGTTAAGAGAAGAGATAACCACATACAGCAAACTTTAAACAACCAAGCAGTCTAGAACCAAAAATATTCAAATTGCAGCAGCTGCAGCAGACCACTGGTCTCACAATGTCTCTATATGCTATCTGTTTTTGCCTTTATTTATCAACTGTATCAATATAACCTCTCTTAGAAGTTAACAGACTATGCTATACCTAACTAGTAGAGAAACATGAACTTTTTACCCATTTGCTTTATTATACTGGATCTGTTAAATAAGTTAAGCAAAGGTATGGGAGTATATATAGAAAAATCCAAACCATATGGTTGAATTGCAGCTAGTTAAGCAAGGGAACAACAATAAACCTCAGCATTACTACAAAGTGGGACATTTTTACTCTGAGGTCTCTAGGGCTTTCAGTTGTCCACAGAGCATGTAAGAAAAGCAGGGCAAGGCAGAGCATATAGTTAAAGCTAAAAAGCCTTGATTAAATAGACAAACAGTTGCTTTAATTCAGAAACTATTAATTTTAACTGCAGACACTTGGCTTCCCGTCAGTCAGGTGCCCTTGAAAATCACAGAGCTAATTAGCGTCACACCAAAAGTGGGCCAGTGTGACAGAAAATGATGGGTTCCTCAAACAGACAGCAAAGGTGTGCAGTGTAATGTGTTTTCAAGCAGCAGTAGCTTAAATTTTCACTTTTACTCAAATTTGTTTTAAAATGCAGGCCAAATTGTGGGTTGTGATGGTAACCTTTAAATATGAAACCCACGTGTGCACTACACAGTGGAAGACCATTTTGTACAAAAAAATGCAATTTATCACCCACATCCTTCCATGATTGAACAGAATTAAAAAAGAATCCTGAAAACAAACTTCAGCATTAAAAATACACAAAACCTCAGGAGAACCTTAAACATTGTAACAGATCACAGGAACAGCTTTTAAAAGTGTTTCATCAAAAACTGGTTAGTAAAACTGGTTAATAAACTACTTTCAGCCCATCTCACAGCCTTCCTATTGGAATGTAAGTCTCCGGTTTTCCTTTCATAACATCACAAAAATATGAATCTGGAAAGATCAAGCAACATATAAACAGCAAACCGGCTTTCCAGCTAATTTGGGGAAACAACAAAGTAATTGATCACACAGTCTAGTGCATTAGTCCACACGGACAGAGAGTTCCAGTGTGCTCCAGACAAAGACTCCAGCACACTGGCACACTACCAAATTAACAGGATTCTTGCCTTCAAGAGCTGCTTTTCCAGTGATCTCATTTAAAGGCTGGTGTAAACATGCGCAGCTTTCATTCTGAAGCATTCACAGAATTCCAAGCAGCATTAAGTCCACTTAATGCTGTTAGCTCCCCTCTCCAGTGGTCTGCAAGCTTGTGATGAAAAGGTCTAACATGCAGCAATGTTAACGCATACAAAAATATTTATATAATAGCTACAGGTTACATATAAAGCATTATAATATAGGTGTTTGACTAGTTTTAAGGAGAAACATCAGTGACCTACAAAGAGCTCCAACATGCCTGACTAGAAACCTGGACTTTATTATCATTACCTTACCTTAAAAACACACAAAATCCAAAACCATACTGCTAGTAGAAGGACAGTTTGTGGGCTGACTTAAGTTAATGCCAACGATTTTGTAATTAAGTACCCAATCAGCTAATAAAGGTAAAAAATTCTAAAGTTTGGGCTGAGCCTGAAAAGCATCAACAACTCTTGTTCTGATGTTTTCCAAAATAGTCTTTGTTCTTGATATGGAACACTTCACAAGCATGTCGTGGATGGATGGATCCCTATTCTGTCAGCCCACTGATTTAAAACTACTCGCATTCCACACTCATATTACATGGGCTACTTTTGCCACTTACAAATATGTCATATTGGGACATCTTCCTCAATAAATAAATAGCCAGGTTTAAATATTTGTATATTTATTGAATTGGGTTCTCTTTGTTTACTTTTTGGACGAAAGTAAAGATGAAAGTTTCAAATAAAAACTTTTAAACACATATGTATTTTTTAAACATGTTTACATTTTTGGATAAATGTATCTGCACCAAAGGCTGATTTGCTGAGAAAGCGTGTTTTGTCCTTAAATGTCCCATCAAATTTGATCACCACCATAATCAAAGAAATAAACATAAAATAAAAGAAATCAATTTGGCCTTCACCTGGGTTTTTTTATTTACTTAATTATTTTTTTTAATGGATTGACTAACTGGGCGGCACAGTGGCTTAGTGGTTAGTACGTCCGCCACTCAGCGCTGGATTGAATCCTGATCTTTGTGGAGTTTCCATATTCTCTCCGTGTCCATGTGGGTTTCCTCCCACCGTCCAAAAAACCTGAATTGACTGTAAATTTTCTGCTTCAAACTGTACCCATGTGAAGTACCCATATATAGTGTGTGTGCACGCATGCACTTGTGTGTGAGTGAGTGTGTGCCCTGCGCAGTAACTTTCTCCCCTGGATGCGGGCTGCACAATGGCTTAGTGGTTAGCATGCTCACAGACCTGGGGATTTCCAGCTGGCGACTGGGTTCGAACCCCAATCCAGGTGGAGTTTCCACGTTCCCCCTGTGTCCGCTCAACGCTCAACTCAACGCCCCAAATTGCTCCATATAGAGTGTGTCTGATGTGAGTAAGTGTGTGCCCAACAGTAGATTGGCACCCTGTTCTGGGTGTACCTGTCCAGCGCCAAAAACATTCTACCCTGAATGGGCATGGGGAACCCCCAATGCACACATGTTTAAATGCACAATGCACACATGTTTAAAACTTTACCTTAAATGCAATTGCATGGCGGCACAGTGGCTTAGTGGTTAGCACGTTCGCCTCTCAGCGCTAGGGATTCCCGGTTTGAATCCCCATCTGGGTGGGGTTTCCATGTTCTCCCCGTGTCTGCGTGGGTTTCCTCCGGGTTCTCCGGTTTCCTCCCACAGTCCAAAAACATGGATCAAGTCAATTGAATTCTCAAAAATTGCCCCATCTAGAGTGTGTCTGTGTGAGTGAGTGTGTGTCCAGCGATGGATTGGCGCCCTGTCCTGGGTGTATCTGCCCAGCGCCCGAGATGTTCACCCCTGGATGGGCATGGGGAACCCCACCGCGACCCTACTAGAGGATAAAGCGGAAGATAATGAATGAATGCAATTGCATAAAAGCACAAGATCAACAGAGCTGTTTCCTTCCAACTTTCTAGTTGCTTTGTTCTTTTCCAAAGATGCAAAACCTCTGAAGCAGTGATTCATAATCAGGTTCTACCTTCTGTGAGTGAGTGAGGTGTGCTTCCTCAGCAGCTCCTTCCTCAGTGTGGCAGCTCAGGTCGTTAGAAAAGTACAAACAGACTCTGCTTTTGGATTCCACACTCTCAAAAACAACACCGGTGTCAAAATGTCCGAGGTTATCATAAGGTTGAGTTTATTTTGAGTGAGTTTTGAGTCATTATTTTGAGTGGGAGAACGAACCCTAACGTCTCGCACATGACTGAAGAGAGAGAGAGAGAGAGAGAGAGAGAGAGAGAGAGAGAGAAGTTGGTTGTAAGTCAGCAGCACTACGCTGGTTAATCAGGACAGTGGGATAGTTAGTTAGTTAGTGGTGCGAAGAACTCGGTGAAGCTTTTAACTGCAATCGTTATAACGACTGGAAAACATCAAAGGCTCGCGTCCTACAAACCGCGCTCAGCCTTTTAACTGCGATTCAACTTCATTTAACGAGATCGGTGCGCACGGGGTTTAGATTACCGTGATTTGAAGGTTTTTGGGAAGTAACCAAACGAACACGAAGCTTGTCCGAATGCCATACAACCGAAATGAGGATTCAAACCGAGGCACGGCGTTGCGATGTTCCACATGCACAGGGAGAATTATCACAGCGCACAGCTTTACTTACCCGGCGTGCCTTCTTCAATTCAACGCGCCGCGTTTTACTTTCCGTAGTGCAGGGAAGCCGCGAAGTCAAAGCTCCATGATGAAAAAGGCACAGTATAGAAGATTAATAAACGAAGCTGAAACTGAGCGATACGCGAGAGCTGCCGTGAGCCTCGGTCGGTGCAGGACGGGGCGGGTTAGTGAGGTCATTACTAAACCCTGACAAGTCACACGACGGCAACTGCATCCTAATTAGGACTCTTTTTATATATACGAATACGCTTTGCTGAAAATATCCTAAGCCAACGATAACCTGGTGTTTATATCGTTTAGCTTGGGATTACGATATGTTTGATAGAAAAAAAAATGTTATTGATGGGGCTCAACGAGTCAGTATGAGAGCTCAGTTCCAGGTCTGTCCAGCAGGGGGAGCGGTGACCTAGTGATTGAGTAGCAGTGAGAACAACTTCACATTTTACAGAACCAGGCAAAAGGCTTTCTATCCTTTAATGCAATTATGCAGATTTAAAACATTATTTGTTCACAATAATGGACACTTTATATCGCAAAATAAAGTTAAGAATATAATATTACAAATGACATGGTGGATTCCAGGTTTGAATCCCGATCTGGGTGGAGTTTCTCCCTGTGGGTTTCCTCCTGGTTCTCCGATTTCCTCCACAGTCCAAAAACACGGATTCAAAGTAAATTGAATGCTCTAAATTGCCCCATATAGTGTGTGTTTGTGTGTCTGTGAGTGTGCCCAGCTATAGATTGGCATCCTGTGCTGGGTGTATCTTCTCAGCGCCCAAAACATTCTTCCTTGGATGGGCATGGAGACATGGCTGACCCTAGTACAGGATTAATCAGAAGATAATGAATGAATAAACAAATGAATAATATTGCAATTGTAAAAAAAAATAATGATGTAAAAAAATTAATTATGTAAACTTTGATGCTTTTATCCTACCTGATGCTTCCACTTCATGACATTTTAAAAATATATAATAAATAAAGGGTTAACACAATGTATTACCACACTGCTTGGCCAAAAAAAAAGGTCACACACTCTAATATTTTGTTCAACCACCTTTAGCTTTGATAACAGCACACACTGTGGCATCATTTACCTAATCTTATATAATGTCGCAGCATTATCGTTATTATTTCTGTCCAGAGTTGCATTATTTTTTCCTTGGTCACATCTCTAATATTCTCAATGGGGTTCTGGTCAGAACTCTGTGGTAGCCAAACCATGTGTGAAAATGATGTCTCATGCTCCCTGAACCATTCTTTCATAATTTGAGCCACATGAATCCTGGCATTGTCATCATGTTTTTAAAAGTATGCATTTCAAAGTGTTACTTTTTATTGGCTGGTTTTCATTACTATGGTTAATTTTAGGATGTTTTCAAGCATTTCTATGATTAGAGATTTGGAACCACTGTTATCCTAACCTAATTAAGCTATTATGAATTAATAGAGGACATAAATCACTCCATTTACGTATGATACATTTGTCAAGTTTTATTTTTTTTATATAATTTAGTTCTTTATATAATGCCCTCAGTAATTTTCCTCATCCAAGCCACCCCCCAAACAGCACTGCTGTCCACTTGCATGTATGTTGTTTTGGAAACTGACCTCTTGGCATAAGGATAGATCAATTTCTGATGTCAGCCAGACATCATTACTTAACTGGCTTTAGACTAAATTTTTATATTATTATTATTTTTTTAATTCTATTATTTATAACTTTTCTTACAACCATTAACATTGACACTGATCTGGTGTAGTAATGCAATGGAACTAAAATAATCAGAAAAATATTGATTTCTTAAGTAAAGTGGCTGATTACAAATAACTATTTAGTTAATCCATCCATCGATTGTCTTCCACGGGGGGGTTCCCCATGCCAATCCAGGGAAGAATGACGCAGGGGGAGATACACCCAGGACACGGCGCCAATTAATTACTGGGCACACTCACTTACACAGACACAAACACAATCACACACTACATGGGGCAATTTAAAGCATATAATTTTCCTTGAATCCATGTTAAATGAAACCCACGTGGACAATATGGAAACTCCACCCAGATTGGGTATCAAACCTGGCTCACTAGCTCTGAGAGGCGAACGTGCTAACCACTAAGCCACCATGCCACACTATTATTATTATTATTATTATTATTATTTTCATTATTGTTATTATTATTATTAAAATCAGTGTTTTTTTAGATTGAGCCCAGTTTTCTCATCTACTAGTTAGAAAATGTATTAAAATAATTAAACCAGATTTGAGTTATGTAATGTAAAAAACAAACAATTTTTTACTATTTTATACTCATATCTTAAAGACTTAATTTAATTGTGTAACATTTCAAAAGAGTGTAACGATCCTCATTCTTATTTTGCCCCTCCCTCTACTTTTTTGAGAATCTTGTAGAGCAATTGGTTTCTAAATGTGTTCACATTTATTATATAAAATAACATTTGTCATTGAGACCGCTAACACTTATTTTGTCTGTAAAATAGAGCAAATTAACAAATTACAGATTTTTGTTGCATTTTTAGAAATAGGCTTTGTGGTTTAAAAGAAAGCAGAAAAGTAGGGAAAACATTTAACATAAAATTAATGTTGCAAAATTAGCAGTAATAAAATCAGAGCTTCAGTGAATAAAGAATTTAAACCAAGTCGAATCAAAATAAAAAGACATTTATTTATTGTAATACTGCATGTTAGTTTACAAAATGCTTTGAGATTTGAAATTATTGTGTTTTTTGAAAAATGATATGCATATATATTTTTAAAAGTAAACATAGACCACAATAATACTGGTCATATGTGATTAATATGGCATTGAATGATGGCTAAGGGAATGGAAGTTATTCTTTAAATTGTAACTCATGCTGCTGTTATTCAGAAATATTTTAATGAATGCATCGAGATATTAATAGTTAATAGTAGTTGATTAAGTTACTTTAACATCAGAGCCTCTAAATCATTGTTATGGCTCAGAGTAAAAAGGGAAGTAATGCTGTGCATAACATGCATTACGATTTACATTTCACTGATTGGGCTTCCATCTTTTATCACATAGTACTCAGCATTTAGATTAGAATTCCCATTCATGCCATTTTTAATATTTCATTCATGTTTTTACTTTTCTAAGTCATCATGGTCTTTTGGGTCTGAGGAGGCACTCTGAAATAGGATATCGCTCTCTATTGACGCATTGCTGCCCAGGCCTGTGATGCGACCACGCAATAGAAAGTGAGTCCTTCGTTGCAGCAGACGCTGCTGTTCCTGCTTTAGCTCCACATATGAGCGGGAGAACGTGTGAAAGATTGATGTAACAGGAAAGGCCATGAGCAGGATGCCACTCAGGATGCTGCTGAGAGCCACGACCTGGCCGGGGATGCTGCGCGGCACCATGTCCCCATAGCCCACCGTGGTCATGGTAATCACCGCCCACCAGTATGTAGCCGGAATGCTGCTAAACTCTTGTGTGGCGGCCACTTCGTTTTCTATGAGGTAAAGAAGAGGTGAAAAGAGGGCAATTGCCACACACAAAAAAAGCAGCAGCAGGCCAAACTCGCGTGTACATCGACGTGCTGTGAGGCCCAGAGTCTGGAGCCCGAGTGAATGACGTGCCAGACGCATCACATAGAGGATACGCAGGGCACGGAGGACACGAAGCACCAGCCCGACTTTGTCCAAATAGCTGCTGCCTGAAGCTGTGGAGGAGCCGTCCACAGCCAGCGTGATATAATAGGGTAATATGGCTACGACATCGATCAAATTGAGTGGGCGTCGGAGGAAGGCTAGCTTGCTGCGGTCCTGAATGAAGCGCAGGGTGAACTCCAGTGAAAACCATGCCACACAGACTGTCTCCACAATAAAGATGTTGTAGCACATCTGAGAGCACTTGCCCTACAATACAAAACACAAGTTATTAATTTTACATATCTTGGTACAAACAAGCTATCAATACATTTTTTAACATATTTATATATTTCATGTGCATATATTAACTTTTAATTAATCCTTTAAGTTTTTATTTTAGTTTAGTTTTAAACTCTCTGATCATGTGATCAAAACCGCCCGTTCTTGTCGATTTTTTCTTTACAACATAAGGAAGATCAGACCCTTTTTGACTGAACATGCTACCCAACTGCTTGTTCAAGCCCTAGTCCTGTCCTGGCTTGATTATTGTTCACTTCGCTCCAGTGATGATTGCCGCCTAGCGATTCCACCTCACCGAGGAGTTGATTCTCACTCCGTGGCGTTCACCACTGCAAAATGGTGGAACGATCTTCCCAACTCTGTCCGTAAGGCAGAATCACTAAACAGTTTTAAGAAACTACTGAAGACGCATCTCTTTAACAAATACCTGTTGTAGTAAAAAAAAAAAAGGGGGGGCCGCAGCATCGAATAACAATCAGGTTTGATGAATTTACAGTATAGTTGGTTTTCTCCATGGCTTCTGACTTGTGGTGTTCTCATTTGTAAGTCGCTTTGGATAAAAGCGTCTGCTAAATGACTAAATTTAAATGTAAATGTATTATTATTATTTTTTAATTCATTTAAATTCTGTGCATGGCGGCATGGTTAGTGGTTAGCACGTTTGCCTCTTAGCACTTGAGATTCCAGGTTGAATCCCAATGTCCGCATGGGTTTTATACGGGTTTTCGGTTTTCTCCCACAGTCCAAAAACAAGAATTCAAGGTAAATTGAATGCTCTAAAATGACTCCATATAATATAGTGTGTGTTTGTGTGTCTGTGTGAGTGAGTGTGCCTAGTGATAGATTGGCGCCCTGTCCTGGGTGTATCTGCCGAGCGCCCGAAACAAAACAAAAAAGTTTAAAGTGAACACTGATTGTTGAGTAACAGGAATTTGTTTTCTCCAACATTCAAACACTGCCATCTAGTGAACAAATTACAGAATACAATTTATAAAAGTAAACTGCAGGAACAGGCTTAGTGCTTGGGAAATGATATGCTGTTTACATTAATCTGTATTTTATGATTTCAAATAATGTATTTCAAAAATTGATATGAATGTAAATGTCATTGGTGTGCATTATTGTCATCATATATCAAATAAATTCATACTATCCGTTAGACCTTAACAGTATTTATATTTTATGATTTGCCTGATTTGCAAGTTTTAGGAATTCAAACACAGTAAGTTTCTGTAATCTGTATAGTAATTAATTTATTTAAACTGTCACTGTTCTCGCTTGCAGTGTAACCCATCGAACAGCAGAGGGAGACACCATCAAGCTGATTTTTTTTTCAGATCATTATCTGAAACGTATTAGTACTATAAATAAAATATATGTATCGTCCAGCTATTATTATCCTTACATCACACTTTACTCTTTATAGTTTATGCTACTTCTGAAATCCTGAGGTTTTCATAATCCTATAGTTCTGTTTCAGATCAGAATTGTTTTGATAACATTAGAAATGACTAAGCATATTGTCATACAAACCTGATTTACAAAGGTGAGGATGAGACAATGTTATTGCATTTCTGCCAAGGAAAGGCAGAGCATCTCATTCATAACTGTGCCCCAGCAATGACACACAAGCCTTTTGCAGTCCTGCTAAGCTTTTATTAAATTTATTTAGATTTCAGACTCCACGTCCATGGCTTATACTAAAATCATAATTCTAACTTTATTCCAACACTCAGCCAGTACATGTCCGGTAATATATTTTAAGGAATCGGCAACTAAGCACTGCCTTCGATTTGCATTTTTGACTAAGACCATTGTTTCTTGAAACAAACACAAAAGTGGTTAATTGCTGAATCAAATGTTAAAGTAATTCAACCAAATGCATTTATTAAAACGTTAGCAGAAAAAACACATCCTAATAGTTGCAGCATGCATATATATATATATATATATAATATATATAATATATATATATATATATATATATATATATATAGATATATATATATATATGGTTCTAGGATTTTTTTTGAAACCCTACATATGCAGTAATTGTTTCTCATCATATTCATCTTCCGCTTAATCCACTACTAGGGTCACAGGGGGGTTCCTTATGCCCATCCAGGGAAGAATATTCTGGGCATGGGGTAGATACACTCAGGACAGTGCACCATCGCTGGGCACACACTCACACTTACATAGACCCACCTGGCTCCACAGCGCTGAGAGGCGAACATGCTAACCACTAAGCCACCAAGCGGACCCCATTCTAAGATTATCTATCATTTTTTTATATTTTGTAAATCATATATTGTTTAATCATATAAAATGTTTATATTTCAGTATTAATTGTCTGATCCTTGGAGTTCCTTGGAGCCGTTAATATTAAAGCAGTTTGGACACATTTTGCTGTGCAACTCCATTAAGAATTCATTAGATAATGAATATATATTCATATATTCATTATCTTCTACTAGGGTCACAGGGGGTTCCCCATGCTCATTCAGGGGAGAATGTTTCAAGCACTGGGCAGATACACCCAGGACAGGACGCCAATCTATCGCTGAGCACACTCACTCACACAGACACACACAAACACACACTATATGGGACAATTTAGAGCATTCAATTTACCTTGAATCCATGTTTTTTTTGGGAGACCAGACAACCTGTAGGAAAGCCACGTGGGAGAACATGGAAACTCCACCCAGATTGGGATTCGAAACTGAATCCCCAGCCCTGAGAGGCAAACGTGTTAATCCGTGTGAGCCATCTCAGTGCCGCCCATTAGTAGTTTTGTAACTTATAAATAATTATTGTCAACCATTTGAAAGTTAAACATACTGTATATATTCATTCATTATCTCCCGCTTTATCCTCTATTAGGGTCGCGGTGGGGTTCCCCATGCCCATCCAGGGGAGAACATCTCGGGCGCTGGGCAGATAGACCCAGGACAGGGCGCCAATCCATCGCTGGGTACACACTCACACACTCAAGCACACTCTATATGGGGCAATTTAGAGAACTCAATTAAATTGATCCATGTTTTTGGACTGTGGGAGGAAACCGGAGAACCCGGAGGAAACCCACGCGGACACGGGGAGAACATGGAAACTCCACCCAGATGGGGATTCGAACCGGGAATCCCTAGCGCTGAGAGGCGAACGTGCTAACCACTAAGCCACCGTGCCGCCTACTGTATATATGTCCAATTTAAAATTTTACCTAAAACGTTTTTTTTCTCCCCCAAAAATGTAACATTTATAAAATTTTAGGAACTCACAGCCTCTTCCTCCTCCCTCATGGCAGGCATGGTGCTTATTGAGAGATTGATGGCTGTGATGGTGACAAAAAGCACCGAGAGGCAAGCAAAAATCTTCCCAGGTAATCCGGAGTGCGGCCTTTCCACCATGTCTCTTAACTTGACCATGCAATGACCTAACCGAGATTCTTTATCAAGGCCTTCATCCCTCCTTCGAACATCACTATCATCATCCTCTTCCTCTTCATCCTCCTCAGCCACCCTTTCAAGTTCATCTCTCTCCTCGACCCGTTGCAACAGTCGCCTGCGGCAGCACCACTCCAGCTTCTCCTCTGGGATGCCCCAGTAAAGCAACTCCTCCTGAAAGGAGAGGGCACAAGTGTCCCTTAACGCACGCAGCTTACCAGCACGTAGAAAGGTCAGGATTGCGCGAAAAGCACATGGGCTGCGGTCGAAGAAGAACTCGTTACGAGCCACGTCATAATCATCGCATACATGCATGATCTCATCGAAGCTTGTACACAGCCGCAGGCGACCCAAACGAGACAGTGGGAAGTCTTCCAGTGTACTCCAGGGCAGTTGGTAGCGCAGGCCACCCACATTAATGATGGCATGTAAGCGCTGGGTGGTGGGTGAGAGGATGGCATCTGCGTCAGGATCCTTTGCAATGCACCGGGCGCGCTTGTAGTAAACGCCCTTGAGAGTCTCATATTCTTGGATGGGAGGTGGGTTTATTGATGTGTCAGAGACACAGCTTAAGGCACTGTAGTCATAGTCAGAGCCATCACCAGCAAGTAAAGTCATCTTTTGCCCGACCACATCCACCTCAAAGAAGCTTACATGCCTGAGGGCAGCGGAATTTTAAACGCCCACACCTACAAAACAAAATGATACGAAAATAATGTGAACAGATGTTAAGTTTACGTGTATATATACATGTAAAGAAGGCTGTAAGGTGAGACTTTGAACTAAAATGAAAGTTTGAGCTAAAAACACAGATTAAAGGTTTTAAGTGACCCTCTTTCCTCATAAAAAAGTTGCACGCTTCAGCATTTAAGACCCTACTTACATTTAAATGTTAGATATACTTGGAGAGTTCATCCACCTGTAGAAATAATTTATAATACTCCCTGAACAAGGCTTTTACAATTTAAGCATAATAAACCTTGGCATGGTACAGTGGTTTAGTGGTTAGCACGAACGCCTTGCAGCGCTAGGGATTCCCGGTTCTAATCCCAATCTTGTTGGAGTGTCCATGTGGGTTTCTTCCGGGTTCTACGGTTTCCTCCCACAGTCCAAAAACATGGATCAAGTCAATTCATTCATTCATTATCTACCGCTTTATCCTCTATTAGGGTCGCAGTGTGGTTCCCCATGCCCATCCAGGGGAGAACGTCTTGGGCGCTGGTCAGATAGACCCAGGACAGGGCGCCAATCCATCGCTGGGCAGACATTCACTCACACAGACACACTCTATATGGGGCAATTTTGAGAATTCAATTGACTTGATCCATGTTTTTGGACTGTGGGAGGAAACCGGAGAACCAGGAGGAAACCCACACAGACATGGGGAGAACATGGAAACTCCACCCAGATGGGGATTCGAACCGCATCCCTAGTGCTGAGAGGCGAACGTGCTAACCACTAAGCCACCGTGCCGCCAGATCAAGTCAATTGAATTCTCAAATTGCCCCATATAGAGTGTGTCTGTGTGAGTGAGTGTGTGCCCAGCGATAGATTGGCGCCCTGTCCTGGGTGTATCTGCCCAGCGCCCGAAACGTTCTCCCCTAGATAGGCATGAGGAACCCCACCGTGACCCTAGTAGAGGATAAACGGAAGATAATGGGTGGATGGAATTCTTGGCATTGTCATCCTGAACATGACACTGAAGGAATAGTAAATGCATTCTGTTTTGCATATCTGTATTCTCATATTCTGGCTGTATCTGCCCAGCACCTGAAATTATCTCTCCTGGATGGGCATGAGATTAAAAATGCCCCCCCCCCCATTAGACCCTATTAGAGGATTAAGTGGAAGATAATGAATAAATGAATGAATAAGTCAAGGCATGTTATTGCAAAGGCAGCACGGTAAAACATCCACCTATCAGTGCTGGGGATCCAGATTCAAATCCAATCTGGGTGGTGTTTCCATGTTCTCCCTGTTTTCGCTTGGGTTTTCTATGGGTTCTCCGGTTTACTTCCACAGTCCAAAAACCTTGATTGATAGTGAATTGGCTGCCCCTATACAGTGTGTTTGTCTGTATGTGTGAGTCGAGTACCCAGGGATGGATTGGCACACTGTTCTGGTTGCATCTCCCCAGTGCCTAAAATGTTCTCCCCTTAATTGTCATGGGCAACCATCTTGCAACCCTAGTAGTGTATAAAGCAGATGATAATAAGATGAGCTATTTTAGCAGTCACATTCTGTGGTAAGTGTTTAGAGACTGACAAACACTAGTGACCACTTCAGGATCCAGAATTGATTTGGTGAAGAGTCTATTGATCCTATAGCTCAGGGAATTCAGTGCCTCCAATTCATAGGTATGTCTCTGGAATGTGAATGGAAACTCGGGATCCAAAAGACGGGCGCAGAGAGGACATGAAGTATCCACTCAGATAGGACCTTGAACCACATGGGATTTGAATCCAGGATCTTCTTACTGTGAGTTGGAGATGTTACCACGGCAACATAGAAATGTCAATACACAAACATCGTGTATTGTGCCAATACACACCTAGGATCAATTGTATTGTCCAGTCAATTTCTAAAGACCAACTTACACAACCATAAAGAACCACAGAAAAGACAACAATATGGACAATAGCTTACAGATCTAGCCTACAGAGACGCATCCGATGGATTCCAAAGGTGTTCTGCTGCTGTCTTACTGTCCTGACTGTTGGATCTTCTTAAAAATAAATATTGTTTTTTAATTCTATTTTTTTTTACTTCATTTTAGCTGAAGTTCTTACAATTTAACGTAAACCTAGAGTTGAACCAGAATTTTTTATAAGGTTTTAAAAAAACATGGTACATGAACAGCAAGCACAAACATATAACTGTTCTGCTGACTGTCAGATCCAAATGTACAAATAAATGAATTCCACTGTTTTCTCTGACCATTGGTGATGTGATAAGTTGATAGCCAATGGGTAAACAATTTGATTTCTCTTTACATTGTAGTGGATAGATAAACAATTTTGGAATTTTATTGCAAAAGATACATGTAAAAATAGTTAAATTATTTACTCCTAAGGCAGAGAAACTAATCTGTGAGATATCCAACCCACAATATCTTGTAAGAGGATAGCCTTCACTGCTAAAATTAACTGAACCTAGACTGCTATCTGTAATGTGCATCGAGGACAAATTTTAAAACACTACTTTCACTCACCTAATTTTATTTGGAGAACATAATTAGGTAATTTTGTTAAACAAATTACATTTTCTGTCAGGACAAGTTTGTTTATGACAATAAAATATCAGTTTCATTAATATAAATGACATTTTAAATATGGAAAATTAAAATTGAAATCTTTTCTTATACTTATAAACAGAGTGTTGATATATTTTCTCTAGGAAAATCAATAGAACATGGAGCATCTTAAAAAGAATACTTGTATAGGTATAGAAGTTCTTGCATTAAGACTCTTTAAAAGACTACAGTTGTCTTGAGGTTTACCACAAAATAGCATAAACTCCCACTACATTTCCTTTGTGAAGTAATAAGTGCTATATTATTCGACCGCTCCAACTCTAATTACCCACCCAAAAAAGCATGTGGAATCATCTAATAGTATTAGAGTGAGTGCTTGGCTGAAGGATGCTTTCTCTGTAATGCACCAAGAAGCACAATTCCAATATGTACCAGTTTCTGGTCTACAGTGAGACGACTGTGGGCTTTGTTAAAAAAAGACTTAGCAAAGTGAAAGAATATATAGAGTGGCACTCTATTGCCACACTTTTATTTGACAGACAGAATTGGTTAAAATCAGAGAACAAATTATAAGAAACAGCCAACAAAGATTTTTTTTAAAACAGAAAAGAATAAAGTGAATTTCATTCCTTTAAAGCCTCAGTTAGCAGGCACCAAACACACATTAATTAACAAAAAATTTAATCAATCACCGAATCAAAATTTAATCAATGTGGCAGCTTTTTTAATCAAAAAGCTGCCACATTTCATAAAATGTAATCAATTAAAATATATTTAATCCTCTTCCATCTTTAATTAACTAACAAATGTACAAATAAATGAATTCCACTGTTTTCTCTGACCATTGGTGATGTGATGAGTTAATAGCCAAAGGGTAAACAATTAGGTTTTTAGGATTTTCAAAAGAATAAATCAATATGTAAGGCATTACAGTAACTAGGACCAATGACCAACAGACCATAATAGAGCTCATGCTTGTACATGATCAACAATTTCTTATGGCTTTAAGCTACTCGATTAAAGCAGATGGCTAAAATCAGAAAACAAAACATCCTGTTTAGCAAAACTGGACTATAATACATGTTTGAGTGTGTGCCCAGCGATGTACTGGCACTTTGTTCTGGATGTACTGTATCTGTCAGCACCCAAAGTGTTTATACCCTGAAGGGTGGGTTTTCTCCGGGGTTCTCGTTTCCTCCTACAGTCCAAAAACATGGAATCAGGGTAAATTAAATGCTCTAAATTGCCCCATATAAAGTGTGTTTTTATGTGTGTCTGTGTGAGTGAATGTACCCAGCGATAGATTAGCACCCTGCTCTGGGTGTATCTGACCTCAGTGACCTTGAGAAGAGGATTAAGCAGAAGATGAATAAATGAATGAATGAAAACATTGCCTCCATGTAGTGTGTGTATATGTGTGTGTCTGTGTGATTGTATGCCCAGTAATGGACTGGCGATCTGTTCTTGGTGAATCTGCCCAACACAATTGCAACTTATAAATGAAGCCACCAAGGTGACTCATTTTCTCAGGTTTTCATTTAGTTCTTTCAATGGCAAAACAATTGTTTCTCTGCATTAAAAATTAGAGTGGATGAGCCTCATATTGAAAGTGGAAACTCAGCAACTACAGCACACCCAGTTATTAAGTAAAATGAGTTCTTAATGAGTAGGAATCCATTGAAAATATTATTATACCATTATTTTATTTTCAATTAGTCTTATTTTATTATCCTCTACTTCATCCTCTACTAGCATCATTCAGGAAAAAACATTTCATGAGCTGGACAGATACCTTAGACACTCAGGACAGGGCTCCAATCTATTACTCAACACACACTTACTCACAGTATATAGAGGCAATTTTACTAGGGGCAATTTAGAGCAGTCAATTTACCTTGAATGCAATTGTTTTGAGAACCCAGAAAAACAAACAAACACAGACACGAGGAGAAACTCCTCCCAGATTGGGATTTGAACTTGTCTTCCCAGAGCTAATAGGTGAACGTTCTAACCACAAAGCCACTGTGCCGCCCATTTCCAAAATTGAATGTTGGTATTCTATCATTTGTCTTTTCATGTGTTAAATACAGATCCATGACAATAATAGTATTTGTACTAATTTGATTTTGGAAAATGTAATTGTTGAAGTAAACTACGAGTAATACACGTAAACTATACAAAAATATGATTAAATGTGTCTTTAATAAATGTGAAAATGTTTTACACCACAGTAGCTCAGTAGCTTTGCAGTCTGGCCTATGTCCAAACTAATTAAGTTAATTACAGTAATTATGAAGGCAGTCGGTGCACAAGTTACAAATTAGTGTCTCCGATATAGCACGTTCATGCTGCAATCACAGATTAAGATAGGGGGCCTCAGGCTACTTAAGGCCCTGGTTTTAGTGCGTCACTGCTTGCTTATTAAGCACCTGCACTGTCAGTCAGCACTAGATAATGATTACATTTGCCCTTTTTGTTTCCGGCTCTGTCAAATTAGGACCCCAGCACTACGGAGGGTCTGTGCTGTTGCTTCTTACTTTTGGTGCTGCCTTTCCATCTTACAGAGGGTTGTATGCAATAAGAGAGGAATAATTAGATGGGAGGAAGGCACAGACACACAGTAATCATGATGAATACCAGAGTGGCATGTGGAGAACAAGAAGTAGTCAGCTCGCAGGCCTTGGCAAAGAAACTCATGTTGGCGCCATGATTAAGTGCCCAAAAATAACCAAGAGATGAAGTTTGCAGTAGTGGATTATAAGGTATCAACAACAGTGTTGGTATATGCTCAGGCCCAAACAGGTTAACAGGACAATTTATTTAACTATAATTAACCATAATAATGATTTATTTAAATTATATACATTTAGGGCGGCACGGTGGCTTAGTGGTTAGCATGTTCGCCTCTCAGCACTAGGGATTCCCGGTTCGAATCCCCATCTGGGTGGAGTTTTCATGTTCTTCCCGTGTCTGCGTGGGTTTCCTCCGGGTTCTCCGGTTTCCTCCCACAGTCCAAAAACATGGATCAAGTCAATTGAGTTCTCCAAATTGCCCCATATAGAGTGTGTATGCGTGCGTGTCTGTGTGAGTGAGTGTACCCAGCGATGGATTGGCGCCCTGTCCTGGGTGTATCTGCCCAGCACCCGAAATGTTCTGCCCTGGATGGGCATGGGGAACCCCACCGTGACCCTAATATAGGATAAAGCGGAAGATAATGAATGAATGAAGGAATATATACATTTATAGTAACACTTTCTATGAATCCGGTATTCATGCAATTCATGCGAAATATTCAGTGCCTAATTTAACCCTAATTACTCCAGGTGGCCAACCCTGTGCTCACTTTGGATAGTCACTTTGGATAAAAGCATCTGCTAAATGAACAAATGTAATATAATACAATGTGATGTAAACATTTAAAAAGTTGTTGGACTGTGTGTAATGGGAGGAAAACATGCAAACAATAACAGGGCATTGTCTACTGTACACTATCTGCCTGGGAATCAAAACCCAAGACCTTATTGCTGTAAGATAAGAGTTTTAACCACGGTGCCACAGTGCCATACCACATATTAATTTTTGAAAGCCTACAGCTTAACTTTCATATTCAATACTGCATTACAACAAAAAAAGAGCATCCGTTTGCACTTTAAGGCATGGCACTAAGGCATTGCACTGGGAAAATTAATCCACTTATATTTTTGTACTTATACAACCTACGGGCTATTAAAAAAGCATAACTATGAATTTTTTAACCATATGTTCTCACACACTTTATAATACTAAGTTATATAAAAAGGAACATCCAAATATCTACTAGCTATGCTTTTAATGCCATTTATATGCAGTGGTATTTCCACTGTATTTTTACCTCTAATGTTGTTCCTGGATAATGTTGTTAATTATCTACTGCAGTTTAATTCGCAACAACCTTGAGTTAAAATATGTTCCAACATAAATGCTTTTATTCACAATCCATTTAGGAAACAATAGGTGGTAATAGCACAACTAACAAACAAACAGTCTAATACTTTACATTCAAAACACATTTCGGTGCAACAGCTAAACCTATTCCTGAAAGCACATCATATTCATTGTGGTTTACTTTAAGATTAAGTAAAAAGTATATGTCTTGTTGGATTATGCAACCAAAAGCACCTCCGCAGTTCATTAATGTAATTATAATATGTCATACGTGTTGGGAAGTTGGCTAATAAACATTTATCAAATAATAATAACAATATGCATCAATGTTTTTTTTTTTTTAATCTCATTTTATTATCTTTTTCTTAATCCCGTACTAGATTCATGTGGTGGTGGTGGGGGGGGGGGGGTTGTTCCTATGCCCATTCAAAGGAGAACTTCTCGGGTGCCGGGCAGATACACTTAGGACAGGTGCCCATCAATTGCTGAGCACACATTCACTTAAACTGACACACACACTATATAGGGGCAATTTACAGCTGCCAATTTATCTTGAATCCATATTTTTGGACTCATTCATTCATTATCTTCCACTTAATCCTCTACTAGGTTCGTTTGGGAGGGGAGTTCCCCATGCCCATTAAGAGGAGAACTTTTCAGGCACTGGGAAGATACACCCAGGACAGGGTGCCAATCCATTGCTGGGCACATTCATTCACAAAGACACACCCAAACACCCTCTATATAGGGCAATTTAAAGCATTCAATTTACCTTGAATTCATGTTTTTGAACTGTGGGAAGAAAATCTAAGAACTTGAAAAAACCCACACGGACATGAGGAAACTCCACTCAGATCAAGATTCAAACCTGAGAGGTGAACATGCTGACCACTAAGCCACTAATCGCCCTTGTATGAATTTTTAAAAGGAAAAACTCAAATGTTTCCTTTAGGCTGCAAATACTACATTTACCATTTTAAATAAAAAAGTGCATTAGCAATTTTATTACCAAAGTTAAATGATATTTCCTGAGTAACCACTTGTCAATAATGTCTGAAAGCTTGTGTGGGTGGGAGAAATAACCTTTATTTAGCCAGGTGTTATAATCATAATGCTTATCAGAGCTGGAGACAAACATGGCAAGCAAAAAAAGAGTCCAGACAAAGACATGAACTAGGATTCGAACTGAAGTAAGATTACAATATTAAAGACTCTGACAGGATTGACTTTAGTCAAGGACTCACCAGAACAAAAGACTCAAATACATACTTTAATTAATATGAAACACAGCAGTGAAAAGGCAGGAAGGAACAAATCAATGTAATAAATAAAGACAAGACCAAGGGCAGATGGACATGTTATGGGTAGGAAGCTGAAACAAAGGAACAAAGAATAAAATTAAAACAACATGCATGAGCAATCTGTTACAATCTTTACAAAACAATCTCTGTGTTAATGCCTCTCCACATTATTGGTATTAGTGCCTTTTTTGTAAGTCATGCTATTTTACAATGTGGTAAATACACCTCATGCTGTTAAACCAATGAACTGCAGGGTATTTCTAATGTCATGTATTTAGGTCAATGACACACCAATAAGACTTACCAAGAATAAAAAAAAAAGTTATTATCTTCTGGGTATGCGGTCACTTACACATAAACACAAACACTACATAGGAAAAATTTATATAGTGCCAATTTACCTTGAGTCCATGTTTTTGGTCTGTCGGAGGAAACTGGTGAACCCGGAAGAAACCCACACATACACAGGGCGAACGTGAACATTCCACCCAGATTGGGATTTAAACCTGGATCCCCAATGCTGAGAAGCTAACCACTACGCAATTAAGAGCAGCCAATTTTCTTTGAATCCATGGTTTTGGATAACCACCATGCTGCCTTCAAGGAAATATACAGTATGTTTTTTTTTTTATTGGGTATAGATTGGCTTAGTGGTTAGCACGTTTGCCTCTCAGCGCTAGGGATTCCCGGTTCAAAGCACCATCTGGGTGGAGTTTCCATGTTCTCCCCGGATTCTCCGGTTTCCTCTCACAGTACAAAAACATGGATCAATCAATTGAGTTCTCCAAATTGCCCCATATGGAGCGTGTATGTGTGCGTGTCTGTGTGAGTGTGTGCCCAGTGATAGATTGGCGCCCTGTCTTGGATGTATCTGCCCAGCGCCCGAAACGTTCTCCCCTGGATAGGTATGGGGAACCCCACCGCGACCCTAATATAGGATAAAGCAGAATATAATTGATGGATGGGTGGATTGGGTATATATTTTTTTAAATATTTTTTTATCCTACACACTATTACTTTCATTCCTTTATTCATTAGCTTCCACATAATCCTTTACTAGGGTCGGGGAGACATCCAGGGGAGACATCTATTCAATTTAGCATTCAATTTACCTGAATCCATGTTTTTGGATAACCACCATGCCGCCCCCAAGTAAGAAAATGTATTTTCTACATTGGATATAGACTTTTGAAATATTATTTTACCCTACACACTACTACTTGTTTTATTATTTAAACAGTTAGTAGAAAGGGCAATATTTTAAATCAAACATTGTCAGTACAACTTGAATTTGACATTTAAGGGTGTTAGAGATGACTTTGTGGATTCACAAGCACTCTCATTCTCTCTCTTACTCACACACACACAAACACACACACACACATGTGCACACACATTGCAGCAGTATAATGATAAAATGACAGTTTTGCTTCAGGGCTGATTCTCTACGATTGCCTTGACTCACAGAACTCGGATTCTGAAACATGACCAGCATATCGTTCATTCCGGTGCGGATCCACACACAGATGGACGCCGGCTCCATTTCGTTTCTCATGATCCAAACATGCCTAAGGTCATTTTCACTTTCAGTTGCTTACCAAATGTGCAATCTGGAATCATGAAATTAGCAGCTTGATGTGAAACTATCTTAAAAGCAACATGTCTTTACAGCTCTCAATAGTCATATCAGGTGGTGGGTTTAGGAAATCTAGCTGCTTTACATTCAGCTTGTAGTGGACATAAGTGATTGCATATTGACAAAATTTGTTCCAAACTCTGCACAGCGGGAAAGCATGCGAGTGCTGTTAAAAATTCAATAAGGAACCCGTGGGGTTTCTACATGAATTTTAGATGCATGAGGCGCTGAAACATCTGTATGCTCTGCATATCATGTTGTTAGCACAAGGGCAAGGTAATGGACAAAGTACCTCACATTTTATACAATACAATTCATACCGTTACATAAAATTTAGTTTCATTACAAAATTCTGTTTCACATATACAGACTCAGATGTATTTTAACCATTTGTCAACTAACCTCTTTTATATACATTTTTATAGTTTTTGTTAAAGGTAGAAATATACATAATTAATGCATTTTATAATGGAATTTATTTAATTAAAGACTGATATGGTATAATTTCTTTATTTCTTATTTAATGTTTTTAAGCCAGTTATCTTAATATTAATAGAGTGCTGGATCCTGTCACAGGGCAGATACACAAACATATTTACAACTCGGAGCAATTAGTTATCTCTGATTTACCTGTTGTTACATGCCTTTGGACTATAAGCCCTTGCAGACGAAGGGGTGCTATGATGATCATTATCAATTAGCTTAAAACTTTTCATTCATTCATTATCTCCCGCTTTATCCTCTATTAGGTTCACGGTGGGGTTCCCCATGCCCATCCAGGGGAGAACGTCTCGGGCGCTGGGCAGACACACCCAGGACAGGGCGCCAATCCATCGCTGGGCACACACTCACACACTCAGACACACTCTATATGGGGCAATTTTAGAGAACTCAATTAACTTGATCCATGTTTTTGGACTGTGGAAGGAATCCGGAGAACCCGGAGGAAACCCACGCGGACACGGGGAGAACATGGAAACTCCACCCAGATGGGGATTCGAACCGGGAATCCCTAGTGCTGAGACGCGAACGTGCTAACCACTAAGCCACTGTGCCGCCCTAGCTTAAAACTATATATATATATTTAAAAGCTTAATATGGGGCGGGTTAGCTCAGTGGTTCGGGTGTTCGGCTGTCAATCTGAAGGTTGGGGTTCAAATCCCATGTCCACTGAAGTTACCAATGTGGGTCCTTGAGCAAGACCCTTAACCCTCATTGCTCCAGGGATGTTGTGATTAACCCTGTGCTCACCTTGTAAGTCGCTTTGGATAAAAGCGTCCAATAAATGACCCAATTTAATTTTTTATTTAATTTAATTTAATTTAATTTAATATTCAAACATCCTTTTATTGTGAAAATTGTGACCTTACAAAAAAAAAATTGTGACCTATGCTTCATTATTGTAATTATTAAAAAAAGAAACAATATTATGAGCTATACTTATATTTTATGATTAAAATTATGATTTTGATTAAACTAAGATGTTTTTTTTTCTCACTTCGTCAATGTTGGTTATTGGAAATAGACTTTTGTTTCCCTTTCTGAACAAAAAACACAGTAACTGTAGAGAAGCACATGTCCATCTATCCATCCATTAACTTCCGCTTTATCCTATATTAGGGTCGCGGAGGGGTTCCCCATTCCCATCCAGGGGAGAACGTTTTGGGCGCTGGGCAGATACATGCATACACCCAGGAGAGGGTGCCAATCTATCGCTGGGCACACACTCACTCACTCACTCACTTGGAGAACTCAATTGACTTGATCCATGTTTTTGGACTGTGGGAGGAAACCGGAGAACCCTGAGGAAACCTACGCGGACACGGGGAGAACGTGGAAACTCCACCCAGATGGGGATTCGAACCGGGAATCCCTAGCGCTGAGAGGCTAACGTGCTAACCACTAAGCCACCGTGCTGTTCAGAGCACATGTCAATAACGGCAAATACTACAATATGTGAATAGTTTATAAAAGCAAGATGATTAGCTAACATTTTTCTCAAGATACAGCCTGAGTTAAATCACTAAAACACATCTCACACTCAATATTTATCTCATTTCATCTCATTATCTTTCACCTAATTCTTTACTAGGGTCGCCGAGTGAGTTCCTCATGCCCATTCAGGGGAGAATGTTTTGGACGCTGGACAGATACATCCAGGACTTGGCGTAAATCCATCCCTGGGCACACATTTACTAACAACCACATATAATAAAGGGCAATATTCACTCATTCATTCATTATCTTCTAATCTTAAGCCTCTATTAGGGATGCTGGTGGTTCCCATGCCCATCCAGAGGAGAACGTTTTTGGCGCTAGGCAAACTTACCCAGGAGAGGGCACCAATCTATCACTGGGCAAACACTCACAAACACACACAAACAGGGGCAATTTAAAGCCGTCAATTTACCTCAAATCCATGTTTTTGGACTGTGGGAGGAAAGACACCCCCAAGGACATGGGGAGATCATGGAACCTCCACTCAAATTGGGATCCAACCTTGGTTCCCCGACGCTGAGAGGCAGACATGCTAAAAACTGTGCCGTCCCACTTTTAATATTACCTTGTGACTTTTTATGTGCATTTGAACATTTAAAATACAAAGCAAAGAATAACAGTTAGGTGGTAGTTGAAGAAAGGTGGTAGTTGAAGAAAGTAGATGCATGCAAATGCACATTAACATCATTATCTTTTATTAACTGTCAATCCTATATGACTAGAATAGTGAAAGATAGGGTTTTAGGGTTTATAGGAGAGGTCCACTGAAGTTACCACTATGGGTCTTTGAGCAAGTCTCTTAACCCTTATTGCTCCAGGGGTGCTCTGTTGGCTGAAAATGTGCTCTGGCCCCAACCAAATTGAGATATTTGTAGGTTGCTTTGGATAAAAGCGTCTGCTAAATGACCATATGTACTATAAATGTAGGTTATGTACGTCTTGTTGTTATTTCAAAACCTTTAGCACCAATGATACCGTCTGACACACCCAGCACAGCAATTTCATAGCCAATCCAACTACTGGTTGCCATATTCAGTTTCTTTGTCTACTGTGATGTTGCAGCCTGGTAAGAACATTTGGCAACCCTGATTCACCCCTTCCCACGCATCTCATGCTCTGAGCTGTTGCCTCCCACCTATCTGTCTACATTGCTTTGTTTATATCCTGGATCTTTTATTTCTTCTCTTTCCATGACTTTTGCTCTCTGCTCTCTCCACCCACCGAGGCTAGCTTCCTCTCTGATGGATCCTATGGGAAGTTTTGCTGGAGGACATTCTGTTTCCGCAGCATGATTCTTTAGCTGTTATTGTTTAAGACTTTCGGCCAAATTATTCCCACTCAGCATTATTAATTTAAATTTCAAAAATTAAAAGTACTATTAATCATAAGCTTTACTAAACAACAGAACAAGAACATCACAAAACCACACAAAACTGCATGCCCTCCACTTGGCTGAATAATGTTAATGTAACAGGCCCCCATGGACTCTTTAGAACTCTGACCTGTTGAATGTTAAGACACACTTGCTAAGCTGTACCTGAAGCCAAGTTAATTTTTTTTTTTTTTTTTTTTTTGTATGTCCTATGTATATGCATAAAAATAGACAAAAAAAAAACACTTTCAAAATGAATTTCAGATGTGAAACACTCATGTTGGAAACTGCAGCCTGCAGCCAGAATTGAATAAGAAGACCTTTGCTTGTACAAGCTCAGGCAGAACGAAAAGAACAATCGTTTTTTTTTTTTTTTTTTTTCGTTTGTGGGTGGACTTAATGTATTGTTGAATATTTTAAAACAAAATCACTTTCAAAGCTATAAAACCATGCACTGGCCTCAGCACTGGTCTACTGTAGATAAAGAAGCAGTTAATATTCTCAGTAGCTTCGGTTAACCTTTGGTCTCAGTGCTGCTTTTTTTACAAGGTTGATATCAGAATTTTCGCCAGTACAGTATATAGTGTCACAAATGATTCCTATGTCCATTCATGTTTAAATGTTTCTTAATAAGCAACCCATTCATCATCCATCCATTATTTATCTTTAGTAGGGTCACGGTGGGGTTCCCCATGCCAATCCAGGGGAGAACGTTTCGGGAGTTGGGCAGATGACAGGATGCCAATCTATCCAGGACCCAGGACAGGATGCCAGTCTATCGCTGGGCACACATTCACTCACATAGACACACTCTATATGGGGCAATTTGGAGAATTCAATTGACTTGATCCATGTTTTTGGACTGTGGGAGGAAACCAGAGAACCCAGAAGAAACCCACGTGGACACAAGAATACGAAAACACAACACAAAAATATTTCATAATTATACTTATCTCATGCATTTATTCATTCATTATCTTACACTTAGTCCTCCACTAGGGTTGTGAGGGGGTTCGCCATGCCCATCCATAGGAGAATGTTTCGGGTGCTGGATAGATACACTCAGGACAGGGCGCATATCAATCATTGGACACACACTTATTTACACAGACACACACATAAACACACTCTATATGGGGCAATTTGGAGCAGTCAATTCACCTTAAATCCATGGTTTTGGACTGTTGGAGAAAACCGGAGGAAATCTATGTGGACATGAGAGGAACGCGTATAGCATAAAAGGCTGAAAAACAGAACAGAAAGGCCACAAACTATTACACATTCAGACATCTGGCAGTTACTTAGTCATTAAACCTAGAATCAAAAGATAAACATTTTAGAAAAAACACAGAAGCAGGGAGAACATGCAAATACTAGACATAAGGTTTTACCATACCCAGATAGCAAACTCACTGTGCTGTCTTGCTACGCATGTCAGTTTTAGTTAAATTTTAATACAATGGCACTTAAATTTAATCTTACATCACATTTTATTTTCTGGAGTTTTGGCATTCAGACTGTTGTTTAATAAAGTCAAGCAACAGACCCAGAAAACTCTATAATTGATTGCCGCAAAGTGTATTACTATTTACCTAAGCCATGCTTTTAATGGATTAATAAATTGTAAATGCATTTAAGGGCTTTGTGTTCCTTCATTAATAATGAAAACTATGCCAGGCACCTGTACAGAATATTTTCTAATAGATTCCACACTATGAGCCACCTTTAAGCCACCTCATGACTAAAATACAAATACCCTTATTTATCCTGCATCTGCAGAGGAGGATTGACTGAGTTAGTTTGAACAGTTTAAGATTCTTTGAAACACTGGTAGATCAAATTTAATGTCGAAGCAAGATGCACCCTGGTGTGCACATGAAAGGATTCTGTACTGGCATTGTTCCTTACTGAAGAGAAAATTGTTTCCCACGATTAAATGTCTGTCATTGTGACTGCAATGTCAAATCCTTATGCGATGCCACTTAAACATGACACTATGACTAAAGAGAACAAACAAATCAGAAAGAATTCCTTTCAGTTCTAAATAACAGTGCTTCTGCATGAAATGATCTAAAAAGACATCTTGTTTTCACACAAATCCTAGGAGAAGATAAAAAAACACTTAAATTAAATGTAAAAAAAAATCTTTTGGTTACTAGTGTGACCATTTTTTTGCAGATGTCACAGCAACTGAACTTTAAAAAGTGCTGATTGGAGTACATTTTTCAGCTTATTCCTCTCAAAATGAACATGAACCTTTCTTTTAATGTTGACTTTGCTATTTAAAAACACCAACATTATTAATCTCTAATATTTTTTTTGTACAATGACTTGTGGGTTTATGGCCCTGGTCTTGTCACATGATCCAAATAATTTTAATATTTAATTCATCAATATATTTTTAATGTCTGACTTTTTTTCTATAGAATTAATTCATTCATTCATAATCTTTCACTTCATCCTCTACTAGGGGTCCCCATGCCCATCCAAGGGAGAACTTTTGGGGCACTGGGCAGATGCAGCCAGGTCAGGGCATCAATCTACACAGACACAAAAAAAGCACACTCTATATGGGGCAATTTAGAGCATTCAGTTTACCTTGAATACATGTTTTTGGACAGTGGGAGGGAACTGGAGAACCTGGCGGAAACACACGTGGACATGGAAGAACATGGAAACTACACCCAGACTGGGATTTGAACCTGAATCCTAAGCTAACCACTATGGCACCCTTTTATAGAACTGGAATTTCAAAATAAAAATAAATTGTTAAATTATTAATAGCAAGAGGTTTTATCCTAATTGCATTTAAATAGTTAAGTTATTTATTTATATTGTGCTTTTTACAACAGTACATTGTCACAAAGCAACTTTACAGAATGAAAAGCCTTGAAATCCCCAAAGAGCAAACCAAAGCGACAGTGGCAAGAAAAAACTCCTGTTATGTTGTTATTTAAGGAAGAAACCTTGGGAGGACCAAGACTCAGTGGGGGACTCATCCTCCTTGAGCGAATAGGCTCAATCCACAGCGCTACCACAATCATGTTCTCAGGTAGAATGCATTTCCATACTCAAATGCGGTGCTTTCATTTCTTCAAAGAGAATTATAAATAATAATCATTTTATTTTTATTAGTATTATTATTATCCTAAACATAGATTTTTTTAATTCTATTTACCTTTTTTAGCATAATGAATATTAATATCAGCAGCACGGTGTCTTAGTGATTAGGACATTTGCCTCTCAGCGCTGGGGATTCCAGGTTCGAATTCCAGTCTTGTGGAGTTTCCATGTTCTCCAAGTGGGTTCTACAGATTCCTCACAGTCCAAAAACATGGATTGAAGGTAAATTGAATGCTCTAAATTGCCCTATATATAATGTGTGTCTGTGTGAGTGAGTGTGCTCAGTGATAGATTAGCACCCTGTCCTGGGTGTATCTGCGAAGCACCCAAAACATTCTCCCCTGGATGGACATGGGGAACCCCACCACGACCCTAGTAGAAGATTACGCAGAAGATAATGAATGAATGCATGAATAAATAAAAAGTTCCCCTATAACCAACTTACCTTCTTTGTACCCCCCAAAAAAGTCAACCTACTTTTGAATTTGAATACACTGCAATATAATGTTTATATGTTGCCTTTTGTCTCGTATTGTCCACCACACACAATAAGGTAGATAGTAATTAATCCTTTAACATAGCCACTGGCCCCAACATCTGACAGAAAGCAGATGTGCATCAATTAGTTTCCTCACTAATTGTCATTCATCTTAGAGAAGGTTCTAAACATTCAGAAAGAACATGTTTGTCCAATAAAGCCAATAAAGGTCGATTACAAGCATATCGCTCCACTGGATCCTTAAACGATTGCAGGACTTTTGATTCTCAGACAAAAATAAGCTAAACGCTGGTCAATTACAACTAAAATACAGATTTATTTATTTATTCTACATACAAAGATTTTTTAAATTTATACATCATTTATTATTGTGGCGGCACGGTGGCTTAGTAGTTAGCACGTTCGCCTCTCAGCGCTAGGGATTCCCGGTTCGAATCCCCATCTGGGTGGAGTTTCCATGTTCTCCCCATGTCTGCATGGGTTTCCTCTGGGTTCTCCGGTTTCCTCCCACAGTCCAAAAACATTGATCAAGTCACTTGAATTCTCAAAATTGCCCCATATAGAGTGTGTCTGTGTGAGTGAGTGTGTGCCCAGCGATGGATTGCCACCCTGTCCTGGGTCTATCTGCCCAGCGCCCGAGATGTTCTCCCCTGGATAGGCATGGGGAACCCCACCGCGACCCTAATAGAGGATAAAGCGGGAGATAATGAATGAATGAATTTATTATTGTTAAATATATTCGTGTAATATTTTTTTCTTGTTTTTAAAGACTTCCATAAAACGGACCATTCAGTTTATGGATCATGTAACAAAGTGATATGGTTATTTATTTTGCCTACAGTGCTTACACACGGAGGAATTTGTCGTCCACATTTAACTCATCCATGCAGTATAGGCGCCCAGGGAGCAAATGGGGTTAGATGCCTTGCTCAAGGGCACTTCAGCCATGATGCTTAGTGGGACCAGGGACTTTGAGGTTGCAAGTCTGGTTCTTTAACCAGAAGCCTACGACTGCCCCTGTAGTTCAGTATTAATTGTGTTTTCATACACAAATGCTTTAGTTGGCCTGTGTATTAAATCATTCAGTAACATAATAAAAACAGCATTATAATGTGCCATTGATTTAGCAATGAATATGCAATGTCATCAAAATGTAATTTGTTTAATTATTTGTTGCAAAATTGTAAATCAAAATACTATGATCAAAAGCTCAGTCTTTGAAATTGTATGATATTAGTGCATATGCTGGTAGTTTTGTTTTACACTATATTTTAAATTGTTCATTTGCTATTATATTCATGGGAGCTTTGTCTTTACTCCCTGGTAGGATTCACCCAGGACATGGCGCCAATTCATTACTGGGCACATAATCCCTTTACACAGACACAGATACACACACGACACACACACACACACACACACACACACACACACACACACACACACACACACACACACACACGCTATAGGGACAATATAGAACAGAAAGTTTACCTTGAATGTTTTTGGATTGTGGGAAAACTGAGAACCTGGGGAAAACTCACAGACATGGGAAGAACATGGAAACTCCAGCCAGATCAGGATTCCAACCTGTATTTCCAGCACTGAGAGGCAGTCGTGCTAAACTCTATGCTTCCCACTCTTTATTATTACGTATTTATTAATTATTATTACCTTTATTTTATTATTATTTTGTCAGCTGTTGTATTATTACTAATATTATTATTATTTATACTATTTGCAAATATACAAGAACACTAGCATATAGCATATTATGTTACAAAATTGCTTGCTGTTGCAGAAACTTCAGTATTTCCAAACAAAAGAATAATTTCTAATGAGAAGACTACCATGAACAATAAATAATGTCTCCCACAGACCAGGAGAAACTCAGACACATTCTCTAATGAATGGACCTTAATGTTTTTATTAAGCTGCATGTGCATTTTAAAATTATTTTGAGTATATGAAAATAATGCATGCATAACAGGAATTAGAACATGCTGTACGCAAATGCAAAAGATGCCTAATATGCATGTTAATAAAAACAAATAAAATCCTTTTTTATGGTCAAACAAATCATCACAAATATTACTATTAGTATTATTAATTTGTTTATTTTATAAAATACTTTGCAATTTGCAAAGATATACCAAGCAATCTTTTCATATTTTCATACGATACTTATGTTTTCACATTATTAAATATTGATTAGAGGGTTGCAGTCATTTAAGACTTCGACGTGCATTACACAGGGATTATATAAGATTTCAGCCACCAGTCACAAGCACACATTACCACACATTGTTATGCAGTTAGCGTCCATCACCATTGTACAACTACAAACACAGGCCAGTGAGCTCATTGCTTTCTCTGCAGAAAAACTCCATTATGTCAGAGCACTTCCAGGAATTGATATTGCCGCAGGCTGCGGTGAGGAAAAATTGTCCTGAGAGTGTCTTGTGGATGCAGACTGAGAGTTGTATGTATCATCCCACTACAACAGGCATTTGAGTGGCGGGGCAGGATATAGAAGATTAAAGCATCGAAAGACAGAGGGCAGGTGGTGAGAAGAATATGTGTTTGTGAAGAAACAGAAGAAGCAAAATTGAACATATTTGATTGTGTCAGCAACCTACAAAGATCGCATGGGTACTTAAGTTGATATATATCTCTGGATCTTCACAGATGTGAAGTATATTGGAATATGCTGTGAGTACTGAAAACTAATGTTTCAAGAAGGACTTGAAGTAAAGTGATTAAGCTGATAAAAAAAAAGCTGATAAAACACAGATAAAGACATTTAGCGATTTAATTTTATTTAAATAATAAAAACAAGTCAAAAATTATTTTATTTTTACTTTACGGTTTTAATCGTAAAATTATCCGGCCTGCAAGATCATTTTACTTTGAGCTATAATTTTTGGTATTTATGGCCTGGCGATTTTTTTTTTTTTTTTTTGGACCATGCTTATATTTTAAATTTGTATGATTTTGACAGGGCGGCACGGTGGCTTAGTGGTTAGCACGTTCGCCTCTCAGCTCTACAGCTCTAGGGATTCCCGGTTCGAATCCCCATCTGGGTGGAGTTTCCATGTTCTCCCAGTGTCCGCGTGGGTTTCCTCTGGGTTCTCCGGTTTCCTCCCACAGTCCAAAAACATGGATCAAGTCAACTGAGTTCTCCAAATTGCCCCATATAGAGTTTGTCTATGTGAGTGAGTGTGTGCCCAGCGATGGATTGGCGCCCTGTCCTGGGTCTATCTGCCCAGTGCCCGAAACATTCTCCCCTGGGTGGGCATGGGGAACCCCACCGCGAACCTAATAGAGGATAAAGCGTGAGATAATGAATGAATGAATGAATGAATGAATGATTTTGACAGAAGCATTGTATGGAGAGCAGTAACATATAAAGATAAAGTTTAAGTTTATTTTTCTAAAATGGCCCAAGAGCAAAACTGAATATTTTGGTTGTCATTTTTACTTTTGTGGAAAAGCATTTTTATTTCATTTTTTCATGTTTTGTTGTTTATAGTTGTAACTATGATAACAAGAGATTTTTTATAGAGAGTACAGTATTTTAAGTTACATAAAGTTTAAGTTTATTTTTTGTATATAAATTTTCATGTCTGTTTTTATTCCTATTTATGTTCAGAAAACATTTAGCTTTAGTGTGTTCAATAAATGTTTATCTTGTTTGGCCCACAACCTAAAGTGTGCTTTGAGTTTTGACCCTTGGCACAATTGATTTCAACACCCCTGATATATAGCATGATGCAGTGATGCCGTAATTTGCAGAAAATCCTGGATTTCTTTCTCAGGATGGACAAGGCTCTTTCTGTGAGGAGTTCCTCTTTTCTTTAAGAGTCTTGGTTTCCTGCCACAAACCAAACGCTATTGAAGTCTGTAAATCGAAGAGATTACATTGCCCCAGGTTTTTAATGTGTATGTAAACGCTTTAGTTGAGGGTTTCTGCACTGCAATCGACTGACGACCTGTAGAGTGACTCCCCTAAACTCTAATCAAGATACGTTAAATTAATATATATATATATGTGTGTGTGTGTGTGTGTGTGAAAATGAATATAGTAAATATTAATATTGTATGCAGTGAGGTCCAAAAAAATGCTCTAAATTTTTTTTTTTTTTTTGTGCAATGCAGAGTAATAAGTGAAACCACACTTTTGACTTCCAGTTCAAAAAGCATTTAATTGGCAATTGTAACTATATAAATGAAAAGAAGCATTTGTAATGTTATGACTGATTTTATGATGTGTAATTTGGTAATTAATGCATTAAGTTATGTTTATGTTATGTTTATGAATATTTAACTTTTGGATCAAAGAATAACAAATACACACATGTACAGTATATATATATATATATATATATATATATATATATATATATATATATATATATATATATATATATATATATATATATATATATAAATAGTTATTGGGTTATTTATTGGACGCTTTTATCCAAAGCGACTTACAAGGTGAGCAAGGTTATGATGTGTAATTTGGTAATTAATGCATTAAGTTATGTTTATGTTATGTTTATGAATATTTAACTTTTGGATCAAAGAATAACAAATACACACATGTACAGTATATATATATATATATATATATATATATATATATATATATATATATATATATATATATATATAGTAAATAGATAGTAAATAGTTATTGGGTTATTTATTGGACGCTTTTATCCATAGCGACTTACAAGGTGAGCACAGGGTTCATCACAACATCCCTGCAGCAATGAGGGTTAAGGGTCTTGCTCAAGAACCCACATTGGTAACTTCAGTGGACCTGGGATTTGAACCCCCAACCTTCAGATTGATAGACCAACACCCTGACCACTGAGCTATATAGCCATTCATATAGTTAATAAAATACAAAGTTATACCTAATGCTACATGATTAATTACATATTATTGATAGGCCAGCAATTGAAGCACTGAAAGAGCTTGCACTTCATTGTAATTTGTATGTTATTCTTGTGACTTAATAAAATAAAATTTAAAAAAAATATATATATTCATAATAAAATATTTATATTATTCATTAATTTATCATCTTCCATTTAATTCTCTATTAGGTTTCCTAATGCCCATCCAGGGAAGAGCGTTTTGGGTGCTGGTCAAATATACCCAGGGCAAACACTCACTCACAAGAGCACACACTATATGAAGTAATTCAGAGCATTTAATTTACCTTGCGCCAAGTGATACTCTAAACATTCTCCCCTGTATGGGCATAAGGAACCCCCCACATCCCTAGTAAAGGATTAGCAGGAAGATAATGAATAAATTTAATGAATAATGAGTACCTTAAATCCATGTTTTTGGACTATGGGAAGAATCCGGAGAACTCGGAGGAAACCCATGTGGACACGGGGCAAACATGTAAACATAAGAGGTGAATGTGCGAACCATAAAGCCAATTATTATAAATAATAAAGGCTGTATACCATCTTTTGCAGCTCCTATATATATATACATATATATATATATATATATATATATATATATATATATATATATATATATATATATATATATATATATATATATATATATATATATATATATATATATATACACACACACTGGGAGTCTGTCATTAAGGTACACTGATAACTTAATGCCATATATATATATATATATATATATATATATATATATATATATATATATATATATATATATATATATATATATATATATATATGTGTGTGTGTGTGTGTGTGTGTGTGTGTGTGTGTGTGTGTGTGTGTGTGTGTGTGTGTGTGACTGTATTATAGAGTCTATTACGGTTCTAGCTCAGAAATTGTAATTATGGTTACAAATTAATTATCATATTCAAGGTTACATGGCAATGAAGTCCTTACTTTAAAGTCATTTGGACAAGTCAAGCAATTATAACTTCAAGAAAATGGCTAGATGTGTGTGAAGACAGAGAATGATGACAAGTAATTGAGAATGACTTTACACAGGAAAATATTGTTTGAACAGGATGTTAAGATGCATGACCTCGAATCCTGGGTGCTAATTACTGCTGTGCTTCACTGTACATACATTCTCTGGACATAAAGACATTGAAAGGGAGGTGGATAAGTATGCTCATTAAAATGCTACTTTCCACATGAAGAAATATGGCCTAATAATCAGCTGCTCACTTTTGTGAAGTAGGATTTTATACAATCATGATGGTTATTACAGACTGAAAGTCAAAGCCATTTCCTGGCAGGGAATAGCCAAAGCTGTTAGAAGTTCAGAAGGTTCAAGCTCGCTGAAATATCAGCATCTAGCAACTACATCTATTCAGCCAAATTATGATGATTAAAAAAAATGTGTAATAAGGAATTCGTATAGTGTTTCCTTTTGATTTCAATTTATTTTAATCTTTACAAATAAAAAATAATGAAGTTACTTATTAATGAAATCTAACCTCCATCTGTTCTATGTAAACTGCAGGATGCGCAGTTTGAGAGCAAATGCAGAATCCTTTATAGTAGATATCAACACACAGATTCAGCAGTTTTGTTGCTAGGCTGGCATTAAGTTATCAGTGAACCAACAGACTGCCTCCCAGTGTGCCAGTAAAGGACAGAAAGTTTGCACAGATTATTGAAATGATCCTTCCCATCCATTTGGGCTAAACTCATTTTCATTGCCATACTTGAAATTCATGATATGCAAATGTGAATCTTTCCTGCCCACAAGCCAACCATTAGATCTATAGCAATATTATGAAACTAGTGCATTGTGGGGGCCCTAGATTGATGCTTGTGAAAAACTTTCTATCTCTTCAAACTAATATAGAGAAATGGACATAATGACAGAAGTCATATAGGTGATTGATGAGCTGATGAAGATGACCGATTCCACCCAAAGCAAGCGTTTGCATTAAAAAATGATGTAAAAAAAAAATAAAAAATAAACACAAATCAGGGAAGCATGGTGGCTTGGTGAAAAGCACGTTTGCCTGTCAGCACTGAAGATTCAGGTTTGAATCAATCTGGGTGGAGTGTCCATGTTCTCCATGTGTACACATGGGTTTCCTCCGGGTACTCCAGTTCCTCCCACTGTCCAAAAACATGGATTTAAGGTAAATTAAATGCTTAATTTGTCCCATATAGTGTGTGTTTGTGTGTGTGTCTTGGTGAGTGAGTGAGTGTGCCCAGTGATCGATCGGCACCCTGTCCTGAGTGTTTCTGCCCAGCGCCTGAAATATTCTACCCTAGATGGTCAATATTCTACCCCAGATGGTCATGGGGGATCCCCCCACGACCCTAGTAGAGGATTAAAACAGAAGATAATGAATAAATGAATAAATAAATGAAACAAAAATCAAGAAAAAATGTACACGAATTAAATAAAATTATCTAATAAAATGTCTTAACATAAAAAAAAAAATGTTTTTAAAATTATATTATTTATCTTGTGTACAAATCTATTCAAGTCAAAAACAAGATTCGTTATACTTTTTTTCAGATTTGTTCAAATCAAGTACTTACATAATGGATTAATACAGATTTAGCAAGACAGGGTGTGGTTATGATAGATTGTTATTGTGAATAATTAACCAGTTCAATCAGACTTGAGGTATATTTAGTTTCTCTTTGCATCAGTCACTTTTAAAATACATCTGTGGTGACTCATATGAAGAATCTCAGTGGGAACCATTTGCAACATTTGCAGTAAAACAGGTCTCGTGTTCTGGGTGGCCACAGGCTTACGAGGGGTTGTGTTTTACCGCTTGTAACACAAAACAATTAAAGTCAAGGACTGATGAGATTAATCAGCTACGTTCAATGAGGCAGAACACAACTGCAGTGCTATTACACTCAGAAACTAGATACACTTACTCAATAAACTATCAGCTTAAAATGTATAAAATAAACATCATGTGAACACTGAATAAAATTTCTGATCATTTCACATATTACAAAAAAAAATTATAATAAAACTATTTTTTAGCATTAATTTAAATAATTCATCATTAGAAATGACTATAGTATTGTCAAACTGATTCAATAGGATTTATAAGGATTTTTTTCTTTATATAGCTTGATTATTCACAAATTAAGACACGAGTATTTTGCAATAAACGAACATGTTTTTGCCAACAAATGTTTCTGTTAATATTACACTAGAACCACGTCAATTTTTGAAGACTGAAAGGAATTACTTAGGGGTATCTTAAAAAAAACTGTTTGACATCATGGTTTAAAACAGTTATTATGTGAACCTGGCTTAGAAGTGTCTGCTGCTCTATAGTGCTGCGTCTGCTACCTCACTGGTTTGGGTAAATTCACTGTAACAACTTTTTACTGTGATCATAAAAGCAGTTTGTTTTACTTTTATCTGTGAATTTATTTAGATACACAGAAAGATACATAAGTGTTTGGTTTTCCTAAAAAAATCCTTTTAAATTTGAGACTTTGGAATCCAATTAATGTGATTATAAATGAGTCATGATGATGCAATACAACAGCTTACACCACCACCTGCAACAAATGCTAACTATTAATCATGCCTTATGGTATTTTTGTGCATTTTGCTACAGACTTAAAATTATATGTTGTAGTGAGATCAATAAAAACATTTATTTACATGTCCTGTCGTGCCTTTAAAACTCCCAGGAACTATCTGAGCTGCATTGTTTACATCAGTATGCAGTTTGTATGATGATACAAAGAAATACTACAGTTCACATAGTTTAGCATTTAAAATCGATGTAATTGAAAAACAATCAAGAAGAATACATGATTTTAAGTACATGAAGTTTTAAGTAATTTGCCTTTTTGATTTGATATGAAATCATAACATTGGAGCTTAACATTCCATGCCGGAGTGAAACAATTAGAATCCTGTTCACACACAAAAAACAAACAAAAATAAAATAACACACACAAAAAACAAAACAAAAAAATACCAAAAAAAACCCCCCCAAAAACATATATATATATGCTTTATGGAAGGCTTAAAAGAGTGAAAGGATTTTAGTATCTAAAGAAAATAACAAAATTAATGCAGGTCTACGAAAGAAATCACAGCAGGTAAATGTGCTTACCACAGTTTTTATTTGTCTGCGTGCAGATGAACCCGCTCCTCATGTCCACAGATCTTCCAGAAGACAGAGGTCAGGTAAGACAAGCTCAAGGTCAGAAGAAGATCAGGAGAAGTACGAGGTGCTGCCCTAAGTGCCAACTCTGCTTTATCAGTGTTGTACTGTGAGTGCTTGCAGCTCATCTGAGGAACATGAGCAACAGGCTAGAGCACCCTCCCTCCTCTCCTCACTCACACTCACACACATCAACAGCTCTGACATCAGAGGTGGGATGTGCCATTATTCTAAAAGCTTTTGAACAAAATCCATAGCAACCGTACAGCAGCCAGTGGAGGATTTCCTCCCTCAAACAGGAATAATCGCTGCTAAGGGGCAGAGGGCATTCATGTGCTGGAGTTTAAGTAGCAGGTTGATATATGCAAATATATATCTTGTCCTTTCATTGCAGCAGAAGGTCAGTTTGAGGATTGCCCCTTTGTTTCATTCCTCCATTATTTAAGGTCATTTTTACATCTTATGAGCAGCACTTTATAAGGTTGCCAGGTTGGTGTAATAGGTAATCCTTGTTCTTTAAGGTACAAACTTTTACATTTGTGACCTATTGCCTATGCTGAGTTAATAAATTGAATTCATATTTCTAAAAAAGTCAAGCAATGTAGAAATAAAATGTAATACGAAGTAGTGCATGTGATGGTTGTTGTTATCAACAGCTTTAGTATGCAAGTTTAAAAAGTGCTGATCAAAAAAAAAAAAAAAAAAAAAAGATGCCTTGTGTGAAAGACTATCACAATTAAGTAATTAATCAGGAACCTTATTAGTAATGAACAATGTATATTTAATACTATTTACCCTATTGCAGTTTAACTTTGACTATAAAGCCGTTATATGTAACACAATGAAACATTGACATCGGCGCAGTAATCCTGTTAAACACTTGTAGTTTATGGATATTTAGTAGGCTCAGCACGTACAGTGATTTGCCACCAGGCACTATCTCAGAAATGCAGCGGTGTCTACATTAGCTGCCTTTATTTCCTATTGATCCAGATGCTTGAAACTGTGTTTGTGTGCCTTAACGCTGTGGAATTCGAAAGTCAATTGGCACCAATTACATTTGCTTTGGGGCTAACAAGACTTATGATGGGAGTTAGAAGAGACAAACCTCTTTGATTTACAATTGTGATTCCAGCTCAAAGCTTTTTAGAAGGAAAAACAAAAAATGATGTTTGATCATTTTGGAGTAGTTTGAAGCTCTGTATATCGGATATACAGTAGAGTGAATGGAAAATGTCAGTAATAAATACCTGATTTGTAGCTGATCAATGCAAGCATCTTCGGTCCATCCTTCAGTGTACTACTCAGTTTGCACTTTTGGTTTTTTAAATCCATTTTCAGTAATATACCAAGATGTTTGGTCAAAAAGGTAAAGGTCACAGTACAACCAGTCACCAGTTCTTTTGGTAATGCATTTTCAGGTCCTGCCAGCGGCCCTTTCTTAACTTGCATGGCACGCTAACTAAAAGATAACGTGTGAAACAGAATTGAAAGATCAGTGCTCTAAACACCTTCTGTTCTGCAACATGCCAGGCAGAAGTCATGAGGCTAATGTGTGAAAGACTGTAATGTCCTTGGGGAATGATGGGACCAGAACCAGAAGATGATCTTAAAATGGAAAGCAACTTCTCATCATGCAGTCACTGATTCCATGTAAATGTCATGCCCTTTTAGAATTCACTGCTTCACCAGCATTTGTTCTCTACTATTGTCTCTATGGCTAATACTTCTGTGGCAAATCAGTAAGTGGTAATTAGTTGTGCATCAGAGAATTGCCGCAAAATTAATGCCTTTCCTGGCAGTTTGACTTCAAGCTCAAATTTCTGCATGAAGCAAGCCAATAGGTAAATATGTTGCTTTTTCATGAATATTACTAGAAAGATGTTTAAAAAAATGTGGCCTGTACATACATTACAATCTACAGGGATTTAAGTGAAATTATATTTCAAATGCATTTTTTTATATTCAAATGTATGTTTGAATCAACATACATTGTGTGTGGTTGTTTTCTAGTCATATTATGCATCATAGGGCTTAAAGCTGCTACCATATTGCAAATTGGTACATGAAGGGGTGCTAATAACTGTGGAATCACCATAATAAACCCTATTAAACAGTGTTCTCCTGCATTACATGCCTTTTTGTTTGTTCGCGGTCCTTCGTGGAGCATCAAAAAGGAAAATATGTTGCTTTTTTCATGAATATTACTAAGAACATGATAAAAGGCTTAAAGAATAAAGTAGCATGTAAAAATGTCTCATGCATAGCAATTACAACATACAAGAATTTAAATTGGTTGTTTTTTTCAAAAATTTTAGTGGTTTTTTTCCAGTTGTATTATGCATTATATGACTTGAAGCTGCTACCGTATTGCAAAGTGCTACATTGGGGTGCCGGTAAGTCTGACATCACCATAATAAAATCTAACCTTATCTTAGGTTTTCTCTGCTGCTGATAACAGTCTGGTTGGACCTTAATGTCTTTGGCACAGCAAACACTGTTTTTTTTTTATTTTTTTTTTGAAAACGTAGACCACTCTGACTATAGTACATGTTTACATTTCCATAGTCCATGGGTCTTTATTAATCATATAGCATGAATAATAATAATATAAGAGTATCGTTAAGACTATGTGACGAAATAAAGATTATTCATTCAATTCTTTTTTTAGATCCTCTATCATTTTTGAATATCTAAAGTATTGTGTATGGTGGATGGAAAGACCTAAATAATTTGCAGTCTTAGTTAAAATAAAAATTTGTTTATATTTGCAAAAAAAATATGTATTTCCTATCTTTTACTGACCCAGTGTTTATGGGTCATTAAGATGTCCAAATCATAAAATATAGTTCAAATAAATTAGTCACTGGCAAGCAATCATCCTTAAAAATAAAAAAAAAACACATTAGCTAAAAAAAAAAAACACGGTTTGATACTTTATGTAACATTATTAAGCACTAAACACTAATTCAACATCAATAAAATATTAAATAGCAATAATAAGAGGTACTTTAGAGGTATTTTATTTGTATTTATCCTCTTTGGTTCTGACCAATGATTGTTGTTGGCTAGACTTTAATAAGTACATGATCGAGCAGGTATACAAATGTGGCTGTATAATGTGGTGATTGATCTCTGATCCCTGGAGATTTTGCATTCTACACTGTCAATGCTGCAAAGAGGACATATGCAACATATCTCTGTAAAGTCCAGATGCAGGATATATATATATATATATATATATATATATATATATATATATATATATATATATATATATATATATATATATATATATATAATAAAAAAACCTGGGCATTTGCATTGCCTGCACTCCTATTTGGTAATTGGGTTGGGTTAAAGAATGATTCTGTCTAACACAAAATATGCATAAGTAACATCCGGAGTGACAAGCCATGAATGAGATGAATAAATAAAAATTTATTGATTGATGTCTGTGTCTGATTGCTGCACTGAATCAAAATGCCATATTATCAATAGCATTAATTAGAAAATTGTGTTTTAGTGCAGGCTGATTTTGCGATTTCCTTCTTTATCAGTTCCACACATAGCATTAACTTATACATACATACACTGTTTTTTAAAAAGTTGTTACATGAGGTACAAAATGAATTCCCTACTTAATTAATACAATGAATTCCCTAGAGGTATTGTCGTGTTTGTTTTTTAATTTCTTCATTTAATAGAAGCCACAGGGGGTGTTGAACTTATCTCACAGCTTGAACTTATCTCACGCGGGCAAAGAAAAAAAACACATTTAAATTTGCTATAAAATATTTAAAATTCACAATATTTAAAAAGACATTGGAAAGGATGTGAGAACACAAGTTTGATGCATGCTGTAACTTGCCAGTATGTGCAGTATGAGGCTGTGGTCTTCATGAGGCAGGGCTAGCTGTGAGGGCAGATAGTAAGACACCGTCCCACAGAGAGCAGAGCCACATGCTGTCTTTGATGGGCTTTGTATGAAGAAATCAATGCAGGTGCTGGAGAGTTCAGGTGACAGGGCTAATCAGCTCTTCAGCGCAATAGAGTTGAATCCTGCTGTCAGAATGATTGAACTAAATCAAATGTGTCATGGTCACAACCTGAACCTCAGGTTCATTTTTTTTTAAAAGACTGAGAGTAAAAGACCATCGCTGGGCACACACTCTAACACACACACTATATAGGGACAATTTGGAGCAACCAATTTACATCCAAATCTCTCCAAAGTCAAAGTCAAAGTAGGCTTTATTGTCAATTTCTTCATATGTACACTACATACAAAGTAATCGAAATTACGTTCCTCACTTTCCCGCGGTTACAGACATTTATGACATTTAACATGAGAAACAGTAGTGACAGCATAGATGCAAATTTAATTAGTAACAGTAATGATGATAATAATAATAATAGTAATAGTAATAATAATAATAATAATAATAATAATAATAACAACATAATAACTATAGTAATAATAGCAGTAACTAACAATAATAAATAGTAAATAGTAGTAATATTAATAATAATAATGCTAATAATAATGCTAATAATAATAATAATAATAATAATAAAGTAATAATAATAATAATAAAGTAATGAATAATAATAAATATAAATATATATTATATATCGGCAATCACGGCAAGAACATGGAAATTCCACCCATATCGGGATTCAAACCTAGATTCCCAGGGCTTAGAGGCAAATGTGCTAAGCACCGTATGCAACATTGTATGCAAAATTGTTCAACCAAAAATATAGAGTGAAACACAAAGCTTGCAGTCTGGAAAACAAAAGTTTGGCTTGACTGGTGCTGCTCTGACAAAGCTCTGATCACTGGCATGAATCTGGCATTCCCTCTTTAGTAAGATCTGCTAGCAAACTAAGAAGAATTAAATGTACCCACAATATGTACCTAAAACAGCCCACTACACTTCCTTAACATGCGTTCATTCATCAAAACCAGGCAGCAAGAATGAATGATGGAACTGTAACATGGGGTATGACCGCACGAGGGCCCATTTCTCATGAACAGGAAAGGGATTTATTCACATTGCTTTACATTACATTTACATTTGGTCATTTAGAGATGCTTTTATCCAATGTGACTTACAAATTGAGAACAGGGTTAAACACAACAAACCTGGAGCAATGAGGGTTAAGGGTCTTGCTCAAGGACCCACATTGGTAACTTCAGGGAACCTGGGATTTGAACCGCCAACCTTCAGATTGATAGCCCAACGCCCTGAACACTGAGCTACCACACCCACTTTAAAATACATTAAAATAAATCATTAAATACATTAAAATCGCCTGCAAGCACTGTGCACCCTGGTTTCATTTAGATTCTGATAATCTCAAGGCTAACCACGTGCCCCAATATCATGGTTGAGTTGGTGGAACCTCACCAGAGTGGACAAATGTAATTGTGAGATTTATTGTGTTAAAAGAAATCTGCCAGTAATCCTCCAGCCATGGGTTCATCCACTTTTATATATTCTGGCTAATCTCAGTCCAAAAATGACATATGAGAGAAGTGTGAACTGTCATCTTTTCTACATTTTTGGCCTCTGAATTCTTTGGCAGTGGTTGAGGTCACAAAATGACATCACTTATCATGATTGCACAGCCTTTGATTTGATTACAACCCCGCCTTAAATTCTGCGGACAGAAGACTAGAGGCACTGCAACTGCTAATCCCCTCCCATTTGTGTTCTTTCTTTCTCCCCCTCTCTACTCCCTCCCTTATGTGCCCTATCCTATCACCACTCTGTGTGTATGTATGTGGTCATATTGTTTGTGTCACAGGTTGGGGTAAACAGCACTCTGCTGGCTGGGCTGGCGCCTGAGCCAGCAACTGGTGCTTTGTATTAGAGGTCAGAATGCCGGTCGAGGATGCTGCCACATGACTGAACACCTCTAAATAAACAACTACATACCCGGATTTTGGTACACACATATGCAGTGGAGTAGATGTACCAACATCTGATTTAAAGCTAGGATAGGGGCCTTTAGAGAAGCAAGAAGATTAAGTCATGCCCTTCACCATCAAACACAGGGATAAATTAGTTTTGAGGCATTGGCTTATTTTTTTCTCTGTTACTGTTTGATTGGCGAAAGTCTAATTGGAAAAATCACAATTGCAATTGGCATGCTGAGTGCAGGTGTTGTTGCATGAGGGGGATGGTGCAGCCAGTACAACAAGCGAGCTATAATTGGCATCAGGGGTGGTTTGATGGTGGAAACCAAGAAACCATGGAAAGGAAAATCAAAAGATTCATGTTCACTCAGATGCTATCTTTCGCAGCATGCATTTTCCTGATACACAAGTCAGAGAGCACCAGGTTTGGTGGGATGGTATGGTGAAAGTCGAGGAGAAGAAATCTCTATGCCAGCTGAAAGTGCCAAGCTTCAATTCAATATTGTGTGGATGTCTGCATTGCACCTTGTTCAAGAGGCCACACACAAACCAGAAAACATGCCAGAAGACCAAGTGAGTTCTAGAGTACTTTTTTTCAGTTTAATCATGCCCAAACCCATCTCCAATGGTCCAAGTTTGTTTTAGTTCCCCTCCAGTGGTACTGGTCTGAAATAGGGGCACTTCAGAAGCTCTAATTCTGAATAAACATGTATTTGAAGTATAAGAGAAAATGAAAGTTTTCAGAGCAGGTGCAAAGCTATGATGTCGTCTATGGGTGTGGATTTGATTTATTTGGAGGAAAAACTAAAAACTGCCTTTCATTAAATAATTTTAGTAGACACTTTTCTCCAAAGCGACTTACAATATCCTAACTTGATAGGGGTCAGATCACAGGGTCAGCCATACAGCACCCCAGGAGCAATGAGGGCTAAGGACCCACATTGGTAATGCCAGTGGTCCTGGAATTTGAACCCACAAGCTTCCAATTGATAGCCCAACACCCAAACCACAGAGCTACCACATCCCCTTCCTAATAGGATATGTCAACAAGCATGAAAAAAATCAAGTGTTATGTAATTACCGCATTTATTTATTGCTATCTCAGTGTTAGGGCGGCACAGTAGCGTTGTGGTTAGCACGTCCACCTTTAGGAGCTGGGGATCCAGGTTTGAATAACGATCTGGGTGGAGATTCTATGTTCTCTCCAAGTCTGAATACAAAGAACTCTGAAAATATTTACACATTCCACAGTCCAAAAACATGAATTAAAATTGAATTCACTTTTTTTTTTAATTGCCTCTATTTAAATTGCCCCTATATAGTGTGTGTGAGTGTGTGCCCAATGATGGATTGGTGCCCTGTTCTGCCCAGGGACCAAAATTCCCCCACCCCCACATGACGCTAGTCGAGGAATAAACAGAACATGATGAGATAGGACATTAATGTTTTTTGAATTATGGAGAAATTGTTAATTGGAAAGCATTATCAAATGGTAAAAGAATTAAAAGCTTTAAATTATTCTCTTACATTTGCCTTTTTAAGTACCCAGCAGAAATTCAGTTGTTTATATTTTAAACCAAAGTAGAAATTATGACTATTTATATACAATTATTATTTACATATTATTATTTATATATTATTATTTATATAATTATTAGATTTTAAAAGATGCAAATTACTTATAGATTTTATTTTTGAACTTATTAATTTTTTTTATATTTTTGCATAATTTTAATGAGTGGAAATTATGGCTGATATGGCACAGCAGACGTTCATTGGTGCATTCAGAGTCAAGCTTTTGAAACACCCTTCAAACATTACTTGATCTGTGAGCTGAGAAATTAAAACAGTGGGACGTGACTTGTTTACTTTGTTAGTGTGGTGACAAAGAAACAACTTCCTCTGGAAGCAACCAGAACCAACATGAAAGCACTTACTCTAAAATGTCATTGGTGGCTGAGTGTATGCAGAGTCTGTTGGATTCCAAATCCCAGAGTGCACTTGATATTCAGAGAAGATTTTAGCAGAACAAAATGGCGTGTCGGAATCAATTTACACTCAATTATAATTGCAGTTCAGAAGTTTGCAATTAGAACAAGCTGTGGCTTTCATCTTCTAAAGACTGATATGTCTAATTGGATAATCAAAAGGTCTGCTTCCCCAGAACAAACACATCACCATCACCTCCACCCAATTTTCCTCAGGTACAATCAATCACTTATTAGCCTTTTTCATTGTGATGTAGTAATTATCTAACTAAGTAAAAAGCATTCAGGGCAAATACATTAGTAACAGGCTCCATTAATCAATAAATTCATTTATATTTTTCTTCGTTAATCCTCTACTTGGGTCATGGAGAGGGTGGCGGTTTCCTCCCCTCCCCCTTAGCCATCCAGGGTAGAAGGTTTCAAACACTGGGCAGATACACCCAGGACAGAATGGAATCTATTGCAGGGCAAACACTCACTCATACAAACACACAGTACATGGGGCAATTTAGAGCATTCAATTTACCTTGAATCCATGTTTTTGGACTGTGGGAGGGAACCGGAGAACCCAAACAAAACCCGTGTGGACACGGGAGAACATGGAAACTCCACCTAGATTGGGATTCGAGGCTGGATCCTCAGCACTGAGAGACGGACATGCTAACCACTACGCCACCGTGCCGCCCTAAATCAATGCTGCACGTCATCAGGCGGAACAGCATCACATGCGCTAATCAATCTCCCTGATAAACGCATCGGCTCTGCCTCCACCCCAGTCTATATAGGGGCAATTAAGACGGGGCAATTTAGAGCAGCCAATTCAAGTTGAGACCATAGAACCTGGAGAAAATCCACACGTGCATGGAATGAAACATGGACACATGGAAATCATCCAGATCAGGACTCAAATTTGGATCCCCAGTGCTGAAAAGCGACTGTGCTAACCACTACGCCATTGTGATGCCTACTTAGCATAATCGTTGATATTAAATATGATACTACAATGCAATGCTGTACACTGTACACCAAAAATAACTTGTTGGTAGTATATTAAATATAGTAGGAAAGAACGCAAGTAAAGCTATTCCAAAAAGCTCCTTTCACTAGAAGGATAAACTGTAAAACATAATTTTCGTGAAAATCAAGTATTTGGATGCTGGGAAACTGCATCTTATGTAAACAGTCTGAGTCATAGTTCTCCAGAGAGGGCTGTCCTGAAGGAACTTGCTTAGAATTGAGGAGGTCAGTGCATGTCTAAATGTACAGCAGCTGAAAATAAACACTTACAACATGTACCATATTACAAATGAAATCTGTTCAGCTGCATAGATGTTTTTTATAAATTGTATTTAGTTTCTTCCATGAGAAAAAATGCAGTCACTATTTACCCAAGATTATTGTAGTTCATTATAAAGTATATCAATGTGCTATACAATTAAATATGTAGATTAAATCATAATCTCTTAGCGTTACCACATACGACTTATTGTTTAAAATTTGACTGTTGTCTATAGGACTGTTGTACATAAACAACACCTTTCTATCTATTTTCTTTTATATGGTACTTACTATCAACACCAATGAACAAGTATGTCAATTACTGTAAATTGTAAAATAGGTACTTTCAGTCCTTTATTCTGATTTGCTGAGTCATTTGTCCAGCCTGTACTTATTGACAATAATGCACACCTCTGACTGACTTACATTCAATAGTATCAATGTATAATACACGAACAATACATTATTTTAAATCATGTACCATAAATGGAAATACAGATTAATAAAACAGCAATCAGGTAGCAGATTTGAATCCCAATCTGGGTGGAGTTTCCATGTTCTGCCCGTGTCAGTGTGGGTTTCCTTCGTGTTCTCTGATTTCCTTCCATATTCCAAAAACATGGATTCAAGGTAAATTGAATGTTTGTAAGTGAGTGTCTCCACATTGGCTCCCTTTCCTGCTTGTATCTGCCCAGACATTCTCCCCTGGGTGGGATCACCCCCAACAACCCCACGATCCTAGAAGACAACTGAGCGGAAGCAAATGAATGAATAAACAGCAATCAAAGACTACATAAAGTCGCTGAAGACCAGTATATTAAGGATTTTGTTTTTAACAAACACATTTGTAACCATATAATAAAAGCAATAAAGCACTTAAGGTGGTGCATTATTGTGAATAAATCACAGGAATCATGCTTTTTAAGGAAGAAACCTTGTGAGGACATAGGCTCTATAAGTGCTTAGTGGTTTTTGAAGTAAAATCCAGACAGCACTGCAAAGCCACTAGTCCAATAGACTAGGTTCTGAGCTCAGAGTGTGGTGTCAAAAAAAGTAAATCATCAAAGTCCCTTTAATTCTCAATGAGGATTAAAATCCTCTAAGGTTGTCGCTGTAGTGCTCGGACAGTGTTTTGGATGAAAATCTGGTGATACCTCAAAAGAAAACAAATAATAAATATTAAAATGTGTTTTCATAACTGGTTTTTGGAGTCTGTAATGTTAGTATAAGTGTGTCTTTCACACCATTGTCAATACATGATCACTTTAAAATTACATTCATATAGTAGTTATGTTGGGTATTTGAGTTGGTATTCTTGACAATAACATAATGTTGTATGCAGAAGTCCTAGATTTTTTTTTTTATTTACTTATGAATATATGAAATGTGAATATAAATGCCAGGTGACACAGTGGGTCAGTGGATAGCACCACCACCACACATTGAAAAAGTCCTGGGTTAATTTCCCAGGTGGGCAGCCAGGGACCTTTCTGTGTGGGTTACTTCCAGAAGCTTCAGTTTCCTCCCACAGCACAAAGTAAATTGAATTGAATATACCTTTTCCTGGATATTAATATGTGTGATAAAAAACAAAAACAGACACACATAGAAAGTCACAATTTGTTTGATAATTATACATTATTTAGAAAGAAATAATGTGTGTGTGTGTGTGTGTGTGTGTGTGTGTGTGTGTGTGTGTGTGTGTGTGTGTGTGTGGTGGCTTAATGGGCAATAGACCAGAAAACAGAAGGTTTAAGTGATTGCTCCAGCTGATTGCACAAGTCTGTTGACACAAAGAAATAGGGAATGCCCTTAACCTTACAGTTTGCTACGCATTTTATAGCATGGAGTGCAACTTAGTCATTTTGGCTAGAAATGACTACATTCGGTAACTTAACACGCAATAATAAAGCATTAGACATACTCATACCAAAAAGTTTAGAGTTGCCGTGAAAAGAAATAAGGGGTGCCCCAAGTCTCTCAGTTACTATTCAAAACAAATACGAAAGTCTTTTAAAAAATCTTTAATTATAGCCTTTGAAGTTAGCACATACATGAAACAAGTAACCTCTTAATTTTTATATACCCAAACATATGATTGCTGTATGGGAAACTTTATTATTATTGTAAAGTGACTTCACTTTTAACTCAGCTTCCTGACCCGTCATGGCTTAAAAAGTATAACAGGTCAGTGATGTTTTATTATAATCAAGCTTGTGGACTTATTTGAAGTAAAAAACATCTAGAACAGGGATAGGATTTTAAGGAATAAGATTTGGGGTTAGACAAGAGGACATCGCCATGGCACGAGTACAGTACCAGTCAAAAGTTCAGCCATCTTATTCCATTGTCTATTGTCTTCATGTACCATATAGATGGACTTTGTAAGTATGTAGTTTTGTAGTTTGTAGTTTAATTTAAACACCTCAGTGACACTGCTGAGATAGCAAGAACGCACCAACCCAATCATACTTACCCTCTGGTGGTACTATTGGGGTCCTGACCTTTAGAGAAAAGAGTGAAGTAACTAACACTACTGTAGTCCACAGATGGACTACAGTCTGGAATTGTAGAACTACAACTGGGTCTGATAACATGGGCAATGAGTGGCGCAAAAAGGTGTGTTTTGACATTTACTGTACTTTATAAATATTGATCAAAAAGTTAAAGCAAATCAAATTAAAACTTGTATCTAATAGGCTTCGAAAATGTCAATGTAATATCACTTTGGTTACAATGTGTTCCTTGGTACCTCTGCTTACTGTCTGGATAAACTCATAATCTCACCAGGGGAATAAATTTTGTTTGACTCAGACGGGCGAGAGGGGATTAGAGAAGAAAAGTTAATGAATGAGAAAGATAGCGATTCCTCAGTGACAAAGACAATAGTTACTCAGATCATGTATGACTGTGATTGTGTCTAATAAAAGTCTCATCAACCCAACTACTGTCATCAGAAGAACAGAAACAAAGAATGATTTACGGGCTGGTTAAAGATGGGTGATGATAACTTTATATAAAGTAATCAAAGAGAAGAAACAGGTATGAAATCTAAAGGCACCAACATCAGTAATAAATGTTAATATTTAAATTGATAGTAGATGGAAGAGGTATGCAATTTGGGCACAGTGATTATGGGCCTTCAGGTTCTGAGTAAATTCTGAATATTAAAAAACAGACAAATTGCACATGTCCAAAGGGAAACAACCTTAACTCAGTTTGAAAAATAAATATAATTTCACCAGCTAAGCCTCAATAATAGACTTACCCTCCTGCTTCATTTATCACTTGCAAAGGATGATTAAAACTTGCCAATGAATCAGTGAACCATGGAAATACTATAATAAAAATAGCATATACAGAAGCAAAACACAATTTTTTTTTGTGAGTGAAAATGACTGGTTTAGATAAGAGTTGCTGTGGCTGTAGTGCTAACATTGGAAAGCATTGTGCATCTATCATAGCAAATTAGAAAAGTCTTGTTTGGCTAAAGGAAGGAAACAGATATAAATACACTTTGTTTTAAGTTTAAAGCTGTTTCTATGGATACAGCGTTGTTGCTATGTGACAGAGTAGAATAACCATGTGGCATGTGGTCTGACTTCGAACAGCACATGCACTCGACTCACCAAATGAATCTCAATCTGTGGTCAATCTGATTACTGTCTTCTATTAACAGTCACCAGAAGCAATATTGCCTTCTGTGAAACATCAGGGTTTCACTGCTGCAACACTCTGTATTAAGAAAAAGCTGCGCTCATTAATTGTAAACATGTTACTTTGTCACAGTGCTAATTAATGGATGATTTGGAGGTTTAATTAAATATGTTGTATATCAGCTGTTCAAAGTCTAATAGATATGATTTCAGACTGAATGACCTGATCAACAAGATCCACAATGAAAAGTTTGTGTGATCATATTTCACTATCTTCCACTTAATTCTACAGTACAATAATGAGGGGGATGGTGCTTCCATCCCAGGGAGAACTTTTGGGCACTGGGCAGATACACCCAGGACAGGGTGTGTGTGAATGGTGTGCCCAGCACTAGATTAACGCCCTGTCCTGGGTGTATCTGCCCATCAACTGAAACCTTCTTCCCTGGATGGGCATAGGGAACTCCCCTAGTAGACGATTTAGCAGATGATAATGACTAAATTTATTTTTAGTAAATATTTATATATTTAAACCTATTTTCGATTGTTTCTAGAGATGTTTTTTTTTTCTTTTTTTTAACATAATTTCTTTACTGTAAAATTGTAACTTACAATAAATATTTTTCTATCCTATCTTATCAGTTATGTGCACCCCAGCACATAGCTTGTATAACTTCTATTCTAAATTTTCTAAATTATTTGTATTCCAGTTTTGCTTTTTGTATGCTGTGCCTCCTCTTTCATACACACGAGTCATTTATCAACACCTGCTGCTCAGATTTTAACCTCTAGCATCTAGCTGTTGTCTAGACAGTCTGCCATTGATCTTCATTTCACCTCTTATCTGCATTTACCTTCACTTTTTTTCTACAGCTGTTAGCCATTTTCTGAATGTCGTGACTGTACAAAAGCATGGGTGCAGCAGGAGGCCAGATATGGTTTCCATCCTAATCAAAAGAGCAACAGCATTTCCAACAGCCTATGTTAGGACCTGGTGAGCATGATGGAAGAGATGTGATCTCTTATCACAGAGACAAGCCAGTTTTGAACAGCAGGCCTAGCATTTACCTTTACATTTACAGTTAGTCATTTTGCAGATACTTTTATCCAAAGTGACAAATGAGAAACACAAGTCAGTAGTTCAGGAAAAATACAGCTGCACCGTAGAATTATCTAACCTGATTATTATCAGATCTAGCTGTTGGTTTTATGATTTTTCTTAATCAAGTGTTTGTGGAAGCGATGCATTTTGAGTTGTTTCTTAAAAGATACTATATGTCTCAGCTTTGCGAACAGAGTTGGGAAGATTTAGCATAACAAGATTTCTACTATTTAGCAGGACAGAGTGAAAATTAGCATACAGATACAGAGTGAAAATTAGCACCACGGTGAGGTGGAATCACCAGGCGACATTCATCACTAGAACGAAGTTTACAAGTTGAAGTCCATCCATCCATCCATTATCTTCTGCTTTATCCTTTTACTTGGGTCGCAAGGGGGTTCCACATGCCCATCCAGGGGAGAACTTTTCCAGATACACCCAGGACAGGGCACCAATCTATCGCTGGGCACACACTCACTCACACAAACACACTCTATATGGGGCAATTTGGAGAAATAAATTGACCTTGATCCATGTTTTTGGACTCTGGGAGGAAACCAGAAAACCTGGAGAAAACCCACACGGACACAGGGAGAACATGGAAACTCCACCCAGATTGGGTGCTAACCACTAAGTGGTTAGCAACGTGCTAACCACTAAGCCAACGTGCCGCCCCTGAGTGTATTTTGAAAATTAAAGAAGCTGCAGGAACAGGCAGTTTTAGTGATCTGATCAGATAGTTTAAGATGTGAGTCAATTATAAAACCAAAGTTACGAACTGAGTCAGGTGGAGAGATTGGGGAGCCATTAATTTGGAAGGCTAAGTCATGATGGATTGAGGGTTTAGCTGGAATAATGAGAAGGAACTCCAGTGAGCCTAGCATTCACTAAACACTCAGAATTTAGATTCTTTTCCACCTATTTACACTTACTATCGACAAGCTTCCCATTGCCCAGGTTAATGTTTATAGCGAGCTGTAAAAGTCCAAAAAACTTCCACTGAAGGTCTAGTTACCTCCACTACTCCACTATCTAGATCAGCAGGGGTTTGAGGTTAGGAAATAACATGGGTCACTGCTTTAGATTAGCTTAAACCTGTTCATATCACCTCCTTCAACTGCACTTACGCCTTCCACCTTGCTGCTTGCCTTAGATACTGCTATTGTGCCTTTTATTTTGTATTTGATGGTCAACAATTTGGTGGATTGTGCTCAACCTCCTTCACCAGCACTTTCATCTGTCTCTTTATTTTTTCCAAGTATTAAATTGCACGTTTGTGCAATTGCACGTTTGTGCACGTTAAATTGCTTCTATTACCAGCTTTTCTCATTATCATTAACGTTTCGTACCCTATCTTACAGGCTTACTTTCCATTTCCCTTTTGTGTTGTTTTAATCTGCTTGTTTTAAACTGAACATTAAAATATTGTGAACTTCGTTATCTCTTGATCCAATTCTTCTATCTGTGTGTATGTGTTGTCTGCTACTTCTGAAGTTGTACTGCACCATGCATTCTCACTGCGTATGCCGCATATTCAGACCTTCTGCTCAAATTTTAACCACTAGCATCTAGTCATTATCCACTAGACAGACTGGCAGCCAGCCTTTGATCTTTTGCTGAGTTCTAGTTCTAATGCCCATGAGATAATCTTGGCTTTCATTATATTTTTTTCCCATTTGTGTAAATAAACTGTTCAGTTCTTCTGTATCATTATTTGCCTTCCCTTAAGCTGACAAGACTCAGACTATAACTTTTATTATATAAAAAGAGCAAATATTGGCATGTTGCTGGAGGGCAGGAATGCTCCCACAATAACTCAATACTTAGTTCTTCTTACATAAATGGAACTGACTTTATATTTGGTGGGAGAAATTAAGAGAGGCAATGGCCTGGATATGATTGGACACATTCTGATGATCTCAGGTTTAAATGAGAAGAAATTATTTCAATAATATAATATAAAGATATAATAACATGTAGATATCGAATAGATTTTTTCAAAGCACTTAACTACAATTAACAGAATCCATCAAAGCTTTTATGGTCCATCACCTTGTGCTAAATTTCATTAGTGAATTGTTTAAAGACAATGGTTCTTGGAGTGTGATTGCAAAGTATTTAGGTCTTGTTCCAAAGTTAATAAAATCACTAATTAACGATACATTCCAGCTTACAAAAAGTAAAAAAAAACGGCTGCAAAATGTGCATAAATATTGAGCCTTTAGGTGATAAACAATCATGCTACCATAATAAACATTGTCAGGAGTACTTTATAAGAATTTCTCTAATTTTTTTCACGTGAAAACTTTCTAATCAAATGAAATAAAGAAAATATATTTAATGTATACTGTGCCAAAAATTTTTGACCTAAAATAGCAGCAGATTAATTTTTTTCGGGTTTTATGATTTTCTCCCACAGTCCAAAAACATGGATTCAAGGTAAACTGGCTGCTCTAAATTGCCTCTATATAGTGTGAAAGAAAATGTGTACCTTGCAAGGGATTGTGCCTGCCCAGTGCCCAAAACGTTCTACCCTGGATGGGCATGGGAAACACCCCTGAAAAGCTAGTAAAAAATTAAGCAAAAGATAAAATTATATATATATATATATATATATATATATATATATATATATATATATATATATATATATATATATATATATATATATATATATATATATATATATATATATATATATATATATACATACATACATACATACATATATATATATATATATATATATATATATATATATATATATATATATATATATATATATATATATATATATACATATATATATATATATATATATATATATATATATATATATATATATATATATATATATATATATATATATCTTACTGATTGCTTAAGGTTTCATTATAGCAATTGCAAATAATATCAGGTTGCAGCCAGTTCGACCTGGAATGTCATTCAGAAATTTTTCCAATTCATTTGTTTTTCAGCAATTTTTCTTAAATATCCTTATTTTTTGGTTAATCATTATGATTTGTAAATAGAGGAAATCCATTACATTTATTTAAAAAATCTGAATGTGTTATGTCAAAAAAAAAATGCTTTACATTATATTTTTACTAGCATTATTATTATTAGTTCAGTAGGCTTCAGCCATTGCAGGTGTGTTAGTAGTCAATATTACAAACTCAGACAAGAATTAACCTTCACCTCCAAACTTTTACACCACCTAGGTTTTTCTCTTTGTGTTTAATGGTGACCATTGGGGAACAATTTACAGACAATAAACACCAACTGCCTGTCCTTCACAAATCATCATTTAATCGAGACTGCACCGTACTCTACATTTACTCTCAGTGTTGGTTCCTGTGTGGTAGATTTGTCCTGTGGTATTCTTGCTATGACCTGCTAACCTATTTATTACACTGCATTATAATTTCAGAAAAGTTATGTTTAATACAAAGCCTGGTATGCAAAATTGTTTGAAATGTAGGATTTTCCAAACTCTGGAACCCAGTGAGGGTGCTGCCTTGTATTGTTCTCATTTGTAAGTCGCTTTAATGAAAGTGTTTACATTATTAAATGTTAATGTACACATGCTATGAACATGCTGTGGTCTTACAAAATCTACTGACTTACTATCAAAGTATGTCTTGGAAAAACTAAAATAAATAGACTTTACATTTTCAACTTTTATATTTTCATGTTTTCCTTTACTTGTCATTTTTAGGTCATCATGTTTATTTGACCTATGCATTCAAAAATTTTAATTAACTTATTATGGCTGTACAACTTTTTTATGTCATTAGCTTTTTATTTTGTTTTACTTTGCAAAACTTTTTTTTTTGCATTCTTCCTTGATACTAGACTTGTAAAATTTTACTTTATTTAAGGTCTCATGCATTTTCAGCGGGAGACAGATCGCAGCAGGCCAGTCAAGCATACACATTCTCTGGCAATACACTGTTTCAGTACGTGCCCAAGTGTGGGTTTGGGGATACATTACTAATGCATGCAAATTTGGGAACTTTGTAAATGAACATTGTGATTTATCTGTTCATTTTTCTGTGCTTTCCTGTAAATTAAGCTTTAATTGTCTTTTTAATTGTGGATGTTAGAGAAGGCTTAATCACTGCGATGGATCCAATATCAGCTCAGAGGACAAAAGAATGGCATTCATTAATTAAATATTGCAACTATGGGGGCGGCACAGTGGCTTAGTGGTTAGCACATTTGCCTCTCAGCGCTGGGGATTCCAGGTTTGAATTCCAATCTAGGTGGGGTGTCCATGTTCTCTTGTTGTCTATGTGGGTTTCTTCCCACAGTTCCTCTCAAAAACATGGATTTAAATTCCATCCATCCATTATCTTCCGCTTTATCCTATATTAGGGTCGTGGGGGGGTTCCCCATGCCCATCCAGGGGAGAAGGTTTTGGGCGCTGGGCAGATACACCCAGGACAGGGTGCCAATCCCTCGCTGGGCACACACTCACTCACACAGACACGCACACAAACACACTCTATATGGGGCAATTTGGAGAACTCAATTGACTTGATCCATGTGTTTGGACTGTGGGAGGAAACCGGAGGAAACCCACGCGGACACGGGGAGAACATGGAAACTCCACCCAGATGGGGATTCGAACCGGGAATCCCTAGTGCTGAGAGGCGAACGTGCTAACCACTAAGCCACCATGCGAATAATTGATTGAATGAATGAATTTTAATGACTCAGTAACACAAATAGTAACAGGAAGGCTTTTCCAGCTGATTTTATAATGTTTTATTAATTCTGAGATTTTTTTTTTTATTATTTGTTTTAGAAACCCTATCTACTTTGTCGTTAGATTTAACAAACTTTAGCAAGAGAAAAAAAAGACAATTTAAGTGCAGAAACCTAGAAGCACTCACTAGAAAAAAGCATTAAAGCTAAAACAGGGCATTAGTGTTTGTGTGTGTGTGTGTGTGTGTGTGTGTGTGTGTGTGTGTGTGTGTGTGTGTGTGTGTGTGTGTGTGTGTGTGTGTTCTGGTAATCATCACGTTGCGGGGACATTTGTCTGTTTACATAGTCATCTCATGAGGACCTCTTGCGGTGTGGGGACCAAAATTCTAGTCCCCAAACGGGAAACCATTTTAAATGATTAAAAAAGGTTTTCTGATAGTGCTTATGAAGTTTTAAGCTTTGGCCCATACTGCATGATTTTCTGTGTGTGTGTGTGTGTGGCGGAGTTCAGTTTCTTCCCCTATAGTTTATGAGTGGTGTTACATGTTACATAACTAAGTTGGACAGATATGGAGGAGCAAGGTTATGAATAATCTTAAAAGTTACCAGAAGAGTTTTGTAATCTAAGTGGAACTTCATGGGTAACCAGTGAAGCTGCTGCAAGACCAGAGTGATCCATCAAAGAAAATATTTGTGCAGAGGATCAACAGGAAAACAAAAGGTAAGCACATTTATATACATATATATATGATATATATATATATATATATATAAAACTTACTTTTTAGTTAGATATACTTTCTTAGCAATACTTGTTGTTAGGATTAATAAATAAATACCTAAATAATGCAATTTCTCCATTTATCCAAAGCTTCAGGTATGGGACATTTATTTTGAAACCGCGTGCAATTTAACGCCGTCATTAGTGCTAACAGATCGCCTTCAGGTGTAGAGACAGGGGTAGTTGTTAAATCGGCCATAAATCGGGCATTCACCATAAGAAACTGTAATGTCGGTGTGTGAAAGGTCCCCCTGTGGAACTGTAATGTGTGAGAAAGGTCCCCCTGAAAGTGTTATTATTCCAGAGGTGAGAACACAGTTTTTTCTGAGCAGGATGAAATCTTTCATTATTCTTAAAATACTATTTTCATGGATTAAAACTATGATGTAAATTGTTATATTGCTTTATTTACAGATTGTGACAGAGTATCAAGAAGAATTAGACATTCCTGTACCAAGACTGAGGAGGACTAAAAGTATCATAGTAAGTGCTTAACTAAGCATATAAACATAATTGTAGCTAGTAAGTATCATATAAAATTTATCATATAAAATGTTGTTGTCTTTTTTATTTGTTTTTTTTTATTATTTTATATTTAGATGAAAGACACAAACCTTGAAGATTCTGGTGAACTATTTGATTCTACATCAGAGAGTGCAGATGATCACATTCCAGATACCTCCAGTGATGGCGAAGGTGATGCTAGCCTTGAACTAAACCTGTCAGCAAAACGTAAGCAAAATGTGGATGTCTCTGGCTTGGGGAATTCCCCGGTTTTCAATACTACATCAGACAGTATCACCATTGACCAGCACAGCTGTACATCTGAAGCAGAAGAGCCCAGTTCAAGTCAGAACATCACTGACAGCATAGTTGTTAGTGCAAGCAAAAGGATGGGTGGACAAAGAGTGTATGACAAGAAACATTATTGCTTGTATTGCTCTAAACCTTATTCTAAGATGGCAAGACATCTTCAACGTGTTCATGAGAATGAATTTGATGTGTCCAAAGCTCTAAGCTTTCCAAAGGCTTCCAAGGAAAGAAAGAACCTGCTAGATTATATTCGCAACAGAGGAAACTATGCCCACAATGCCGCTGTTATGCAGTCTGGAAAGGGGAAACTTGTTTCATTTAAACGCCCACGTGAAGAAGCACAGGGAAATGATTTCATGCACTGTGCATATTGTCAAGCACTATTTAGAAGAAAGTTCCTGTGGCGACACGTGCGTAACTGTCAACTTAGGCCTGGATCGGTTGGCCCCAAACCTGGAAAAAAACGTGTTCAGTCTTTGTGTACGTTCACTGGGCCTGAGCCTTCACATGTCAGTAAAGAACTATGGGGAGTAATCAGTGCAATGAATCCTGACCCAGTCACAAGTTTAATAAAAAATGACCTAGTCATTATTAATGTTGGGCAACACTTGCTGAACAAAGGTGGGAGATCAGCTAAGAATCAACAGCATGTGCGAGAGAAGATGCGAGAAATGGGAAGGTTTATTCACAATCCCAGAAAAGCCACCAGCTTGAAAAAAATGGAAGATCTCATTAATCCTAACAAGTACATGGCGGTGATCCAAGCTGTTAAGATTACATGTGGGTATGACTATCAAACCAACACGTTTTTGACCCCATCATTAGCAACCAAACTTGGGAATACTCTGGTTAAAGTAAGCAAACTCTTAAAAGCTCAGGGTTTAATCTCAAACAACACAGAACTTGTGAAGAATGCAAATGAGTTTCAAGAGATCCATCAGGAAAAGTGGAATGAGCTGATCTCTGCTACAGCATTGAGGAACATTAGGGAAGCAAAGTGGAATGTACCTACTCTCATGCCTTTTACCGAAGATGTCCAAAAAATGCATGCATATCTTAGTCGAATGCAAGATGAGTTTTTCAATTTACTCACTGAAAATCCCTCTGCCAAAGCCTGGACAGATCTCGCGAAGGTATGCCTGGCACAGATCATTCTATTTAATCGACGCAGGGAAGGAGAGGTTTCTAGCATGCCTTTAGCTGCATTTTTATCAAGAGACACTTCTGATCACCATGAGGATGTGGACTGGGCACTCTCTGAAGTGGAAAAAAAACTCTGTAGACACTTCTCAAGGGTTGTCATCAGGGGAAAGCGTGGTCGCCCGGTTCCAATTCTGCTGACTTCAAAAATGCAGCATGCATTAGAACTGCTTGTTAAGCAGAGAGAAACTTGTGGGGTTCAAGAAGACAACAGCTATATGTTTGCAAGACCAGAAGCCATGACACATTTCCGAGGATCAGACTGCCTTCGCAACGTTGCAAAGATGTGTGGTGCAAAATGTCCTGGGTCTCTGACATCTACCAGATTAAGAAAGCATGCTGCTACTCTTTCAACTGTGCTAAATATGACAGACACCGAGATGGACCAGCTGGCTAATTTTCTTGGACATGATATAAGGATCCATCGAGAGTTCTATCGACTGCCTGAGAAGACCCTTCAACTCGCCAAAATTAGCAAAGTTCTAATGGCGCTTGAGCAAGGAAGATTAGCTGAGTTTCATGGCAAGAACTTGGATGAAATTGGGCTAGATCCTGATGGTGTGACATTTTAATTTTTTTACTTTTTTACTATACATTTCTTTTTGTTTGATCACATAGTTAAGCTGTAATTTGTATGACTTCCATAGAAAGAGCTGTGGACAGTGATGAAGAGCACAGGAGCATACAGGAGGGAAGCTGTTCACCTGCAGTTAGTGGTATGTCAGTAAATTGCTGTTAAAAGACTATAGTTTTCCCTTATTGTAATAAATTTACTTTCATGTATTTGTTGAGGTCCTAATGTACAATAAGAACTTTATTGATCTCTATTTTTCAATAATTTTCCACAGAGCAATCGGCAGAAATGACACTTTCTTCTAGCTTGAGCAATGAAATGCTGTCACCACAGCCCAAACAACGCAAACAGTCATCAGACAATGAGATGTCATCAGAAGTTAGTGCTATAAGGCCTTCCTTCAAAGGTGATCTTATTTTTCATTTCTACTTCCTATGTCAGTGATGATTGTCTTTTGTTTCTTAAGAAATGTTCAGACAATGTAATACTTCAGCTTATACACATTTCAATTTCAAATGTATTTTTCTGACCACTTTAAGGTAATGCTACCAAGAAGAAGAAAACACCCTGGAAGCAGACGGAGGTGCAAGCTGTGGAAAGGCACATGAGTAGATTCATCACCTCATGTATTGTACCAGCAAAGCACAACTGTGAGAGGTGTTTAAGAGCTGAACCAGAAGTTCTTAAGAACCGGGTCTGGAAAAATGTAAAATATCATGTTTATAATAGAATAACAGCTTATAAAAGAAAATTGCAACATAAATAACATGTGAAATAAAATAAAAAAAATCCATTGTTATACTAAGTGAACAAGTGTTCGATTTTTTTCTGTTGTTGTTGTTGAACTGAGTTGAGTTTTATCCTATTACCTGCTGTGGTATGCATTCCCCATTAGCCATGTTTATTAGATTTTTCACGAGTCCCCATATATGACGAGCAAGACATTACTTCGTCTTTTGGGATGTTTAAAGGCGTGTATAAGCTAACGGAACATTGGTTATTGTGCCTGATTTTTTTTGAACCTCTAAAACCTTTAGAAAGGGTGGTCCCCACAGTTGATGATCAGAATGTTGGTCCCCGATAAACATGAAAACCAGTATGTGTGTGTGTGTGTGTGTGTGTGTGTGTGTGTGCACCTCTCTATATATGTACTGTATTCGTTTAAAAGGTTTTGTCCTTGTATCTGTTTGGCAAAGAAATATTTCCTGGTTCAGCATATAGTGTCTTGCAATAAAGAAAAAATTTATAAATGTCATGTTTGTTATAAAACTTCTGTAGAAGGCATAAGGACACAATGACTTCTTATGAATTTGATAATGGACCACTTTTGTAACCATCAGCCGCTATGGAAACAGACACCTTTAATAAAGTTTAAGCTTCACTGTGAATTTTCAGGTTTTTCTGCCTTAGGCATTATGTGTTCACACTTTATTAACTTAATACATCTTTCTGTTAGTTCTATGTTGAGGTTTAATGCTCAAGCTGAAAATGAATGTAAACAATAGCACAAACATACTGAGACAGTGTAGTGGCTTCTTTATATTTATTTATTTATTCATTCATTCATTATCTTTACTAGGGTTGTGAGGGTGTTCTCCCTTCTCAATCAGAGCAGAACGTATTGGGCAGATACACTCCGGACATGACGTCAATCTATTGCTGGGCACACGTACTCACACAGACACACACTATATGGGGCAATTGGGGGCATTCAATATACCTATCCATGTTTTTGGACTGTGGGAGGAACCGGAGAACTCGGAGGAAACCCACATGGACTCGGAGAGAACATGGAAACTCAATCCAGATTGGAATTTAAACTTGGATCTCCAGTGCTGATAGGCGAACATGCTAACCACTACACCTCCGTGCCATCCTTTTTCTATTCCAACATTTTCAAAAAGTCTTAGTTTAGTAAGTTTAATGTACAAGTCCTTAACCAGCCTGAAAAAACACTGACACTGACTTCAACAATATCTCCTTTGCAAATAAAAAAGAATTTGCAGATCCAACTCTCTTATCCAACACCAATATCTAATCGGACAAATGCTCCTCTAGATGAATTCGAAAATTTACCATATGCACTACAACAATTTATAGAAAACCTCTTATAATGAGTGAAAGCTGTTATAGCTGCAAATTAAAACTAACCTAGTAAGTTTATAGAAGCTAATTTAGGTGTAATGTGTAGTTGTCCAATTTGATTTATCCCTATAGTGTATATGAGTGAGGGTACTTGTAGTCTGGCTTTAGAGAGGGCTAAATGAGACAAAACAAGCAGTCCACCTGGAACATATCTGATATTGCTTCCATAAACATATCCACACCTGTGCTTCATTTCATCAAGTGTATCTAAACACTGTTGGTTACTATTTCGATATTGGGACGGCTTTTTTTATTTTTATTTTTATTTTTTTAAGGGGCAATCCGAATCTTATCATACATCCATCTTTTAATAAACAATGCTTTTGATACACCATCATTGTATCTCATACCACTGTCTTTTGCACTTTTGTATTACTGAGAATGAGATTTAATCTGGTCGTTGTGTCATGGCTCCCAATTGTTAATACTTATTGTTAATAAATTTTTTGCATCTATAAGACTTTAGTGTTTTTAAGCCATATATATATATATATATATATATATATATATATATATACTATATATATATATATATATATATATATATATATATATATATATATATATAAACACACACACATATATATGCAATATAAGATTATTTTTAATTATAACATTTTATCTACATGTCTGTTTGCCTCTACTGTCCCACATTGTAACGAGCACCTGCAGCACCTGTCCCTCGTTTTCGGTTCTCATTATCTCACTTGGGTGATTGGTTGGTTTTGTCACGTGTTTAGTTGGGGTTCCTATTTAGTCTTTTTTCTCCCCTAATTCTGGGCACGTCTCTGGTTTGTGGTTATTCTACCCAACGTTACGTTCTGTTCGTTTATCCCCGTTCTGTTGGTGCTTCGGCACCATCTTTTAATAAATTCAGTTTGGATTTTATCCCGGTGTTCCAGTTGCCTCCTTCCCGCATTCCTGCCACGGTGTGTCGCTGCGCGGGCGTTCCGCGCAGGACACATTCGTGGGAGCGTCTCCCTCTGTCCAGACCGGCGGACGCTGAGACGCTCATTATGCGCGAGCGGCGTCCGCGATTTCCCGGCGGACCCGCTCCCCTCTGGGGGACTATGGACAGGACATGACAGAAAGACGTGCCAATACATCGGAGGCTACTGGACACCTGGGGTCACCCAACGTGAGCGGAGGACCAGAGGCTGAACCGCCGATCCGACCGAGTCCGAGAACCGGGGACCGCCAGCGGCAAAGCCCGGCTACCGGAGGGCGGCAGTCGTCGAGTCGGGACCGACTGAGGCCGTTCGCCATCGGTCCCGAGCACCAGAGGCCACCCATTTCGGACTCGGAGCACCAGGAGGTGCATGCCCCAGCCTCGCAGCGAGAGGACGTCGATCTGCGCTGCGAGAGGACGCGTCTTCGTCGTCAGCTAGGAGCAACCGGCTGGTTACAGCCCGAGGGACTTGTTACCCCCCCAGTTTGTTTTTTTTCTGCATGTATTTATTATTGTTATTATTTTTGTTCTTTTGGCTTGGGTCGCTTTCCCTTTTGCGCGACCCTTGGGGTGGGGGTATGTAACGAGCACCTGCGGCACCTGTCCCTCGTTTTCGGTTCTCATTATCTCACTTGGGTGATTGGTTGGTTTTGTCACGTGTTTAGTTGGGGTTCCTATTTAGTCTGTTTTCTCCCCTAATTCTGGGCACGTCTCTGGTTTGTGGTTATTCTACCCAACGTTACGTTCTGTTCGTTTATCCCCGTTTTGTTGGTGCTTCGGCACCATCTTTTAATAAATTCAGTTTGGATTTTATCCCGGTGTTCCAGTTGCCTCCTTCCCGCATTCCTGCCACGGTGTGTTGCTGCGCGGGCGTTTCGCGCAGGTCACATTCGTGGGAGCGTCTCCCTCTGTCTAGACCGGCGGACGCGTCGCCGGATCCCGGGAGACGCTCATTATGCGCGAGCGGCGTCCGCGATTTCCCGGCGGACCCGCTCCCCTCTGGGGGACTATGGACAGGACGTGACACACATTATTTAGTTTTATCATTAACAAACTGAATACATAAAGCACAAATATGTTACATTGGAATCAAAGCCAACTATAACTAACTGCAAATAAAACACAATTTAATTTTTAAAATTCCATTTTAAAGCATGTTTTCTTATTGTGGTCCAAAATGAGATTAGATTTTAGTGATTCACAATGCTAGTAATGACATATTACAAATGTGGTCAAATAATAAGGTAAAGAGAATTGTAATCACGTTCCTCTGCCATTTAACAGAGCTAAGTCTATTTCTATCTCTTTCTCTGGGAATGTATGTATGTGTAATTTATATGGGGTATAATGCATGTTAATGTATTCATGTACGTGTATTTGTATAAGGTGTGTGTTGGGGGCGGGGTGCTATGTGTGTATGAATGAGTGTGCCTGTAAAAATCTGCAAATGCCTGTGTATGGGTAAGTAATCTATCCATGTCTGTGTGCATGGGGAGGGGGTAATGTGTGTGTAGGTATACAGTATTATGAGATAATGCCTGTATAACAATGTGTGTGTGTGTCCAAAAACAAGGGTCAAGGTCAATTGTCTGTGTGAGTGAGTGTGTGCCCAGCGATAGATTGGTGCCCTGTCCAGGGTGTATCTGCCCAGCGCCCGAAACGTTCTTCCCTGGTTGGGCATGGGGAACCCCCCGTGACCCTAGTAGAGGATAAAGTGGAAGATAATGGACGGATGGATAGATTATATTGGGCTAATATTTGTGTACTATGTATGAATCCCTGTGTGTGTGTATATATATATATATATATATATATATATATATATATACACACACACACACACACACACACATACATACATATGCTTTCATAGTGCATACGTGTTGTGTGTGTGTGTGTGTGTAATGCACATGTGGTAGTATGCATGTGAGTTTATTTGGGTGTCTATATATTTACAAAACTTCTTTTTTTTGACCTTATCTTAATAGTACGTTTGTGACACAGAGCTGCAATTAAGAACAGATTTGTGAATGAGAGGCAAAGCCAGAGAAGTGGGTGAGGTGAAGCTTCCATCTGGGTTGTGCCTGCATTAATTTTCTGTGCAAGATTTTCAAAGAGGTGAGACTCAGAGTGGCGAGACAGAAGAGAGTTTTGAAATACATAGGTGGCTGATCTTCACTAAGTTGACATACACTGTTCCCGCAAGGGTAGAGCCTGGTTTAACAAGGACATTGCATTAAATCAATGAGCACAGGGAGCACAGGTGATATCAGCAAGCTGAGTGGGGGTGGGGTAATGACAAAAATACCAAAGGATTTGGAGGTTCTGAAGGGTAAATGTCTGAAACAGTCCAGTGAAGACCATTGGATGTTAGAGCTCTGCCCAGAGGAATGTTGTGTCAACAGTATCCTGGATCCTTTCTAAACTGTTATCACACTGTTGTGTACAGATACACAAAATCAAATGTCTTTAAGCCAAAAGAAAGTCGTCTTTGTGCCACCAACCTTACAGCAGTCAGGAACAGCCAATCCCCTTGCCCCATGAGGAGATGTTGGTTTTATGATGGAACCTTAAAGCTGGCAGGGGAGGGATATGATGCAGAGCTGCAATCAAGCACGGATTTGAAAATGAGAGACAGAACCAGGGAGGCACTTTTAATTAAAATGTAATCTTAAAATCTTCTAAGGATAAGAGTTTTTTATTGCCATTTTCTGATATAGATTAGAAGTAAAGCTATTACTAAACATATAAAACATTTTTCTTTTGTTCTTGTTTTGGTCTCTTTTTTTCTTTTGTTGTATGTCACTTACTTCTCATCCAATAATTCAGTCTTTAATAAAAATTCTTAATAATAATAATAAATAATAATTCCTCAGTCATTGTAAAATTACCTTATGTGTCACTTTTTTGCTCCTGTATTATTTGTGTTTGCATGTGTAGGTGTGTGTGTGTGTGTGTGTGTGTGTGTGTGAGTAAAGTATGTATTGGATTGTGTGTGCAAGTTGGTAGCTTGTTGTGTGTGTACCTCCGAAATTATATGACAGGATTTAATGACAGCGCAGATGGCTCCAGCATAGCAGCACATGGAAATTGTGCTAAGATCACTGACTTTCTAGCTCAACAATGTTTACAAATTAGTTCAGAAGGCAAAGTCTTATCCATGCAGTTACTCAAAGCACAGGTCATTGGCTTTTTAGTGTCTCCAATCATTATGTAAATACAAAATTAATTGTTAAAGGCTTTTTTTTAAACTCCTTAAGTTTACAAACACACATACTTTTGCAATTATTTATAGCAACTGACTAAACTTTTTACAGATCTAACACTCTGGATTATGTAAATAGATTTCGAAATATGAATTACATTATTAGTCTACACAGAAAGCATTAATATTGTACATGAAGCAATTAGGGCGAGATATTTCATCCCTCAGCGCTGTTTCGAATCCCAATCAGGGTGAAGTTTCAATGTTCTCCCTGTGTTCATGTAGGTTTTCACCAGGTTCTCCGGTTTCCTCCCATAGTCTAAAATCATGGATTTAAGGTAAGGTGAATGCTTAAAATTGCCCCATATTGTGTGTGTTTGTGTGAGTGAGTGTGCCCAGCAATATGTTGGCGCCCTGTCCTGGTTGTGTGCAATTGAGACATTTACTTATACATTTTTACCATTTTCTGATCTGCGTATCTCCCTTGAAGTTACAGGTTGTCAGTCTACTGCAAGGCAAATATACAACCACATTTAAACGTACAATCATACACTTACCAACTTTTTTTTTTTGACTATGGAAGGAAAGCAAAACTCCCTAGCTACAAAAACCTAGTGTCACTGATGTTGTGTTGCATCTTACCTGGGACTTTGTTTTGTGTTTAAAGAGTTTGGTGTTTTTTCTGAGTTTCCCAAGCCTCATTTAGTTAATACACTGGCTCCTCGCTTTCAGCCTTGTTTAGTTAATTGACACTCAATTAACTAATAGTTCATTCCATCTTGTTATGTTAATTATTCATGCGTTTGTTCCTTTGTTATTTAATGCCCTACTTGGACCTCTGTCAGCAGAAGTCATCAGTTTAATATACATGCCCTGATCTGTGTGTTTTTGTGTGCTTAAATAAAGTATTTAGTGTTTGCACCGCTATCTGCCATTTTCAGTTTACATCTTTACACTGCACACATGGACTGTGTGTTACACTAAGAAGATATCATGTGCTGTTCATTTTTACAATAGTAGTTACAATAATAGATGACATAAAAAAACAGTACTTGGGTGGAACAGTAGTTTAGTGGTTAGCACGTTCGCCTCTGGGAGTGCAGGTTCGAATCCAAATCGGGATGTTATTCCATGCTCTTCCTGAGTCTGCATGGGTTTCCTCTGGGTTCTCCGGTTTCCTCCCAAAAACATAGATTCAAAGTAAATTGAATGCTCTAAACTGACCCATGTAAATCGACGCCCTTTCCTGAGTATCTCAGCCCGGTGCACAAAAAATCCCCCCGTGACACTTAAAATAGGAAAAAGTGAAAGATAATGAATGAAAAAAAAACAGTATTTTGCATTTCAACTTGTACTTAAAAATATTGGTTTTGATTTTGTGTGAACCAGTTCATAATTAAAATTCAGCTGCCATCCTGTAAATTTTATTGATGATCATTCATTCATTCATTCATTATCTCCCGCTTTATCCTCTATTAGGGTCGCGGTGGGGTTTCCCATGCCCATCCAGGGGAAAGCATCTCGCTGGGCAGATACACCCAGGACAGGGCGCCAATCCATCGCTGGGCACACACTCACTCACACAGACACACTTTATATGGGGCAATTTTGAGAATTCAATTAACTTGATCCATGTTTTTGGACTGTGGGAGGAAACCGGAGAACCCGGAGGAAACCCACGCAGACACGGGGAGAACATGGAAACTCCACCCAGATGGGGATTCGAACCGGGAATCCCTAGCGCTGAGAGGCGAACGTGCTAACCACTAAGCCACCGTGCCGCCTTATTGATGATCAATATTTTTTAATTAGTAAACATATCATGTGATGATGGCAACATTTAATTCAAAGTTCAATTCCCCTGGTCAAATCAGCGTAGTTACTCAGTGCCAGAAACAGTAAAAGGGAAAATGTCTCTTTGGGACTAATTGAACAGCTTGTACCACATGCTCATAGCATGGGGTAACTTGGCTATAAACATCAGATTTATCTGGCAGAAGAACACTGTTAAATAAATAAATAACGGCTTAAAATATTACCTGTGATATATCTTTTTTTATAGCTTTCTTGTTTATTAAAGAACTCAGACAGATTTTCAGTGGTAAAATCCTTTTAGTATTTGGAATTATTAAAATTACTGTGAATAAGTCTTTTAGAAAATATGAAAAAATTGAATGTGACTGATAATAGTTTACTGTTATACTATTTTTTTTAGTAATACTATTAAAATTATTAATATGAGATAATCAGCATATCATCTGATAGGTGTTTCAAGTGTTGGGCAGATACACTTAGGACACGGTGCCAATACATTGCTGGGCACAGAAACACACACACTAAGCAGGGGCAATTCAGATAGGGGTGATAGTAGAGAGGATGACATTGTGTTTATGATGCATTAGATGTTGGACTTTAGAAGATGTTTAGACATTCTGGATTGGGATGGCTACAGTCCTGGGGAATTCAGCACTCAGAAATATGAAGATAAATCTCCAAAATAAAGGAATAAAGCTCATAAACTGTTGGGCATCCATCCATCCATCAATCATTTTCGACTTAATCCTATACAAGGGTTGCAAGGGGATTTCCCATGCGCTGGGCAGATACACCCAGGATAGGGTGCCAATCTAGCGCTGGACACACACACACACACACACACACACACACTATATACGAGCCAATCTAAAGCAGCCATTTCAAATTGAATGCATGGTTTTTGGACTCTGGGAGGAAACCAGAGAACTCTGAAATGTTGGCTATGTGGACACGAGAGAACATGGAAACTCCACTCAGACTGAGATTAAAACCTGGAACCTCAGCACTTAGAGGCGAACGTGCTAAACACTATGTCATGCTGTCCCTTTTGAGGATCACATACAGTAATGTAGTAAGGATTGTTTAGTCTAGTATTGCACAGACCCTTTGCATATTTATTTGTACTGTAGTTTGGTTGAGGAAATACAATTGCAGTCAAATTCACACTTTTAGCCAAATAACCTATTAATATGCTTCTAAGATATACTTACAAATGGCTTTAGTTTTGTTTGCAGATAGAGGATAGGGGCTGATACATGGATTTTTGCCATTGCTATTAGCTTAATTATATAATCATGTGGAAAAAAGGCATGCTGGATGTTAAATACTTTAGGGGATTTGAAATATTCATTGGGCACTCCAGGGCACTCCTAATTCAAAATCAGTAAGGTGAATAGGTATTGACCATAGAATTGCCTAAGGGTATTAGAAACAATAGGTTTAATAACGAGGAGGCCGATTACCTTTCCCATTGATGGGGTGATGTGAATTAGAGCAGCCGGTGAGCAGCTGATTCATTCTTGTTGCCAAGCGCAAAAGCACTCAGTATTCTGACTGTGAAATTCAACCTGAATTTCATGACCAAGACTCATTTTAAGTCCATCTCACCAGAAATGAGTACCCCTGTTTACAAGTACTCTGACACATCCTAAGAAGCATTTCTTCACAGGTACAATGCTAATAGGTGGTTTTGAAAACCTCAAGTAAAAGGTCATATTCCTGGCCTTCTCAGTGTTACAGTTCCAACTGGCAGTTTCCTATGGAAACAGGAAAGAGTCTGCATCTTTCAAGAAGACCAAAATTTTAATGCAGGACAATGTTCCATCTTATGCATCAAATTACTCCACTGCATGGCTAAAATAATGACATGCACCCTTCCTCACCTGACCCTAAACTCTATAGAGTACTTTCTGATCAAAAGGCTGTTGCTTTAGCAGACTGTTGCTCTGGATGTTGCTCAAAAAGTTAAGAAACATCAACAGGTTAAGGATCTGACTGACTCCATGAATGGAAGACTTATCAATGTTATTTAAAAATGGTTGCTATATTGGTCACTTTTGTTTTTTCATTTTTGGAATGACAAAAATATATATTTGACAATTTTGTATATGATTATTTTACATTTGTTATTTCTTTATTATTTTTACAAGTAAGATATGAAATTGTTATTAAGTCACATTGTAATTATTACACTAATAGTGGTAATAATAATTGGGTGGGCGGCACGGTGGCTTAGTGGTTAGCACGTTCGCCTCTCAGCGCTAGGGATTCCCGGTTCGAATCCCCATCTGGGTGGAGTTCTCTCCATGTTCTCCCCGTGTCTGCGTGGGTTTCCTCCGGGTTCTCCGGTTTCCTCCCACAGTCCAAAAACATGGATTAAGCGAATTGAATTCTCAAAAATTGCCCCATATAGAGTGTGTTTGTGTGAGTGAGTGTGTGCCCAGTGATGGATTGGCGCCCTGTCCTGGGTCTATCTGCCCAGCGCCCGAGATGTTCTCCCCTGGATGGGCATGGGGAACCCCACCGCGACCCTAATAGAGGATAAAGCGGGAGATAATGAATGAATGAATAATTGGGTGTGGGTGTTACCGATGTCCGTCTTTCCCCCGGGAGAGGACGGCTACGCGGAGGTATTGCGTACAACCGCTCGCGCCTAGTGAGCACTCCCAGGTAGCGACCACGCGGGGAATAAAGCGTGCGTGGGTCCGAGGAAACTCCCACGAAATACGACCCACGCGAAAAAGATGCGCAGCGCCGCAACGTGGTTGAACGCGGAAGGAGAGTCCGTGAGACACCGGGATAAAATCCAAAATGAGAATTTATAAAAAATCGGTGACGGGACACCAACTGAAAGGGGGGAACAAACGAACAAAGTAACAAAGGGCATCATAACCACAAAACAAAGACGTGCGCCGACTTACAGGAGAACAAAGACTAAATAACAAATCAACTAAACACGTGCACAAAACAAACCAATCACCCAGCTATGTGCCACAGGCACCTGTAACAGTGGGCATGGGTGTGGTAACTCAGTGGGTATGGTACTAAGCTATAAATCTAAAGGTTGAGAGTTCAAATCCTAAGTCGTCTAAGATTCCCTATGTAGGTCCTTCAGCAAGACCCTTAACCCTCATTGCTCCAGGGGTGATGTTAAGTGGCTGACCCTGTGTTCTGACCCCAGCCATCAAATTGGGATACTTGTATGTCGCTTCAGATAAAAAAGAAAAAGGTATTTTTATATATTTCTAAATGACCTAATGTAATGTAATATTTATGCACAAACACATATCTAAAAAAACTCAGAATCTCACTTTTACTTTAGACATTTACAGGTTTGAGATTTATTAACATTTTGAATTGACAGAGTGTACTGTTATTGTTCAATTCTTGCATAATAATTGTCCACACCGTGTAGCCACATATTGATAACATTGTAAGGAAAAATATCTTCAGTTAAAGGTGAGTTTAGTGTTTTATATAAAGCGTGAAAAAAACAAATAATTTCAATAAACATAAGGCATTTCATTGACATTCACTTTAAACATGATTCTTACACTTGCAGCATGTGGTGATATTTTTATATGCAAAAACAAACCAACCTAGACAGGAGGTAAATTGCAGGTGGGTGGAATAAACCACAGTGGGAGTGAGAGTTAATGATGGGAGAGCGCTTGGAGGTCTATAACGAGCAGAACAAGAGAAAACTTCAAATAGTAGTGACATGCATACAAGCTAATTAGTTATAAAATAAACAAACCATACATATAAGGTCAAAAGACGGACATGTAGATTATTTAAAAAGTCTATACACTAATAAAACGACAAAAGATTAATATCAGCATTTGTTTTTTGCAACAAACGGCTAAAATGTCCTAGTTAAATGTACTCTTTACTGAAAATGTTTGAATAAATAAAATAAAATTTAAATTCAAATATGTAATACAAATATTAAATGCAAACTCCAAATGCACCATGATTTAAATAATTCCCATTATATATATATATATATATATATATATATATATATATATATATATATATATATATATATATACATCCATTATCTTTTACTAGGGTCACTTTATCCTCTACTAGAGTCGTGGGGGGTGGGTGGGATTTCCTCATGGCCATCCATGGGAGAACGTCTTGGCCGCTGGGCAAATACACCCAGGACAGGGCGCCAATCTATTGCTGGACACACACTTACTCACACAGACACACGCACAAACTATATGGGCAAATTTGGAGAATTAATTGACCTTCATCCATGTTTTTGGACTGTGGGAGGAAACCGGAGATAGATAGACATAGATTGTGTATTTTTCTGAATAGAAAATTAATATTACTGTGGAATTTAATTGAACATACCTACTGTAAACCAAATCCCCCCGCGACCCTAATATAGGATAAAGCGGAAGATAATGAATGAATGAATACACCAAATAATAAGTTTAAAAATTAAGTAAATGATTGAGTTCATTTTAGTTACTTTGTCGCCCCCTGTTGTCCATAAACCTAAAATCAGGTGGGTTCAACTGGGGTAAAGTGCGTTTACCGGAAATGAGAAATCAATAATAAATATGTGGCAATATATTAGTTGTGTGATTGGTTTGGTTGTGAGAATTTTAGTCATTAGCAATTAACCAATAAGGTTAGTTACTAAGGAGTAGTTAATTAGTTATAGATTATTTAATTAAAAGTAGGTAAATTGATTAGGATTTGGTTGGCTGATTTTACAGTTTAGAATTTACAGTTAAATATGACAGCATTAGAAAATTAAGATCAGGTTAAAAATAGGAGCAGGCTACATATTTAGAAGTAATCTAGCAGATGACTAGCTGATTACTTGATTTTAGTTGTATGTTTACTAATTAAGAGATATTGAACCAGTAGAGTTGATGTGGAGTTGGTTAATTGTTTAGAAGCAGGTACTTGGTACAACAGGTACAGGTAACAAGTTCTGAAGCAGATTAGTCACATTCACATTACAAGCTCCATTACAAGGTTTCCAAACATGTTAATCCATGGTGTTGCCATCTGGCAATCCGGGCTCCTTGTAATCTGCAAAAAATCCTTAAACCTAAAACTATAATACTATTAAGCTATTATAAAAAATAGGATTTTTTTTTTAGGATTATTATTATTATTTTTTTTTTACTAATTATGTATTCAAATGAAATTATTAAACATGTAGTTCCTCCGGTCTTTAAATCTGATTGGCTGAGCCCTTTGTCCAGCCGTGACATTGTTCAATATAAAACACACCTCTGACCACTTCACATTTGTATCAAAGCATAACATACAATACATTCATTTCACCTATTTTTTTTTTTTTTTTTAGAAATTGTGTTTAGTAATTTGATTGTTAGACAAACTGGAAACTTGTTACTCGGGGTCAGTGTTCACTTAAAAAAATTAACTAGATTATGTCGCGGAAGACCAGTTAATTAACATTTATGCTTTCAATAAGGATATTTATGAATCAAAACATTTTCTTAGGCGGCACGGTGGCTTAGTGGTTAGCACGTTCACCTCTCAGCGCTAGGGATTCCCAGTTCGAATCCCCATCTGGGTGGAGTTTCCATGTTCTCCCCGTGTCCGCGTGGGTTTCCTCCGGGTTCTCCGGTTTCCTCCCACAGTGCAAAAACATGGATCAAGTCAATTGAGTTCTCCAAATTGCCCCATGTGGAGTGTGTTTGTGTGTATGTGAGTGTGTGCCCAGCGATGGATTGGCGCCCTGTCCTGCATGTATCTGCCCAGCGCCCGAAACTTTCTCCCCTGGATGGGCATGGGGAACCACCCCCCACGAGCCTAATATAGGATAAAGTGGAAGATAATGGATGGATGGAATTATAGTGTGTATGTTACTCTTTATAAAAGCAATAAGGCACTCAAGGTTGTGCATTACTCTGAATAAATCACAGAAAAGAGGTGTAACAGTACTCCGCTACTGGTCCTGCCTAATTACACCTCTTTTCCGTGATTTATTCACAATAAAGCACAACCTCTTAAATCTTATTGCTTTATTATGTAACATTTTAAACTCTTTTAATTATTCTCATTATGTTAATGAGCTTGGCACCTGCAAATAATTTTCTTAATCTGCAAATATTTCTTTCATTTTTACACATAACTTTCGAAACATACCGAATTTGCAGACAAATCAGACAAATCTCGTTCAATAAAGTTAACCTTAGGTAAAAAAGTATGCATGCTGCTGAATGGCAGATATTGGTATTTTGTTGTTGTTATGTTAATGTTGTTACTGGAGCATGAAAAATTTTAACTACTTAAAAAATGTTTTACTTAATAAAAAAGCAAACAGAGAAATGATATAGATGAACAAATAAAATCAGACACTGGCCACATATGACTGCAGCAAAAATAAATAAATCCTGCACTCCTGACGGTAACATTAGATTTATTTGCTTGTATCTTCTGGACTCGTCAGCACTTAAATGATAACAATTTAGTATCGATTAGCTACATGCTTCCAAACCTGGATCCTCACCAAACATCACAGCGGGTGTGTGAGGGTTTCTCTAATGAAAAATATGTCTAGTTTGTATGTTTTTTGCAGAATGTATGGCTGCTTTAAAAAGAAATTAAGTGAAAATTGAATAACAATTTTCCATTAAATGTTTTCACTGAGGCGGCACGGTGGCTTAGTGGTTAGCACGTTCGCCTCTCAGCGCTAAGGATTCACGGTTCGAATCCCCATCTGGGTGGAGTTTCCATGTTCTCCCCGTGTCCGCGTGGGTTTCCTCCGGGTTCTCCGGTTTCCTCCCACAGTCCAAAAACATGGATCAAGTTAATTGAATTCTCAAAATTGCCCCATATAGAGTGTGTGTGTGTGAGTGAGTGTGTGCCCAGCGATGGATTGGCGCCCTGTCCTGGGTCTATCTGCACAGCGCCCGAGACGTTCTCCCCTGGATGGGCATGGGGAACCCCACCGCGACCCTAATATAGGATAAAGCGGGAGATAATGAATGAATGAATGAATGAATGTTTTCACTGAATTCTTTTATGCTTATGGTCTGTGTAGGCCTGGAATCTCAGCTTTTCTTATATCTTCAAACAAAAGCTGAGAAACAATTAGATTAGTCAAAACAGGTACTGGGTGATAAAAGGGTACTTGGGCATTTATAAGTGACTTAAATAATTATGTTGAGAAATCACTTTATGGCTTTAATGTTATTACCAATAAAACAATTGATGTACTGAGTAATTAAATACTTACTGTCCAGATGTGCAGCTTGTTAAATAACCTTCTCTGGTGTTTATAACCTTTGCACAGTGCTGTATAAGACAAAATTTCAGAGCTAGGAACATGTGTTAGAGATACGATGTGTGGCCTCAGTTATATGTACTATGGAAACCACTGGGTATTTGTATTTATTTATATATTTATTGGGCAAGGGAAGTGATGTCATAGCAAGTGACATCCTTAACAGTGGGTTCTTTCAGACTGCCCTTTCCAAGTTCCAAAGTCCAAACATGCAGTTGCTAAGAGACCAAAGCAAGAAATAAACTCTAATCTACATAAGAAGATAGTCTCATGTAAAAATTTGGACATTGCCTGTTTTCAATCTTTGATGTACTGGTTTTAAAGTTGAGAAACATTTAATTGCAGTTAATAAACTAAACATTTCAAATAATATAAAAAGTACCAAAAATAAAAAGTTTATTTCTGTTCTTTAAAGATGCATGCACTAAATATTCACAAAAAAGTATGTTTGAATATGAGATTAAGACTATTTAAAAAAATTATTTTGAGTTTTGAATGCACATTAAAAAAACAAAAACATTATTTAGACAGATTTATTGCTTATATTTTTTTTTTGTTTTTTTGACAGGCATATTTACAACATTATTTGTAAGAATAACACAGATGTTGATATAAAAAGATAAACAAATTTTCTTTGGCAAACAATGGCTTCGTCTTATATTAATGTTATAAAAACAGCTCATATATTATTACATCAACTTTGGTTACATAAATGTAAATTGCCAGACAACGTCTGATCGATTTACCTCATAAAATCATTTTGCCTGTAATTGATAATTGGTTCTAAAAGATGCACTAACAGAGACAAAGTAAACAAAATATTTTGTACATATAGGAAATTATATTTACAATACAAATGTTTACATTCAGAGCTTTGCACTGAGTAAAATAAAAAGATGTATCTAATTGGAATAAAATTTTTAGTACAAATTTACTAAATTGTACTAATTTTACTAATTTAGTAATTTTACCGAAACAAAAATGTTTTAGTACAATTGCATAATACTTAATTGTATGACATCTGAAAATTTAATTATAAGAATCATAAAGCCTCACTTTGAATGATGTTTAAACAAATAAAAAATTTTTACCTAAGATTGTACTTTGTCATGATTCGTACTTCATAGCACATAACAAAACCACAATGTTTTAAACATGAATAATAACTTCATATGCTCAGCATATCCAAAGAAACATAACCCACTGTAAGATGAAATGGAAATCCTGACGCTACTCACAAACCAAAAACAATTACAACATGAAAAGCTAATGGACAATTTAAGGAAATAAACACTCTCAGTTGTGTTCTTATGACCAGACAAATATAGTACTAATGAAAAGTTTGGACACGCCCCCTTCTTGCTCAATAATGTCTATTTTCTCCATTTACCACATAGATGGACTTTGTAGTCTTACAATTACAGACTGTAGTCATCTGATTCTTGATTTTGTTAGTCCCCTGTTGGTTATCTGTTCTCTATTGGTCAGGACCATCACAGAACAGGTATAATTTGGGTGGTGGATTGTTTTTTGTCAGTTCTGCAGTGACATTGATGCGGTGAGAGGATTTAAGTGCAGCGGTGCTGATGTAGTTTTATTTAAATATCTCAGTGACATTGCTGGGATAGGAATAATTCACCAATCAAATAATGTGTAAGTAGCTCTGTGGTGCTACTATTGGGGTCCTGCCTATTAGAGAACAGAGTAAAGGTGATGTACACAGTATGTACTGTAGTCCACAAACAGATGAACTACAGTCTGGAATTGTAAAACGCCAAAGTCCATCTTTACAGTAAGTGAAACTGAGAACATGGACAATAAGTGGAGCAAAAAGAAGGTGTTTCCACCTTTTTAGATTGGTACTGTATATTGTAGATGTACTCACATTTTACCAGTTGTTACTTATGTTAATGCACCAACCAAAAAATACCTGCTCTGTGATGGTACTATTGGGGTCCTGACCATTAGAGAACAGAGTGAAGGGGACTAACAGTAATTTTTACAGTAAGTGGAAATAAAATGGACAATGAATGGAGAAAAAAGGAGGTGTGTTCAAACTTTAAACTGGTACTGTATATTGTAGGTATTCTCACATTTTACCAGTTGTTACTTATGTTGTATTGTACTTTTTTTTAATGATACATTAGGCACATAAGTACCCTTGGCTTTAGACTGGGCTGCACCAAAAGAAGCACTACAAAATGATCAAAACAAGGGACATATCAGTACACCAAGGGGGTAAAAAAGCACAAGGTTGTTAATAATGTTATTAAATGATCACGTAGTGCACGGTGTGTTAAGCTCTTTAATGCATAAATCCAGGACTAGACTGACTCACGCATCAGTTTTTTTAGGCCAAGGCACTAAAGATAGCATTACATCGCTTTATTATTTACAGTATATGAAAATATAAATTCAGCTCTGTTATGTTTTCATAGCTGCAATATGCTGGTGACATAAAAAATATGTCATGGGGGAAAAAAGCTTAAAACACTTATTTAAAAAAAAAAAAACTATTCACAAGAGTTTCACTAACAAGAAGTGCATACGTTGAATTTCGAGATTTTTAGGAGAACAGTGCAACAAACTGATTCAAAGGTACTAAGTTTGCAGAACTTAAAAACCAAATTTAAAAACATCAATTAATAAAAGTCTTAATTAAATCAGCAAAAACATCACATGTAAGAAGAGGGATTATTTAATCTATAAACTTTCTTGTTTGGTTATTAAGTATCAACTAATATCTTAAAATAGTTTAACGCAGCAGGTTAAAGTGGCCCACATTAGAGATCCACATCTAATTTTCTAAAAGCAGTGCAGAACAAGAAAAATAACAGGGTAAACATCTTTGGTTCTGACCTCAGCCACTTTAATTTACTCTAATTTACTAAGTACTAAGTACAACACACTGGCATTATTGTTTCAGTTTGAGGAAACAAAAATGGAATTTCTGCTCTTCTGATAATCTCAGTGATTATTATTACTGTACTGTGGCACTAATACAACGTTTGGAATGTCATTCTGCTTATGACTAACACTTTATTACATATTTTTTAGATATATTATGGTATGAGAATTTAAACTGGTTCAGATATTGAGTGAGTCAATGTTAAGGTGTGATTTAAATACCTTGGTCAAACTGATATAAAGGTTTTTAAAGCCAAGCCATGTTTCCAGATCAGCTGAACAGTAATGAAATACCATAAAATACAAGTAGAACAAAAACTGAACTGAATTCCCATTGGAACTATTTTTAAAAGCATAAATCACTGACTGTATTGAGGTCAGACCTGGTCTTGTTTCACGAGCTGTTCCATTTTTGCACTGCAAGGCCGCATTACGGCACCCTAACAGCTTGTTCTTTTAGTAGGGGATTAGATCTAAGCATAAAGTAGTTGATATCAGGAGCTTTTGATATTTAAATGGGTTGGACTTTCAAATAGTATATTGGCAAGCTGCTGGTATTGTTTCTAAAATGCATAATGTTCCATTGAAAAGAAGGCACTTCTTCAAATCCCACACACCTCCTGTTGCATAGGTTCCTTTATGTTTGTCCTCTGTGCACTCCCGTCAGATCCTTCCTTATGATCTCATTAACTAAAGAAAAGAGAACAGGAGAGAGAGATTGAGAACATGACTTGAAAGTACAATCTTACAAGTTTTAAGGTGCAAGAGATCAGCCTTGTTATTTTCATACACATATGTTTTGGAATCAAAAGCGATAAAGAAACTGATAAAGCTGGGAAACACCCTGAACAGGTCACCAGTCCATCGCAGGGCAGACACACAGACAAGCATTCACCATAGTGCAGGTTAGTATCCCTAAATTGCTCAGCTTGCATGTCTTTACTGAAGTTTTTAACTCACAAGTGCTATTGTGTGCGAGGAAATAATGAGCATGGCCTGTAGACTGGAGGCAGATTTGGGAGGCATGTTGGGTACACGGTTGCAACTGCTTGAGATTAATTGCTCTTATTATCGCTCTCTCTCCCAGAACAGTTAAAAGGGACCAGAAGAAGAGAGGAGAGTAAGAAACCTGGAGTGGAAAGGACATTGTGTATTGTGTGTTTGCAAAGTGGCAACAGATACTGTAAAACCCAATATTTGAAGGCTAAGGACACTGTCTCAGCGCTAGGTATTATCGGTTCGAATTCCAATCTGGGTGGAGTTTCCATGTTCTCCCCGTGTCCATGTGGGTTTCCTCTGGGTTCTCCGGTTTCCTCCCACAGTCCAAAAACATGAATAAAGTTGATCTAAATTATCCAAATTACCTCATATAGAGTGTATTTGTGTGTGTGTCTGTGTGAGTGAGTGTGTGCCCAGTGATAGATTGGCGCCCTGTCCTGGGTGTATTTGCCCAGCGCCCGAAACATTCTCCCTTGGAATGGCATGGGGAACCCCCCCGCAACCCTAGTACAGGATAAAGAGAAAGATAATGGATGGCTGGGTGGACACTGATGGTGGCCATAAAAAAGCCTGTGCATAAAATAATCCACCTGATTACTGCATCACAGCCGCGAGCTTGCTACAGCTATGAATTTACTTTTGCCTTTGTGTGTGAGTGGATGTAGTTGCCCACTGTAGAAAAATAAGCTTACCCATCATGTTAAGGTTGCGGCAGCTTTGATTTTTTTTCCTTGATAAAAATATTAGTTTTTTTCCCCCCATGTTCATCATCACCCAAAGATAATGAAGGGAAAAACAAAATGCAAAAATATATATATTTTCAGTAACATTTTTATTTTGCAAACAGCATGTTGTGCCCCTTATCATGTATTTAAATTAAAAAGCATTTTTAATATTCAATGTAAATTTTTGGATGGTGTGGATGAACCAGTGATCTATGCTGTATCAGGGGTCACGTGTTTGAACCTGTGTAACCAATTAACTTCACCTGGGCAACTTTAAATTTAATAGTTGTTACTTCATAAATAGACGCTACTTTACAGATCATTACCCAATAATCTCTACTTGACACTCAATCCCTAATTCCCTAATCCCTATGTTTTTATATACATAGCTGAAACTGCCTTAAGAGTCAAAATGCAGTGGAATGCATTGGCCACTAGAGGACAACTTTGGATCGCATATTGCTTAGTACGATGTTTATTTTCCCTTGTTGTGTAGGTCCACTCATGGTGGGGCATAAATGGAAACTTTTATTGCCTCTACCTGCTAAAAATAGAGGCAAGGTGTATGCTGTGCTTTCCATAACAAGAATACAAGAGAATGGGGCAAAGAAGCACTGCTATAGATGTGACATTTGAACTTAGTGAATAGAAACATATAATTGTGTATTTTGAGGAATATCTAATAAACAATAACATCATTTATGCGGCTAATTTGACTAACCCCTAACCTTTTTCTTACATCCATGGTATTATAAAGTGTGTATATTTAAACAAAGTGTACAATAACTGGTACAGATTTACATTTTCAATAAAAAAAATAGTGGATGTCACATGGAATTAATCAAATAATCAAGAACTTGGTATTTGGCCTCATCCCTTGAGCTGCAAGAGGCAATGATGGTTCCTGGAATCTGTTCATAATTTGTTAATAATTCTGATAGCACACTATTAAAATCCACGATGCTACTGCCTGTGTTATGTTAAGATACAAAGTGCGCTATTAATTTTACTAACAGCTAAATCACAAAGAGAAATGCATGTCACATAGCAACAGCATGCCCCAGGTGTCAGTTCCCTTTTTGAAGATTAAGGAAATAAAGTTTTGTCACTAAAGTTAACTGTTAGAGAAGAATTATTTATGTGACAAGGCCAGGTTTGAATGAATAATTTGAATTATTTATTAAGAATTTAAAATTTTTATGTCATACTTACAGCCCCCCAGGAGGGAGGGGGTATACATAAGTGCACACTTGAACCATTTTTGAAATGCTCATTTTATGAATATTTTTTATACCATGATTGTCTTTTAAATTAAAAAAGAAAGTTTAACAGTACCATGATTTAACTGATGAAGAAAAGATGAGCAAGAGTGAAAAACTCTTTCGATAAAGTGGGTGGTGTGTGGTGAAAGCCTCCATAACAATCTCAGTATTAATCTACATTGCCTTTTTATAGCACCGACATATTTTTAGTGTTACTGTACCTCAAACAGCAGATGCTAATCTCAAGTCAAACTTAAGTCTGTCTTAAGCATAACAAAAATATTGTTGAAATAAGTTCATGCAAAAGTTATTTTTTGCTCTCAAAATATATTAAAAAATAAATGTAATTAACCTACTAAGTTATTAAATGTTTAATAGTTGTAGTCTGGAAGGTCGTACAGAATAAGAATTTCATAGTACAATGTAACTGCTATGTCATGTCCTTATGACAATAAACCCTTGAATCTTGAATCTACTAGAGCTAATTCAATATTACACACATAATATATATATATATATATATATATATATATATATATATATATATATATATATATATATATATATATATATATATATATATATATATATATATTACTGCTTATAACAGCAGTAAAAAAAATCTGTCTTAATGATAGTTTTTGTTTTTGTTGCAATTTCATAAAAATAATTTATGGTTGTGCTTAGTGACAAAACGCATAACTACAAACACAGCAGAACTCAGCAGTGTCTCATCCACTTAAACCAACAGAACATGCTACCACACCACCACCCACAATACTACTCTATGATGGCCTTAGGGGATCCTGACCAATAATAAATTATGTAGATTTTTACATTTTGTTATCAACTGTATTCAGAGAAATAAGTTTTAAACCATCTTTTTTTTTTTTCCGCTAAGGTCATGGGAAATATTTTTTATCATTAGCTTTTATGTATACAATTAACAAAAACATTTTTAGAAAAAAATGTGATTGTTTATTTGTTGTTTTGCCAATTTGCCTAATTTGCACCATAACAATGTAAAAGGGGAAAACGTTTCGGGCGCTGGGCTGCTACACCCAGGACAGGGCACCAATCTATCGCTGGCCACACACTCACTCTCACACACACACACTCTATATGGGGTAATTTGTAGAATTAAGTTGACCTTGATCCATGTTTTTGGACTGTGGGAGGAAACAGGAGAATCCGGAGGAAACCCACGCAGACACAGGGAGAACATGGAAACTCCACCCAGATTGGGATTCGAACTGGGAATCCCTAGCGCTGAGAGGCGTACATGCTAACCACTAAGCCACCGAGCCACCCTACATATTTATATATATAATATATATTATATATATATAATATTTATATATTGATTATATGTCATATAAATATACCCTCTTTTTTGGTTTACTATTCCTAAAAATGACAAATGATTATACGAGTTTCTTTCTCACTGTCTTTCTTTGCATTTTCTTAATGTTAGGCAGTTTTACATTATGGAAAGTAAATCTAAACCTGTGGCCTGGCTGTCGTCACAGCCTTAATGTACCTGTTTGCATAAGCTACCAAAGGGCTGCCCTCTTACACCGTAGCTGAAAGAAAGTTTTCTTCACTGTAACCAGGGCCACAGGATGTTCCGATCTGTTAATACAGACAAGCCCTGATGGACCCATGGTTTAACCGACTAACATACAACCCTATGAGGCTGTATGGAGAGTCATAAGGTACTGGCATTTATTGAGTGTTAAAAACTGGCAAAGGTAAAAATCACAGCAGTGTCTGGTATTATTGTGTAAAATCAGAAATCAGATAAAATTTGTCTTGTGAGATTTGTCTAGTGAAGTGTAAAAGCAGGATAGGTTAGGCACTGATGTCCACTGTGGGTTAGCTGTGATATAGTTTGTAGGTGAATGAATCTAGAACCTTCATACCACACAATTCTCATAAAAAAATTTAATAAGTTATTAATTTAATAATGAGTGTTAACCTTAGTGGGTATGATTGCAAAACAGAAGCTGTCTGGTGAAGTGTGGTGAAGTGACACAAAGTAAGTTTAAAGTACAGTTTTCCCTGACATTTGTTTTGATGACAGCATAAATCTAAGTAAAAAAAATACCTTCATGCTATGGGCCCTGTTATGATTTCCTCAAGTGGGTGTTAATCCATTAATAGGCCTTAAACACTGTGAGTTTAACACAGAAACATCCTGAGCAACTGAAGTTTACATTTTAATGAAACCAGAGAGTACACCCAAACAGCTAAGCCAAATGACTCAATTTGCCATGCTTTAAAAAACTTTTCATACTGATGCAACAGTTTGTATTCACTGGAACTAAAATGCTTGTCCTGTTTACCATAAACTGTGGCCATGGAAGTTTTTCACTAAAATAATTTGCTATATGTATGTACCATAAGTTTTAGGTTTGAAGTCTTTTAATGGGTACACTGGTAATCATCATATTAATTCATTTACTTATTATCTTCCATTAATTCCTCTACTAGGGTCACAGGGGGGTTCAGCATGTTCATCCAGGGGAAAGTGTTTCCGGCGCTGAGCAGAAATACTATATGGGGCAATGTAGAGCATTTAATACAGTTTTTGGAATGTGGGAGGAAATAGGAGAACTCAGAGGAAACATTTACATTACATTTACATTTGGTCATTTAGCAGACGCTCTTATCCAAAGTGATTTACAAAGTGAGCACAGGGTTGATACAGCATCCCTAGAGCAATGAGGGTTAAGGGCCTTGCTCAAGGACCCACAGTGGACCTGGGATATGAACCCACAACCTTCAGATATGAACCCACACCTTAACCACTGAGCTACTACGCCCTTGCTGTACCGACGGGGAGTACATGGAAACTCCACCCAGATTGTGATTCAAACCCAAGGCGACAGGTGAACGTAAGCCACCGTATAAGTAAGCCACCGTGCCATCCCTGGTACCCATCACATTAAGAAAAATATTCCTTTAACATTGATCCATAAATATATATTTTAGGACAACTACCACAATTAACTACAGAGTTAACTATACGTCACTACTCGTTTGTCGATTACATTATTGTTAATGTGCTTACTTGTTCAATTTAAAGGATTTAACCTATTGGGTCCAAAAGTTAAATTGAGGTTAAATTGCAGTTTGGGGCTTGAACAGTATATATAGAAATAAGCCAAACCCCAGTTTAATGTAATATGTCACAACTGGTTAAAATAACAAGGTAACTTAAACCACATATTAACAGTTAAAGAAACATTTGCCAATTTATCTGCCAATTTATCCAGTTATTTAAATATAAAAACTTTAAGAGGATTAATTGAATAAATGGTATTATTCAAGAAATGCACAGCTGTTTTTCTCAAGGTGAAATCTGTAACAAAATGCTTCTGCAACACAGTTTTACAAAGTTTCATATCACATTTAACCACAGAAACCCTTATGCCCCTTACCAGAGCCACTAAAGAAGTGAATCATGGGAAATGCACACTGGGTGACTCATATGAAAAGTGACTGTGTGAAAGACTTGGAGGACAGCAAACACTTAAATGTTTGTAGGTGGACCAAATACCTTTACACCTCTGCATCGACTGGCATGGGACTTTTTCAAGTCACATCCTTTCAGTCTAGTGATTTAGACATCCCCCATACGGTTATGGCTACTGTACACATGAACAGAGTCCCACTTGTTTAAAATTAGTGTCTAAAAGGTCTACAGTCTACATTCACGTAGCACAAACATCCTTGCTATAAGAGAATGTGGTTTTATGAAATTTCCAAAACAGTATTAAAACTTCTATCAAACTAATTTCGACATAAAATAATAGCTGCTAGTAGATCTGCATAAGGGGCAGTTTGCGCAGGAGGGGTTCCATAGCCAACACCTTGTAATAAAAACAACTAACAACTGGGGTGTTTCTCTCATAATAAGTTACTTTTAATGTAGCAATAGCAATCCTGTTGCTGTTTACTAAGGGAAATCCTATTAGGCCATACAGAAGAAATTCCATTTCTTATCCCTTTTTTTCCCCTCATCGGCTTCATATTTTCCACCCAACATGACCCCGTTTCTTTTATACGCAGACTTTGAAAAATCACTATCGTACAAAGTTTGCTGGCTTTCGGTAGTAGATTAACAGCTGCAAATAAGAATTTTGCATGCCACATTGGCAGGAGAACATTCGGTGGAAAATTTTTCTCCCGGGTCTCCCAGCATAATTGAAGGGTGTAAGGCCAAGGGTAAACCCTCGCCAAGTATAACAAACAAAAAGGCTTTCCTCAGCACTGCCAAGCAGCCCATTGCGCTAGTTGACAATGGTTGCCATAGAACTTGTTTTGCAAATCAAAACAGTGGCTACATATCTAAGAATTACTGACCTTATTTTAACTTTTTGGCTACTTAAGGTTAAAAAAGGCTTTAATTTATCGATATATTACACAAAAATAGGATTCCACAGTTCAATTCTTAATCTCCCAATGTTTTGAGTCCACTGTACTTTCAAACAGGTGTCCAAAATGTATAAAATAAATAAATAAAAATAAAAAGGATTTAAATAAAGGAGTTGGTTTGTTGAATACCTGGACTGTATTGACGGCTACATCCGGACAGGAACCATAACAAGTGTCACAGGAACAATTTCATATCTACAATTTACTTTGGAATGTGCAAGGAAACTAGGGTTCTTAAAATAAGCCCATGTATGCACAGGGAGGACATGCAGACTCCACAAAGGAAGGATCTTTTGTTCGTTTCAACTGGAAATCAAACCTGAGATGTTATTGCTGTGATGTGTAGGTGTTAATCGTTCCTTAATGTGCTATTTAAATAAGGTAGTTAAAGAGAAAAAATAAAGATATATTTATTTATTTTATAATAAGTTTAACACCTAGACTGTGTAAATGGGGATAACCACAAGAAAATTCAGAAGTCAAGAACAAAAAAGTAAATAGCATGTAAAAAACCTAAACCCAACTTGACCAAATGACGATGATCCCCTTAAAAACAACTTTATTAGACAGTCAGACTCACCATCATCCAGGTAGGCCTGGTCCATCTCCTGCTTGACAGTGACTCGTCCAGGTTGTGAGGCTCTCTGTTCCTCAGCAGAGGAACATCTTTGTGGAAGAACTTGGGCAGGAGGAGACCTGTCTTTGGGAAGCCTATTTAAGAAGGGCTGTTGCTGTATGACAGTGGGGTAAGGCTGTGTCTGAGGAGCTTGTGGTGGGGCAGAAGATCGAGGGGTTTCAGTCACATGCTGGCTGTAGTCATCACAGTAGATGTTCTGCTGTTCTGGAGATAAGGAACCATTAGGTTCTCCACCACGTATCACGTTATGGTTGGTTGGAGAGAACTGGATGACAGGGTGCTGACCAAGCAAGTGAGAGGGTTTGGATGGGGAAGCAGTATGGAATAGGACAGAACGATGGGCTTCTGGAATCATAACTCCACTTTGAAAATAAAGGCTGGGCCCTATGTTCTTCTCAGCACGTGAATAGACAATGTGCTGCTGAAAGCAGGATTCTGATAGGGGGAAGCCTGGGTGGTTTGTAGGGCAAGAAGCAATGGTAGGGAGCAAGCCACTCTCTGTGTTAAGACCTGAACGTGGGTTGTGATGGTAATAGGATTGAGGAGAGACTCCCACTGTCTGGGAAAGTTGATGGCCTAGTTGTCCAGACTCGTATTCATCCACTGGTTCAGTTTTAATCGATGAGACTGTAGGATATAAGTAGGTCATAATTAATCCACATTAAAAAGTGAATTGCTCTTTAAAGTATATTAATCATCCATCCATTATCTTCCACTTTATCCTCTACTAGGTTTCGCAGGGGGGTTCCCCATGCCCATCCAGGGGAGAGCGTTTCGGATGCTGGGCAGAAACACCCAGGACAGGGTGCCAATCCATCGCTGGGCACACACTCACTCACACAGACACACACACAAACACACTCTATATGGGGTAATTTGGAGAATTCAATTAACCTTGATCCATGTTTTTTGACTGAAACCAGAGAATACCCACGCGGACACGGGGAGAACATGGAAACTCCAACCACATTGCCCCTTAAAGTACAGTATATTAATTAAATTTAATTTGAAGTTTGCAGCTTTGGAGTCTATAAGCTCATAATAATAACAATAATAATAAACTTCTAGTGTGGGTGAAAATTTCACAAAAATAAAAGCAAAAAGGTGAAGTAAGCCTAAGACCAAATCGCAGATTCTTCACTATTGTTGTGGAAAGATATGATAGTTGTTTGAACCATTGTTTATGATGGATTATACCAGCTGTGGAAAATATTGTTTATTATAAATTAAAGTAGTTGTGGCAACTGTTGTTTATAAGGAAGTATAGCGGATGTGGAACCACAGTTTATGAGGAATTATAGTAGTTATGGAAATTCTTGTTTTTCAGTGATATTAGTAGTCGTTGCAACTATTATTTATGAAAGATTTTAGTAGTCGTGGAAATTATTGACTATGATGGATTATAGTTGTTGTGGCAACCACTGATTATGAGGGATTATAGTATTTGTGGCAACTTTTTTATGAGAGCCATCTCCTTTGACCCTAGCACAGTAATAAGTAAAAGATAATAGATGGATGAACAGTTGTTGTGGAATCAATTATTTATAAGGGATTAAAGTAGTTGTGGCAACCATTGTTATACTGTTATTTACAATATTATGGATTATATGAGGGATTATGGTAGCTGTGACAAATATTAATTATATTAATTATTATATACAATTCAAGCATTATTCAAACTCCTGTATTCATCCTTACAATTACTACAATACTTTGCTCATAATCGATAAGGTCATTGTCATTTCTATATTTATTTTATCCTTAGAGTGTTCGACAGGAAACTGTTTATTTTTATTCATTTTTTGCATGGTTTTATACCCGGGCAAATAGCTAAAATGAAGCTGACATCTTGCTTGAGTTTGCACAGGAAAACAGTCCAATGCAAATAAATCACCGGTCTATGCAGAATGACCTCGTTGACACAGCTGATATTTCTAACTGCTGAGAATTTGTCCAGTATTTCTTATAAACTTCTTAAGTTTATTGTGAAATTGCCTTGACACTAAAAATTTACATTATCTGAAACATAAGATTTCATAGATATTATAATACAACTAACATTTTTTAAACATTTTTACCATACTGGGACACCCAAACACACACACGCACACACACGCACACGCACACACACACACACACACACACACACACACACACACACACACACACACACACACACACACACAGACACACATTATATATATATATATATATATATATATATATATATATATATATATATATATATATATATATATATATACACTCCTTAATATGTGGTTTTAACTTTTAACAAATCTTCAGTGTATTTGCTTATTTTAATATAGTTCCTTAGTTTAATTGCATTGTTTTTTTGCCTGCTATGTAATCCCCCTAACAGTTTTATATCTCATGATACTATGGAATAGGCAAAACTGTTTTACACTGACTAATAAAAAAGGGTGGGTGGGGGACCTACTTGGAAGAGGCATGTACTTGAAGTGCTGTGGTTGACTTCTTTTCCGCTTCCCATTAATCACAAAGAAGTTCACCTTTACTGGGTGGCAAATGGACGGTTCCCGATAGGGAGGAACTTCAATGAAAAGCATGCTCTGAGAGAAAGCATTTGTAAATTTAGTGTTTGCTGCAGACAAAAAACACTAATGTGTTTATTTAGCTTTACTAAGCTGTCTGAAAAACTGCCTTTTCTATACATTTAACCCACTGATGATTTAATCTGACAAAATAACAATAGTAAATAAATAAGATTTGTTAGCACATTTACTTTTTAATTCAGTTTAATTCAATTTCGGTATATGTATCTAATCCTTTGCAGCGCTGACATAAATTTTATAAAAATTTAAATGCAAAGAAAAACATAATTAATAGCATAAACTTCAGTTAGTTAATGAAATGTTAGTAATTGATTGGTATATAATAAAAATGTCATGCTTACTGTCTGACTTTTGTCTTTGTCAATGGTGGCCTCAATTTCCCAAATTTGCTGTCCATCTAGAAAGAAAACAGAGCAAAATAAATAAATAAATGCAAATGAAGGGTTACTTTTCAAAGAGGTTTAGTTTTTGAGGTACAAGAATGACCTGTAGATTGAACCTCAAAAGGACATCTTACATGCCATTGTCTTTGTGTTTCTGGATTAGATAAGGCAGTGATCTCTATGTTTCTTTGCATAAGGGCAAATGCTGCAGTGTTAAATGTTTACGTTGAAATTAATAATTGAAATGTAATGCAACTTTTGCATAACAATATAGAAATTAATATATATGTCAATATAACACTGATTGGGTTATATTGGTCTAAGTATATATTAGGTCTAAGTGTAAATAGCTAATTTTTACTATAACCAGCGAACCAGATTGATCATGGCATGTGTCACCTACCACCTATGCTCCTATTCAAATGAGATCATATCTCTGGTCGTACCCACTTCCTCTTTTTTAACTTGCTCAAGTCAGGAAAATATATTAAAATGAACAGCATGTTTATCTAATGATTTTTTTATTATTTGAATGTGATCAGTAATTTAATTCAATGCTGGCACTTTTTATAGGGGCTAAGCTCTTTTTTTAAACATCGAAAAACAGCAAAACCCTACCAAACTGTAAAGTCATCGAAATAAACAATAAATAGAGATTTTACATTTTTTTAAGAAAAAAAACACCAGATACAGGATTCTAACCCACAATAAAAGGTGTTTTTTTTTTTTTTTTACCTGGGAAGCCCCGATTTTAGTTACGTGAAATGAATTGACTTAAATTAGTCAGCAGAAGATGGGGATTTCACATGTTCTGCAAGTTTACGTAGTTATGGCATTTTTTTATTTTCTCAATGCTGCATTTAAATAACAGCAGGAGATTAATTCTTTCTTAATGTTTTGTGTGCTTTGTGTCCAGAGCTACTTATGTAAGAGCCAATTTCCCTCAAACACAATTCACCCTGAAAAATTTTAAGGGAAGGAAACCCAGCTTGACAGTCTCTAGCTCACTGCGTACAGCAACATCACGTAGGAGCCAACAAATAGATGGCCAAAATAAGCGGTCTCCCATTCTGGGGGATTTCAGATGCATCCTGTTCCAAAGCATTTTGTCATGCTGAGAAACCCTCCAAAACAAAGGCAATCCCTGCTTGATCATCTGACTTTATTAAAACTTGCCATTACATTAGTACAAAGATATGCTGTTGGGAACCCCAGCTGAAAAAAAGCAAAAAAGTGTCTACTGCCAAGTATGACTGAGCAAATGAGTGAATACACAGGAGAAAATAGAGTTCCTCTTAGGGTTGACCCAAAGAGTTCATGTCTAAATGTCTCAAAGCTTCCCTTGTGCATAGAACCGGCAGTCTCTGGATTCTCTGAGTCACACATATGCACTGACAGACTAAGTACCTTACCATAGACTTGTATCCTCACACACTAAGGAGAACTATAAACAACATTTAGACATAAACCAGACAACAAACAGGAACTAGACGCACCCTGGATACATCAAGCAACAGAGTTGGGTATTTTAAGAGAAAATAAATAACAGCCTCAGAGTAGCGCATGAGTGAGGGGCTAAAGCCCAAATAAAAAAAAAACACTGTACTGTGTATAAATCCATCATTTTCCACACCTAGAGCTATGATGTTATGCAAAAACATGTCTAACTTGACCAGTTATGTTTATGTTTAGGAACAAAGCTACCACTGACAACCTGTCTAAAGCAATAATAGCTTATAACAGTCCATCTGCTTCTCACAGGCAATGCACGTCATGCATGATGTCCCAGTATATATGCACAACAATGGCACCTGCAGATGACAAGCTTCATCATTCATGACGTCCTACCTATTTATTTTTTATAAATACAGAGTACTATGTAAGCCGCATCAGAGTATGTTGATTAAGTGCTTTTATTTATAATTTTTTCCAACTTCTAACTATATATATATATATATATATATATATATATATATATATATATATATATAGATATAGATATATATATATATATATATATATATTCATTATTATTTTTTTTTTTTCTTACCATGTTTCGTGTCTTGTGTTTCATTTACAGATTTGTGATTATACTGGACAGGAAAAAGAACTAAGCTTATATCGATCGATCCAAACAAAATCGTGCGATCGCCTGTTTGAACATAATAGTGCATTGACAAAGCCTCTAAATGTCATGCAAATGCAAGTGTGTAGATTAGGAAATGTCACAATTTAAATGTCTTGTGTGCACACCAATATACAGTTTATCTTAAGGCTGTTTTAATTCTTGTTATAACTCAAGTAGAATGGTGATAGATTTATTTAAGAAAAGACACTATGCACAACACAAATAATGTATACATAAACCATAAAAAAGAAAAACCCACAATAATCTAATCTTAACTTAAAAATATTTTTCAATTGCATACTGTTACTATCTAGTTTTTGTAGTTGTAATCAAGTCTAGTGTAGTCTAGTGTTGTAATCAATTTCACCTATATTTATGGTAAATAAAAACTTGTTCCTAATGACTTCACTAGTTAAAAGAAAAATAAATTTAAAATAATTTAATCATTAATAAAAAGAATAGTGTAAATATTAACAAAAAATATTAGCATTTACATTTAAATAATAAAAAATATATTATATTTTGAGTTCCATAATATTACAGCTATATATCAGATTTATTTAAAATCACAGCAAAATGTCAAGATAATTTTCTGGTCTAAAATAATAAGACAATTAGAGCTATGTAAAGCCTAAAGACCAATTTTTTATTTAGTTTAGTAGCTCCCTTGTAGCAAAGTTCATTTTTATTTACAACCAAAAAACACCAATTGAAAAAAACTGCAAATTTACTTGAATATTTATTTAACTGATAACAGTTCGAACAAATCTTCACCTTAAATATATTAAGTAAACATAAGCCAATTATTATTAAAATAATAATAATAATAATAATAATAATAATAAGATGATACCTAAAGCAATCATCTCTCATTAAAAGAGTGAGGGAACCTGAAGAAATTGCAGTCCGTGAAACAGTGCAAACATAAATGACTGAAAGTTTTAGATGACATTGTATAAGAACCAATTATGATGATGATCATGTAAAGATAATTTTGATGAAGTAATTATAAGCACAACATGTATATTTCATCTACAAACCCAATATGGCTGAAAAGTTGAGATGATGAACAAAAATCATCTGACATTGAATCATCTAAAGTGCAAAGACCAGCATCTGTGATGGCATATGAATGGATCAATATTGCTATACCCCTCATCATTTTGTCACAGGTGTATTAACACTGGTGAATGATATTTAAAAAAAAATATATATATATAAATATATAAAATATTTTAGACAACTGCAAAACTACAAATAGTTTCAAGTAAAAAAACAATATATATAAAAGTACATTAAACTTTAAAAATGATAAGATGCATCCAGGTAGTATATAGTAGTAAAGAGCCTCTTGTAGATTGTACTCACCAGAAGTTTTTTCAGTGAAAATCACTTTCGAGTCTGAACTGAAATTCTGTCCAGTTAGTATCATCTGTTGACCTCCAAGCACCGAACAGCTGTCCATGTCCTGCTTCTCCACCATTGGCAATTCATGCGCAGATCTTTGTGCTGTTTGAAGATGTAGGGAATGGATTAGCTTGATCAGTTTAGGTATATTCAAGGAAAACAATTGCAAAATACTTTAGACGTAAACTGAAAGAATTGATACATGAATTGACCACTATGCTGTTGAGCCATTAAAATCTCTAGATTGTGCTGCATAAGATTCCACAAAATGGTTAAATTCTTCCATCAATAACACAAATTAAAAAAATTAATACAACCCCAGATGTGTTCTTGCAACAGAGTGAATTTTTGTATATGTTAAATCATGACTGATATAATATAATAATAAAAGCACACTTGTACAAAAATGTAAAATAGTGTTAAATCATTGTAATGCCTGCTACAAGTTCATGCAACAATACGCTTGTGAAAGGATCTTTTCATGTTTTGAAAAAAAACTCTTTTATTTTTTATAAAGTTTATTGGATGCAATAGAACAGCAAGATAATTCAAGACCATTGAGATGACAAATGGCTCTTATTTGGTAAATAGTAAAAGCTGTACAGTACTAAAACCTTTCCTTTATGAGTTCCCTTTGGCTTATCATCGAACAATTTTGAATTAATATCCGTTGAAGCAAATTCATCCAAATAACAGTGACCTTTGGACAGATGTCTATGGCACACCATGATCTGAGTCAGCCAGGTGTATAATCCTTTGGAAACCGTGCTCCTAAACAAAGCAGCAGCACAGTAGCGCCTGCCCTACACAGGAGGACTGTGCAAACAACAGATTGTGTTATCAGAGTGATAGTTTATTCATGAGGCCCTTGCATCCTTCTCCACTTTAAGTGAAACATCCCTTCCATTCCTCTGTATATATTTGGCAATTACAGTATGCAGAGGACAACATACAGATCTTTCCAAAGTTAGCCTGTGGTTTCCCCAAGAGGGAACACCCAACAATCTGGTTTAGTTTCTACAGCACATTAAATGCAACAAAAATATGTAATGCCTAACCAAGGAGGAAGTATGCTTGCCAGATCCGGCCTATTCGTTTTTGACACAGGATACCGAAATTAAGAAAGAAGGACATTCGAGGTATATATAACCCAGAATCCATACTGTGATAGCTAAGTAAATGTTTCTAAAAAGAAAACTTGCACATCAGTAAATTCAGCAGGAAGTTTATCCAGGTATAATAACAAGCCTGAATAAGATGAAGTACACATAACTTTCACACTTGCTATAAATATATTATTGACCTTATAAATAATAAATAATAAAAATACGTTGACACTCAGCAATGGTTCATGTTTTTATAAAACATATTGACATAGAAAGTAAAAATTAATGACTTACAGCATTCAATCGGATGAGATGCCACTTGAAGAGACACATACTGACCCCCCGACTGGGGTATATGAATTCGAAACACGAGACGCACCCGGGTATTTTTCCTCCCGATGTCCGTCTCCCCCTTCCTCAGCTCAATATCAGCATTTCTAAGCTTCAGTATTCCAGCACAGTCAATTCTATGTTAGAAAGAATAAATAATTAAGAGCTATATATCAGAATAAAATAATCAAGATGCAGCACTGCAGTTCTGAACTGACACTGATGCGGTAAGGAGGTTTTAGTGCACCCAGATTGAGATTCGAACCGAGAATCCCTAGCGCTGAGAGGCGAACGTGCTAACCACTAAGCCAAAATGCCGCCCTGGATAGGAATAATGCACCATTGAAATAATAGCCGCTCTGTGGTGGTACTATTGGGGTCCTGACCATTAGAGAACAGAGTAAAAGGGACTAATACAGTATGTATTAACAGGAATTGTAGAACTATCCATTTTTGCTGTAAGTGGAAGTGAGAACATGGACAATAAGTGCAGCAAAAATGAGGGGTGTTCAAACGTTTGACTGGTACCAATATTTAACATAAAAAATACCTAATTATATATCTCCAAATAAAATGATAAAGAGCTAAATTAAATTGTTGTGTGCACAAGACTGACTTACACAGCTTTCATGTTGTTCTTTGGCTCTAGAGGAATCTCTAGGACCTTAGTGCTATTGACCATCTTCTCATAACTGATCGTTGTCACAGTCTTGCCTGTAATGCGATGCACTTGGTAAAATGCATGTGGCTTCAGAATCCTTTCGTCTGCTGTGCCGATGAAAATTTGCAAGCCCAAAGGCTCTTTGCCTCGGTATCCATGCAGCTGAAACAGCAAAATGATTTGTTAAATATATTATATTTTTTGATATATATATATATATATATATATATATATATATATATATATATATATATATATAATGCATTACAAATGTGTAACTTTAACTTTAAAATAACTTTTGACTAATTCATGCTGCAAATACAAACTATGAAATGGCTGCTCTAAATTACAAATATTCATAAAAATGAAATCTGTAAGTCATTACTTTGCCAAAACCTTTATTTATAGACAAATCAAAAAATTATTTTGTCTTAATTTTAGTTGTTGAATACAAATAATTATATAAAATGATAAGTGTAACAGACTCATGAATCATTACAATAGAAGGAAAATAAGGCTGAAAAGGAGAACTCTGTTATGAAGTTTTCAATATTTCAGCATATCCACACTTTAGCTAATAACAGGTGAGGTCATTAATATTAAGCATAAAAGTAGTATAAACCATAGGCTTAGTCCTTTCAAGCAATGATGGTACAGTGATGGTACAGTGATGGTTCAATGATGGTTCAAAGAATCGTAAGTATGTTCAAAGACAATATTTCTCAGTAATTGCAAGAAACTGGCCATTCAACATCTAGAGTTCATAATATCATTCATCTGTATATATTCATAATAGTTGTGGTTAATTGCAACTGAATGTGTTTGACTATTTAGCCCACAAGCACCGCATGGAAAACCATCAAGCTACTGTAACAGACATGTTTCTGCAAGAAATGCACCTTGAAACTGTATTGTGCAAAGAGGAACCCGTATCTGAATTCTATCAGAAATAGCAGCGATATCTTTCATCTCAAAGTCATCTGAGATAAACTGAAAGTACAAAAATTTGTTCTGAGGTTTGGCGAGTCAACAGTTCCACATGTCTTTAGACAGAATGGGCAAAACTGTTAAAAATGGTATGGGGTGCATCGATGCACTATAAAGTCATGGATGATCTGCATATCGGTTCCAGGTGAAGGTACTATCAAGTACTATTAATGAAGAGACATACACTAGTATTTGACCTACACTACAAGGGGCAGTCGTAGGCTTATGGTTAAGGAACCAGCCTTGCAACCTGAAGGTATAATTCCCAATCCCACTATGTAATCCTACTATGGCTGTGCACTTGGGAAAGGCACCTAACCCTCAATTGCTCCCAGGTGCCATGTGCAAGCTTGTCCACCGCTCTGGACATACAGTACATGCTCATGTATGTGTTTGTGTTTCACTGCACAAATGAGTTAAATGTGGAGGACAAATTTGTGTGTAAGCACTGTGGGCAAAATAGATCACTATCTTAGAGACATATATAGTTTTCAAGCTCCACTGTTTCCATATATATTCCTCTTTTTAAGAACGTTGCAGACATAAGTTTTTTGTTATTTAACAAACATTCATTCATTCATTCATTATCTTCCGCTTTATACTCTATTAGGGTCACAGAGGGGTTCCCCATGCCCATCCAGGGGAGAACGTCTCGGGCGCTGGGCAGATACACCCAGGACAGGGCGCCAATCTATCGCTGGGCACACACTCACTCACACAAACACACTCTATAGGGGGCAATTTGGAGAACTCAATTGACTTGATCCATGTTTTTGGACTGTGGTAGGAAACCGGAGAACCCGGAGGAAACCCACGCGGACACGGGGAGAACATGGAAACTCCACCCAGATGGGGATTCGAACCGGGAATCCCTAGTGCTGAGAGGCGAACGTGCTAACCACTAAGCCACCGTGCCGCCTTTTAACAAACATATTTAACCTTATTATTGATATATATAATATTAAATATATTATTCTTTTTGTCTGTTGGAGATTCATGTGAGTTAAGAAATTACAAATTTAAACATTTTCGTCTTAATTTTATTAATAATGCTCCAGTTTCATTGCTCAATTAGTATAATGTATAACCTTTAAATTTTTCTTTTATATTTACAGTATTGCACACAAAACACTGAACATTAATAGTCTGTAAAACATTACAATTGTTCTACATTATTTAAAAACAGTTACCAGCATTTAGATTAAAATTGAAACAATTATAGCTTTAAAAAGATATTTTTGTTTGCAACATCAATACTGTAATCTCTCTCTCTCTCTCTCTCTCTCACACACACACACACACACACACACACACACACGTACAACTTAAGCAAACACAGAAAGAATATTTCAGTTTATAGCTAACTCAAAAATAATATCCTAGGGGCTAAAACTAACTTCCTTTGATACTAAGTAAAGATAATTAAGATAGCAGGAGCACAGGTGGTCAGATAAAAACTTATTTTCACTCCTCTGTGTGAGTATAGTGAATTAGCTGGAGATATGCTCTCCTGCAACCTAGCAAACTGACCAATAGAGCAAGTACTTGTTTTAAAACTACTGTTGTGTTTGTGCAGCGTTTTAATCTCTCAATATCGACAGGAAATACATGAGTCAGTAGAAAACTTCTCGAGAAATGTGTCACTTAAAACATTAAAATATCACTACTCCTCAACTGGCCGGAACCCTTAACTGATATCAGTATGAGATCTAAAATTCACCGAAACATTTTATGCCATAAATAGAGCTCACACTTCTACACTTGTAAAGCAATAAAGTGGCCTGACATCTCACCTATAGTGATAGATATTTATTGCAGAGAGGTATCTTGTTTACTGAACCATGATCATTTTAACATCCAAGTTTTGTCAAATGTAAAATCTCTTAAGAAAAATGAAAAAATATCTGTAAATATTGCTACTTAATCGCAGTACATTAACATTTGAAATAAATCTATTATTAGAACATGGTCAATAATTCTGCTACACTTCATTCACATTTTACATCTGTTTAAAAAATCAGTTCTTTTAAATAATATTAAATCTTTTAAATAATTCTTTTTAACATTATTTACAAATCTGCTAATATAAATGGGATACTGCAAAACCCCATTATTCTAATAGTTTTATTATTTAAAAAAAATAAATCAATAATTAATTAATGCTTAGAGCTTTAATTTTGCTTGATATACAGCCATTCATGAGTTATGCAGTGCTATTGTTGTATACTATTGCAACCAACATTGTATTAATGGACAGAACATGGATTTATATGGGACTACTGCAGTACTTCTCAAATAGTGGGGCGTGCCCCCCTGGGTGGGCGCAGTGCGGTGCCTGGGGGGGCGCATAACAAGATATCACACGCAAGTGATATTAAGTGTACTGAATAAACCCTCAAGAGACAACATGGAAAAATATTTAACAGGGATGGCGGAGAGAAAGGCGGAGAGAGACGAAGATAATGAGACCAACAAAAGTCATCCGAAAACTAAATGACGAAGCATATGTAGCGCTTGACTTCACTATAACTGTAACTGTAACTTCACTGTAACTGTAACTTCACTATAACTGTAACTGTAACTTCACTGTAACTGTAACTTCACTGTAACTGTAACTTCACTGTAACTGAGGTGGGAGACAAAGAAAGACCGGTGTGTCTTCTGTGTCTTAAAATGTTGGCAGCGGACAGCATGAAGCCAAATAAATAAAGGCGTCACTTAAAGACACCCCAATCACGCTGAACAACGTGACAAAAACGTGACGCGTATATCCAGCAATCATCACGCTTTATGAAAGCTACTTCAGAAAAGCTGTGCGCTGCTAAACGCGCGCATTGTAGCCATTAGTTCTGACTTCCTCATTTTGATTAAAAAAAAAAAAATACAGCACAAATTGTTGTATTCATTTTTGTTTTGGAGGTTAAAGTGTTAATATATTGTGCTCCTGAATGAATGTTGCTGATGAATTTGAATTCATTATTATTTATTGATTTTATTTCATTTAATTTTTAAGTATGAAATGCCAGTCAGTTCAAAAATGTTTCCAGTTTAAATAAGGATTTCATTCATTTCTGTTACAAACTAAAAAACAAAGTTAATAAAATTATTCTTTGTTCTAAGTTTCTTTTTTGTTTTCTTTATTCTTAATAAGGATACATTGTTATAAAAGAGGTGTACTTATAACAAATTTATAGACAACTCATACTACTGTGGTCGTGTAAAAATACTTTTTCATCCCAATTTTGTCATGTACAGGGGGGGTGAGTGTGCGTGCGTGTGGGGGGGGGGGCGCAAAATGTTTTCTTCTTCCTAGGGGGGGGGCTTAAAAGAAAATAATTGAGAATCACTGGACTAGTGGCTTTGCAGTCCTGCTAGAATGTTACTGCATTGAGTACATTCAAGTTGTCTGTTGACGCTCTGTCCTGGGTGTATCTGCCCAGCACGCAAAACATTCTCCACTATATGGGCATGGGGAACCCGCCCGTGACCATAGTAGAGGAGTAAGCAAAAGATAATGAATGAAGGAATCAGATACTTTATCATTACACAATCTGTACATTGGTGTCCTGCATTTAGTGCTGTTAATGAAGGTTTGCTACAGGATTTTGAGTTTAGTTTAAGACTCAAGTTGGAAACATTAAAACTGATGCTTTATTTTATGCACCTGAGGCAATAGAATTGAATGTCCTACGTAAACTCAATGATTGAGAAATGTGTAGTGTGTCTTTTTAAGAGGTACTGTAATTTTCATAACATCCTCTTTTTCATTGTAGTAACAAACTATGTAGAGATAGATAAACACACATCTTATCACTGTATAGTGTTGGACAGTGCATTTCTGCTGAAGGTTTTGTTTTTTTAATATTCATTGGTAATAATGTTTTATATAACAATGAACTGAAAACCTGACAGAAATAATCACATGTTGCATTCCATTTTAACTGAATATACCAAATTACATACAAAGCTTTTCTGTAGCATTGCAAAAACAATGACGCTTTTTGGAAATTATTCTTGTTACTTGTTGACACTAAGGTTTTATTTTGTTTACTCATTTAGTAACTCAAAGTTCAATAGCTTCATTTATTAGCTCCTGGTTTAACACAGTAGTGAACGGGGTAATTTTCATATGCAAAAAAAAAAGCAGCACTTGCAGAGAGTAAGAGGAAAACAACTAGAGCTTATTACTTATGCAGACTGAATAGATAAAGGAGCTAGGCAGCTGATTTAATCTGGACTTTTTTCGAAAACGGATTGTTTAAACACAAATAAGGCAAAGAAGCATCAGTAAAACAAACATGCTTTTGAAATTTACAGAATATTTTACCATTTTAAATTAAAAAAAATTTCTGAAGCCGATGTGAATACCAAAAATATATTGTAATATTTAAAATTGGGAAAAAATTTGTTTATTGTATAATGAATTCAGTGAAAAAATACAACGACACATGAATTAAAGGATCACTGTAACACAAGAAGAACTGGCGGGGTGCATTAAAATGTAGAAACTGCATAAATAGATTCCTATAATTCTATAATTGCCGACAAAATATGAGTAATGTGACCTGCACAAACCCAGCCCTGCCCAGACCGAACACACACACACAAACACACGTGAACCACCTTTAGAATTTTCTATATTTGTTCATAAATTTGACACAAACTCCACTAGGATTTCAAATTCTAAAGCAGATAAAAAAATTAATTTAGTAAATAAGATAAGATATTTATTAATTGAGGAAAATAATACAGTTAATAATAATTCTGCTAATTGATTAAAGTGATTTTATTTATCTTTTACTGTAGAAAATTTATTTTTTAGAAAATTTTTCTAAATTGTAAAGAGTTCACAACTTTTCAAGAGACCCTGTACATAATGTAGAGAGAGGGAAGAGAAATCAAAAGAGAGAGTGGAAAACGTGGGAGAGAGAGCAAGGAGGAGAGAGAAGGACAAAGAGCGTGAGAGAAAATGACAGAGAGAAAAGAGAGAGAATGAGAGGGAGGAAGAAACAGAAAAAGATACAGAGAGAGAGAGACAGACACAGAGAGAGTAAGAGAGAGAGACAGACACAAAGAGACCGAAAGACACAAATAAATACAAACAGGGTAAAAAACCAAGAGACTACATCGGAAGGAAGTGTGCAAAAACCACCGAGGCATGAAGAGGCGACTAAAATTATCCAAAACCCCTAAAGTACAAATGAACAGCAACTCACCTTTTTATATGCTGTAATCAACAGAGACACTTTTAATCAAATGTTACTTCAGTGATAATCTTTTAAATTACGAACAAAAGTCAGGGGAAATCAGGAGCTTATGGACCATGTAATGGTGTTTCTTTCTCAAATTATAAAGTTTAACACACAAAGCCTGATCTCAAATGTTAACAATATGTGGTTGTAGATAAGACAGGATATTATTTTTTTTTTAGTATGTTAATGATCCAGACACTGTCAGGGTCTTGTGGTTTGCCCCTTATGACCGCTGTTCCACTACTCACATTCTGGTCAACTTCAATGCCTTAAACATGCTCAGACCTTTTCATATTATTAACCACAATTGACATTTAGTGAATGTGTACAAATCTCTACCATTTAACATAACTAATGACTGTAGATATGAATAATCAAAGCAGATGATATCTGTATGTACAGTGTTCTATAATATTTTGTTATAATAACATTCACAACATTCACATTTAGAAAATTGTTAAAAACAGTCTAACATTTTTAAAGAAGGAGTATTTTTTTTTTTTTTATTTTAATTTTATTTTATTTTAAAGAGAAGATTATGGATTAATGAGCTGAAACCTTACACCATGTATGTACAGTGGTAAGAGGTAAAGATGAGGTCACAGCCACTTTGAATTTTTATCTTTAAGAGCATGTAAATATTAGTTTCAAACAGATTACTGAAGTCAGCTAGCTGTTAGCTGATAGTTGACATTCCGTACCTAAGGATTTTTAATTGTAGCAACAAGTTTTGTGTACATTTTTCTTTTGTACACTACTAGATCTTTTAATAGTCATTATACTAATATTGTTACATGCATAATTTCACTGATTACAAATTTTCCAGATTTGCTAAAAATACTAATTCTAATAAATGTACTAAATGATGTCTAACAGATGCACATTAGCATTAGCTTTATTATACAATTCCAGTCAAAAGTTTGAACATGAGTGTTTTTTGTCCATTGAATCAGTTGCACGTACTGTAAGGATGGACATTTGAACCTACTGTGTTAGCCTGTTCGCTAATGGTCAGGACCCCAATAGTACCCCCACAGTGCAGGTATTATTTAGTTGGTGCATTATTCCTATCCCAGCAGAATAAATTGCACATGACCAAATATGGTCATAACAAAGACTACAAGGCAAACCACAACTTCTGTGGTCTGTTATAAGAAAATCCCTTAAGGCATTTAAAAGATACTAATGTTTTCATGTCAATAAGATGGATGTGAGGTCACAGAGCCCTTGTTCTTTAACCCCCAAGATCTAAACCGTATTTTTGTTAAGTCCACCTGAACAATTCTGCCAAATATCGCTGACGTATCACAGCCACAATAATAGGGCAGATTTGAGGGTGAAGTGACCGCGACCTTTGACAACAAAAATGGGTTCATGCTTAAGCCAGCTGAATATTTCTTTCAGATCTGGGAGAATCCATTGAAGCACTTAGTTAAAAAAAATTGTCTGCAACGGGATGGGTGTTTTGTCACAGTGACCTCCAAGAGGTTCAACCATGAGTGAGTATAAATATTTATGCCAAATTGAAATAAATTCCCGTTTAGAGATACAGGAGATATCACTTTTATGAGGGTTGTGTTCTCATTAAGAATGAGAGGAAGGAGAAAAAAGGAAATATTTGTGAACTGTCACGGCTCACCGACGGCATTTATAGTAAAAGCGTGATACCCTTTTCCAGTTAGGAAGTCGCTGACATTGTAGTGTTTTCCTAGTTTATTATAAAATCCTACCAATAACAAATTGTAGAGTATTGCAAGGACATATTTATGAAAAGTAATTTTTCTACAGGGAGATGATCTAGGTGATAAACCAAAGGAACACCCTTATCTTTTGCTAAGTGTACAATTCCTGGTAGGTACACGGTAAAAACTTCAGGTCAATATCATGCCAGTGCCTAATAGCTCATGTCAGTGGTAGCTCAGTGGTTAGGGTGTTTAGCTATCAATCTGAAGGTTGTAGGTTCAAATCCCAAGGCGACTGAAGTTACCAATGTGGGTCCTTGAGCAAGGCCCTTAATCCTTATTGCTCCAGGGATGCTATAGCCAACCCTGTGCTTTGTAAGTCGCTTTGAATAAAAGCATCTGTTAAATGACCAAATGTAATGCAATGCTGATGGCAAAATTATTCAGGTCTACAGTACACCAGTAAAACTGTTTAATGTTGTTTCTTTGAAAAAAAAACTTTTCACATTTATATATTTACATTTTCTTTACTTTCTGCAATAAAATACTAAATGCAGTACTCATTGAAATAGTTTGCATGCATTGGTCTTGATATACTGCAATGTTAACATGCTAATAATACTTATTCTTATGGTCTTCATAAGAAAAACATCTTTGTAAATAAACCCTAAATCAGCTGTACAGGCAATGTGGCCAATGAGAAATTCATGCCAGCTATAAGCATCGAAGGGCCCGTCGCTAAATAGAAAATACATCATGCAACCTGTAATTTCCTTTAAACGGGGTGTTATGACACCCCTTACTCTTTAAAGGGCACAAATCATTTGCACAAGCAGCATCATTTATTTTAGTTACACCTACATTCCATCACCACGTGTTGGGACTTTAAAAGATATTGTTCTATTTAGATTTGCTCCAGACTGTATGTCATAATACTTCATTTACAAAAAAAACTCTGTGTGGTTACCTGTTAACTATAAATAATGCTTTCCAAACATTTGACAGTTAAATGGTCAAAAACACAACAGTTGCTGTGGAAAAAAGCATTGTGTCAAAGGTAAACAGTGAGAAGTAATAGATATCAGAGTGGTATGTGAATGTGAGGCTGCCAAAATGCATTTTCATTCAGGATACCTAGCTTAAACACCCTGTGACAGCTCAGTTCAATTGCATGTGAATATTTACAGATTGTAAATAGTTGTTGAGTGTTCAGAGTGGAGCAAGAGTGCAGAGCAAGTATGCAGTGTGGCAAAGTGCAGAAACATTGAAAGGCTCTCTCTCACTCTCTCTCTTTATCTGTCTATCTATGTGTGTGTGTGTGTGTGTGTGTGTGTGTGTGTGTGTGTGTGTGTGTGTGTGCATTTCAGGGCATATTAACTCCTGAGTGGATTTTCAAAATTGTTCGAATCGCATCACTTGTATTTGCCATTTTACAATATTTAATTGTAAATTACTTAATTTAAATAAATAATAAGAGGTTAGATAATATGATGCACACTTCACCACCCCTATCTGTAGTTCTGCTCATATTAATCTTTTCACTAGCATCGTTAGCAGCTTTAAGTTCCTTTTCTCTCAAAAATACAGATAAAATATGGAATACAGACATGCCTATCTATAATAGCTGAATAAATAAATCAGATCCTGAACTAAAGCCTAACCAAACAGAACATGATAACTAAAAGTAGGCACTTGTATTATGACAGTAGGCATAGCTACTGCACCCATCTGTCTGCAAACCAATAACAAAAGTTCATTAACATCAGAGTGGTGAAGCAATCTAAACACAAGCATACAAATATAGGACGTCTGGGTTCGAGTCTCAGATATTACTCCAGCCTGGAAGGACATAAATGGCCATGGCTGACTGACGGAGCCCTTTTCTGCCTCAGTATAAAGGACCAATAATGGCTTTTTGTCAGCTTCTGTGAAACCCTGTCTCAAGGTTAATAATAACAAAGTGTCAGTGTTGTGTCATGTGTCAGAGTTATGTCTCATGTCAGCTGCACTGCTGGTAGTAGATGGTTGAATCAGCTGAGTACATGACAAATTCAATATGTGTGTGAAAAAAATAATACTTTAAAAAAGACTGAGACTATTTTCCGGGAAAAAAATAGTAACATATTGAAATTTGTAGTATAAATCATATATACCATCTTTTTTAATTTGCTTATTCTAATTATAGAATGTAAAAGTACTAGAATCTACCCTAGCACACAACTGGTGAAGGTTAGGGAAACACCCAGGTCGCCAACCCATCACAGGGCAGACACACAGAAACCCATCTGTGTATATATTTACATCTGGGTGCAAATTAGTATTTTGCGTTTGCTGGAAGTATATGTCTTGGTTATGTGAGAGGAAACCAGGGTTGCCAGTGAAGTCATAGAGAGAACATAAAAAAAATCATACCGAAAAAACCCTGGTTAACAGGACCTCATCGTAAGTGAAGCAAACCATCTTAATATAATTTATACTTAAAATTTTCTCTACCTGATGGGTTACAGTAAACACAATTAGATCAGCTGCAGGAAAAATTGGATAAAAATATATTGTCACTAAAGGTGACAATATATGACCAAAAGTATGTGAACATTTTATTTGCATGTCTACCTGGAGTTGCTGGGCATTCTATGTACATTCTATTTATCTATTCTATATAGCATTTCCTCAAAATATTAAGGAAACATTTTTTGCTCATTTCAGGTAACTTTTTCTTTGTATTGAAATGTAAAAAACATCACTTACTTGGATAACTGGATGTCCTCCAGTCGGGGCCTTGACAGCCCCACGGCTGCCCTCAGTCTCATAGTGTGCCCTGTGGTGAGGTTTGGGCTGTACATCGATGTGCAGCTCATACTGATCAGTGTGGCTGGGTAGAGGCCACTCCAGAGGAGGTAGCGCTGGGATACTGTGTGAGTAACACAATTTGTTTAACCTAGTTAAACTTTAATTATGGCAAAGAAACAAGGTAGAAACAAAGAGGTGTATATACAGGGGCAGGTAAGTGTGTGGGTCTGTGGGTCTACATTAAATTCGTAAAAAATGTATTTATGACTAAGGTCATATTAAGAAATGTATTATAATGATAATTATTATTATAGTAATAATTATTATTATTATTACTAATAATAATACTAAATTATTATTATTATTATTATTATTATTGCTACTACTACTAATACTGCTAATAATAATAATAATAATAATAATAATAATAATAATAATAATAATAATAATAATAATAATAATTCTGTTATATTTTTAACAGTGTTTATTATTTGTTGGTCAATGACATCTACCTGCAAATCCCAGGTACCAGCTGCTTCGGCCAAATCGACGGGATGACAAAATATGGCTCTCCTTTTGTCTTAACATCCTGTCCCACCAGATACTCTCCATTGCCATCAGGGAACATAGTATAGGCTTGCTGGTTTGTTCTTACAACCTTTGTGGGAACTAAGCTTGGCTGCACAAACCCATTTACAGCATCAGTATGATTATTGGAATGCACAGTGGGATGGCGATCCTCATGGCCCCCAAGAGGAGAAGGACTTCTTGATCTAGCGGCAGCCACCAGATTTGGGTTTTTGTACATGTCGTAGGTGCGTTTGCCCTGTGGGGATGTAGATCGAGAACCAGGCCTGGGGGACGAGCTCTCCTCTACCAGGCCAGTTCCGGTGAAGTGCCTGGGCTGGTCCGGGGGGATCCTGTGTGGATGTTTTGAAAGCGAGGACACAGATCTCCAGATAGAACCTGCCCACTACCCGGAGAAACACAGGGTGAGTATGTCTCAGACTGCCACGAGGTTGAGGAGTTGCTGCTGGCTGGGCTCAAGCACTGAGGCTCACGGTAACTACCACAGTCCAGACCAGGCACTGTGAGTGTAGGCCTTGGACTGGCATTTACCAACTGGTCATGGAGAGAGCCATGGCAGTGGCTGTGGTGCTCGCGAGATGGCGTGATCTCAATTCTAGGACTTACGGCTTGGACACCAGGCCTGACATGCTCTAGGTAATTTTTATTGTCCAAAATCTCATAATCAGACAGTGCATCTGTACAGTTCTCCGTGTATGGAGAAGGTTCCACCAGGGGGTAAGGTTGTGTAAAACCTTTATGTGGGTGATCAGTGGCATCTGAAAAGCAGAGAAGAAGAAAAAAAGGGTCAATACAACAATGAGATAATGATAATAAAATAATTAATCTATAATTAGAGAGGTAGCTTCTAACTCATGTCTAGTACACTATAAATCATTAATAATACCTTATAATAAACCTAAAAATCTTGCCTGAGAAATGCCTAAATCCAATTATTTCATGGACAGGTATTGTTCTGAACTAGGAAACTTTTTTTGTTAAGCATGTATGATAGTTAGATAGTTAAGTTAGTACACAATCTATCGCAATCTGTACACAGCTGTTCTACATTGTTGATGCTGCCCAGCCGCTCAGGGAGAATGAGTCCACCACTGCGACTCCCGAGGTTTCTTCTTGCCACTGTCGCTTCGGCTTGCTCTTTGTGGGTTTAGCCTTATAACACTATAAAGCTGCTTTGTGAAAATGTACTGTTGTAAAAAAACACTATATAAACAAATTACTTCAACTTAAAAAATATTATTTAAGGTCCATTCCGATCTATGATCCATCCATCCATTATCTTCCGCTTTATCCTATAAGGGTCGCAGGGGGGTTCCCCATGCCCATCCAGGGGAGAAAGTCTCAGGCACTGGGCAGATACACCCAGGACAGGGCGCCAAAACATCGCTAGGCACACACTCACTCACACAGACGTGCACACATACACACTCTATATGGGGCAATTTGGAGAACTCAATTGACTTGATCCATGTTTTTGGACTGTGGGAGGAAACCGGAGAACCCGGAGGAAACCCACATGGACATGCGGAGAACTCCACCCAGATGGGGATTCGAACCGGGAATCCCTAGCGCTGAGAGGCGAATGTGCTGACCACTTAGCTACCGTACCGCCTCGATCTATGACCCTTTCGTTTTTTTTTTTTTTTTTTTTTTTTTATTATTGTACATGGTATTAATAAATGTATTATTGTAAGGTGATTACTCTGATCACCGCTTGTCTTAATGCTTTAAAGACACCTATATTACATAATTATGCATGTATGATATACAATGTTTATATACAGTACCAGTCAAAAGTTTAGACGCGTCCCTACTTGCTCCACTGTCCATTTTCACCACGTACCATATAGATGTCCTTTGTAGTTTTACAATTACAGACTGTAGTACATCTGTTTTCTTTTTTTATTTGTCCTCTGTTGGTTTTTTATTCTCTATTTTTCAGGAATATCTCAGAACAGGTATAATTTGGGTGGTGGATTATTTATTGTCAGTTCTGGGGGTTTTAGTGCGGCAATGCTACTGTAGTTTAATTTAAACACCTCAGGGGCACTACTGGGATAGGAATAATGCACCAACCAAATAATACCTGCTCTGTGGTGCTACTACTGGGGTCCTGACCATTAGAGAACAGAGTAAAGGGAACATAGACAGTATTGTACTGTAGTCCACAAACAGATGGACTACAGTCTGGAATTGTAGAACTTCAAAGTCCATCTTTACAGTAAGTGGAACTGAACACGGACAATAAGTGGAGCGATAAAGAGGTGTGTCCAAACTTTTGACTGGTACTGTATACATATTTTATAACATCGAACATTTAGGAACAAGTTTGAACAATACATGCAGGAAACATGAAATTAAGGAACATGTGGTATTACATAACTCTTGGTGGGGTCATCTGGAGTCAAGTTCTTTTGTGACACATTTTAAAGATATCTATTACTACAAGTGAAAACATTCTGGTCATGCTGTTACCATTTTTATCCTGTCTTTTTATCCATATTCAATGCAGTTAAAATGTAAGCGCTGTAAACATGTTTTATTTTAATGATGATTTATCAATTACAAGGATCTACAATGAAACTAAGACCCCTCCCTGTGAGAGGAAGTGAATTCGCATATCAAGGACACACATTATTTAAATTAACATGTTCTCTAAGCCACTTAATCATGATTGGGATCATAGTGCTCACAGAGACGTTACGTTACATTTCATTATGTCATTATGTCAATTCTGCAATTTCCCCCGGGGATTAATAAAGTATTCTGATTCTAATTAGCAGATGCTTTTATCCAAAGCAACTTATAATTATCTTATGGTTGGGTTCAGAACACAGGGACAGCAGCTCTGAAGCGATGGGGGTTAGGGGCCTTGCTCAAGTGCCCACATTGGTTATTTCAATGAACATGGGATTTGAACCCTCAACCTTTGGAATGATAGTCCAACACCATCAGTGAGCTACCACATCCCTATATATAGTGTATTTAGGTAATGGAAAAAACACCCAGGACAGGCCTCCATTTCATCAGGACATCAATACATAGGTTATATTCAAAAATAAACACATAAATAAGTATACCACATGAAAAGTGTATATTCAGGTCAGTTTCCAACCTAATGCAACATTTACATTGTTACAGTAATGATATATCTATAAAACCAGGCATTTAGCTATAATAATGACCATATAATTGCAAAAAAAATCATTATGATTATGTTGTTATCAGCAGGTACGTAAAAATATCAAAGATGCGACTTTAATAACAGACCTTTGGAATCATCAGAGGGGAAGCCGCTGCTTGCCGACTCAAAGTTAAACAGGTAATCAAACTCCAAGTCCTCCATGCAGTTGGCTTCATTAAGTCCTCCAGAGTGCCTTTCTCCGTATAAAGAGCTCATCTGGCTTTTTGTCTAAATGCCGGAACCATGAAATAAGCGACGCCGGTTTTATTAAAACAGTCTGATCGCAGAGATCGTAGGTTTGACAGAACAGACAGCTGCAGGCGCGCCGACCATCGAACTAACGCATCCACAAGATGCAGCTGTAAACTTCCGCCCTCATCTCCACAGCACGCAGAGAAAAGGCGACTGCAGCGTCAACAGCGCGGTTACATAGCGGTTAATGGACGCCTCCTGTCGATAACTTAGTTATTTGCCTAACAGGTTAGCTTTTAATCGAGTTTCTGAGCGCCGCGTGCGAACCTGACTGCTGCTGCCCCCTGGTGTTAACATGAGGGATTGTTCTTCAGTCTAGAAGCGCGCACATAACAAAGATTCATTCATTCATTATCTCCCGCTTTATCCTCTATTAGGGTCGTGGTGGGTTCCCCATGCCCATCCAGGGGAGAACATCTCGGGTGCTGGGCAGATAGACCCAGGACAGGGCGCCAATCCATCGCTAGGCACACACTCACTCACACAGACACACTCTATATGGGGCAATTTTGGAGAACTCAATTGACTTGATCCATGTTTTTGGACTGTGGGAGGAAACCGGAGAACCCGGAGGAAACCCACGCAGACACGGAAACTCCACCCAGATGGGGATTCGAACCGGGAATCCCTAGCGCTGAGAGGCGAACGTGCTAACCACTAAGCCACCATAACAAAGATAACAAAGATGTGGATATTTATATTTTTTCATTCATTCATTCATTATCTTCCGCTTTATCCTATATTAGGGTCGCGGGGGGGTTCCCCATGCCCATCCAGGGGAGAACGTTTCGGGCGCTGGGCAGATACACCCAGGACAAGGTGCCAATCTATCGCTGGGCACACACTCACACACAGAGACACGCACACAAACACACTCTACATGGGGCAATTTTGGAGAACTCAATTGACTTGATCCATGTTTTTGGACTGTGGGAGGAAACCGGAGAACCCGGAGGAAACCCATGCGGGATTATATTTGTCAATTGGAACTTGGAGGCCTTTCCATAACCACAGAAAGTAATATGGAATTCCCCCTTTTGCAGTCCTTAAAACTTTTTTTTTATCACATTTTGATTTATTTTTGGGATGGTTAGCACGTTTGCCTCTCAGTGCTGGTGATTATAGGTTCGAATCCCAATATGGGTGGAGTTTCCATGTTCTCCAGTTTCCTCCCACAGTTCAAAAACATGGATTAAAGGTAAACTGAATACTACACTAAATGTCCACATATAGTGTGTGTCCATGTGTGTGTCTGTGTGCGTGAGTGTGCCCAGCAATAAATTGGTGCCCAGTTCCAGGGTGTATTATGAAAATGCTCCCCCCTTCGCCCGAAACTTTCTCACCTGGATGGGCATGGGACTATGCTCATCCAGGGGAGAATATTTCAGGGGCTGGGCAGATACATCCAGGACAAGTGCCAATCCATTTCTGGGACACACTCAGTCAAATAGACAAACAGACGAAATAAGGGCAATTTAGAGCAGCCAATTCACCTTGGAAACCTGAGAACATGAAGAAAATCCATGCAGACATGGGGAGAACATGGAAACTCAACCCAGATTGGGATTCAAACTTTGATCCCCAGCACTGAGAAGTGGATGTGCTAACCACTACTCCATGTGCAGCCCATTATCATCATTATTATTATCATAATCATTATTATTGCATATAATGCATTAATCTGATACAGAATACAGTGCATTTTGTCATCAAGACTGTTATATCTAAAAAAAAAAAAAAAAGTCATTATTTACACTATAAGCAATGAGTCATGTCAGAACATGAGCTGTTTGTCATGAATACTGTATGGAACTTATGTGGATTCAGCAGTTATGTGGTAGAGCAGACATGTATTAATATTTAAATAGATATTATAATTTGATTGACCATTGCCTTAGTCTATTATATGTGGAAAATAATTATTCTAATATTGCATAACTTCTATCAAGTTCCAGGGCTTTCTTCTTCTTGGAGCCCCACCTCTACACACTGTTTAGTGTTTTTTCTTTTGTTTCCAACACACTTGATCCAACCAGTCAGCTCATCAACAGCCCATAATTTAGGTAAAGTGGATAAAAGGAAAACGGTGGGGCTCCAGGTATAATATATATATATAAATTACTAATGCAAATCAATAAAAATCATTTTTTTAAAAATGTATATATATATATATATATATATATATATATATATATATATATATATATATATATATATATACACACACACACACACACACACACACACACACACACCCACATGCACACACACATACATACACACACAATCCATTTTTTAAAATCATTATATTGACATGAATGTCATGACATTTATCTTATTATTTTTCAATGTAATATAAAAATAAAAAAATCAAATAAAGAAAATGAATGTATAAGATATATTCTGAGAGTAGCATTGTCCTCTTAGAGCTGTCATCACAACATGTGCATGCAGTGTTACCAGCATTTAGACAAAGCCAATATTGCATATTGTACCTTTAAGTCTCTACTGTACTAAGACATTTTTGAACGTCCTGCTTCTGGCATCACTGTTCAACCAAAACATGTTTCAATACCCATGTAATACAAGTGGACCGACTTATATTGGAACTCCCGTGGTTCTGTTTATGAGCAGTAAGTGTATGGAACGCACCTGGATCCGCAGCATCTCTGCTCAGATGGACAGATGTCACCAGATCATAATGAAACCCGCTTCCTCTAGCAACGAACTTCATTTCCCTCGTACAGCTCCTCTCCAAATATAAGAGTTTGAAAAATTGGGTTTCGCCTGTCCTGTCTAGTCCTTTACAGCTTTTAAAAGGCGTTCTGTACTACGTAAGCAAGAGCAAGGTGCGCGCGTGGGCGGCCAATGGATATAAACGCACCGGGCATCCCTCACCGCGACCTGACACGTAGCATTCAGCCTCCATCAGCGACTGGAACACAACACTTCAGCTAATTATGAGAGCAGCACGAAGAACATATGGTACTGCCATCATGTCTAGTATTATTCCACATCTGTCGCATCTGTCTGGCAAAACCTAACTGGCTCCCTGATGACGTCGCTCTTTAACCTAAATAAATAGTTCATGCAGACAACAAATCAGTGTGCTTTCTATCATTTCTAAAGAAACGGTCAAATAAATCTCTAGAATACTTGTCCTGTGTTATCAATGAGATTTACATATGATATAATACATATTATATAAAAGAAATACGTTGATTACCAGTTAATCACAACACTTCTGCACGCGCCATCCATACCTTGATCCATCGGCTTCATGGTGTGGTACTGTGTCAGTCTCCAAGTTTCTCTAAACATTCTGTTGGGGAGGCAAAAAAGCGCGAAATCCTTAACGAGAAACTCAGAAATCAAGACGAATACGAAGACGGACTTGTCATAGCAAAAAGAAAGTCGAGAAAGCCGAGCAAATAGTTCCCTCAAAAGTGCTACTGCACCAGGCCCTCGTGCTCTGAGGAGTCTGCGAAGAGCGGCTTCCTTCTCGGCTCGGGCTGTTTATAATCTGCGCCAATGCTGTAAAATAACGGGATTCCCTCAGTGTTTCCTCCTGTTTGTGCGCCTCGCCATGGTGACCCTGGAGCGGCTCCATGTCGGAGGCAGCAGGGCTTTTCCTGCACAGCCCCCACAGCTCAGGAATCCATGACGTAGGCGCGCCGAGACGCGCTCGCGCTGGAGGCTGCGCTCGCACAAGAAGCGCTTTGTGGAAGCGCGAGAAATCAGCGGCGTTAACAAACCGGGGATGTGTTTAAAGCGAAGCATCCAGAGGAAATGCAGAAGGCCCCAGCTGCATGTAAAGTCGGGGGTACAGAACTTTGAACAGATTTTTTTTAAACTTTTTTTTTTTTTTTTTTTTTTTTTTTTTTTTTTTAGAATGGTGTGGATCCACGAGGACATGGAGAATGCTGTGATTTGCAAGTTTCCATTCGCAACTGGTTTTTAAGAGGATTTTTGAGATACCGGGGCTGATGGTAGTCACTGCTGGGGGGGGGGGGGGGGGGGGGGGGGGGGGGCAATACAGTATTCAAATCAGGTTGTTATTGCATGGCAAGCTTGGAATAAGAAGCCAAACTTCAACAGTGATGGGTTTTTGTTAACAAACCGGGGATGTGTTTAAAGCGAAGCATCCAGAGGAAATGCAGAAGGCCCCAGCTGCATGTAAAGTCGGGGGTACAGAACATTGAACAGATTTTTTAAACCTTTTTTTTCATTTTTATTTAGAATGGTGTGGATCCACGAGGACATGGAGAATGCTGTGATTTGCAAGTTTCCATTCGCAACTGGTTTTTAAGAGGATTTTTGAGATACCGGGGCTGATGGTAGTCACTGCTGGAGGGTGGGGGGCAATACAGTATTCAAATCAGGTTGTTATTGTATGGCAGGCTTGGAATAAAAAGCCAAACTTCAACAGTGATGGGTTTTTGTTAACAAACCGGGCATGTGTTTAAAGCGAAGCATCCAGAGGAAATGCAGAAGGCCCCAGCTGCATGTAAAGTCGGGGGTACAGAACTTTGAACAGATTTTATTAAAGCTTTTTTAAACCTTTTTTTTTATTTTTATTTAGAATGGTGTGGATCCACGAGGACATGGAGAATGCTGTGATTTGCAAGTTTCCATTCGCAACTGGTTTTTAAGAGGATTTTTGAGATCCCGGGGCTGATGGTAGTCACTGGTGGTAGTCACTAGTCAGGTTGTTATTGCATGGCAGGCTTGGAATAAGAAGCACTGCTCAGCCAAACTTCAATAGTGATGGGTTTTTGTTAACAAACGGGGATGTGTTTAAAGCGAAGCATCCAGAGGAAATGCAGAAGGCCCCAGCTGCATTTAAAGTCAGGTGGTACAGATTTTTTTTTTTTGAGAATGGTGTGGATCCACGAGGACATGTCAACCGGTTTTTAAGAAGATTTTTGAGATACAGGGGCTGATAGAAGTCACGGTTGGGGGGCAATACAGTATTCAAATCAGGTCGGTATTGTATGGCAGGCTTGGAATAAGAAGCACAGCCCAGCCAAACTTCATCAGTGATGGGTTTTTGTTAACAAACTGGGGATATGTTTAAAGCAAAGCATCCAGAGGAAATGCAGAAGGCCCCAGCTGCATTTAAAGTCGGGTGGTACAGAATTTTATTTATTTATTTATTTTTCAAGAATGGTGTGGATCCACAAGGGCATGGAGAATGCTGTGATTTGCAAGTTTCCATTCACAACTGGTTTTTAAGAGAAGTTTTGAGATACTGGGGCTGATGGTAGTTACTGCTGGGGGGCAATACAGTATTCAAATCAGGTCGCTATTACATGGAAGACTTGGAATAAGAAGCCAAACTTCAACAGTGAAGGCTTTTCGTTAACAAACCGGGGATGTATTTAAAGTGAACCATCCAGAGGAAATGCAGAAGGCCCCAGCTGCATTCAAAGCCGGGTGGTACAGAAATTTGAATTTATTTATTTTTTAAGAATGGTGTGGATCCATGAAGGCATGGAGAATGCTGTGATTTGCAAGTTTCCATTCGCAACTGGTTTTTATGAAGATTTTTGAGATACAGGGGCTGATGGTAGTCACTGCTGGGGGGGCAATACAGTATTAAAATTAGGTCATTATTGCCTGGCAGGATTGGAATAAGAAGCAGTGTCCAGCCAAATATCCAATTTGTCTGTAAAAATGGAGACCTAAAAAATATTCTGTGGATAAGAATGAAAACAAAACTTCAACAGTGAAGGGATTTTGTTAACAAACCGGGGATGTGTTTAAAGCGAAGCATCCAGAGGAAATGCAGAAGGGGCCAGCTGCATTTAAAGCAGGGTGGCACAGTTTTAACAATTTTTTTTTCAGAATGTTGTGGATCTGCGAGGGCATGGAGAATGCTGTGATTTTCAAGTTCCTATTCACAAATGGCTTTTGAGTGGATTTTTCAGAAACTGGGGCTGATGGTAGTCACAGCTGGGGGGAATACAGTATTCAAATCAGGTTGTTATTTCATGGCAGGCTTGGAATAAAAGCACAGTACAGCCAAATATCCAATTTGTGTGTAAAAATCAAGATCTGAAAATATTCTGTGCATAAGGCTGAAGACTAAACAACAGTGAAGTGTTTTCATGCTAAAAATAATTCAATAAATAAATAAATCAAGACTGTAAATGAGCAAACAGCAAAAGTTGTGTTGTTTATGTAGATTTAAGGAAGAAATTGGCAAAAAAGCTGCAATAGATTAGACTTCTTGGCTTAATAAGTGAAATATAGTCTTACATTATCCAGAGTGTTACAGTGGCTTAGTGGTTAAAGTGATAGAAATAGATGAAGTGATATATTTTGTGGACTGTGCTTACACACAGAGGAATTTGTCCACATTTAATCCATCTGTGTAGTGAAACACACACACACATACACACACTGGTGAAGTGAGCACATGCCTGAAGCAGTGGGCAGCCTTGTATAAGGTGCCCGGGGAGTAATTGGGGTTAGGCGTTGCTCAAGGGCATTTCAGCCATAGTATACTTGTTGGGACTGGGAATTGAACTGGGGACCGGTAAATATAGACATATATAAACATAGACCTTCCACTCAGATTGGGATTCGAACCTGGATTCCCATCGTTGAGATGTGAACAAGCTAACCATTAAGCCACCTACTCTTAATTTACTGTGGATAAAAGTAATTGCAAAATGATCAAATGCAATACAATATTAGTTTATTCCTTTGACAATACATGTTTCTGGTGATTATGCTGCTCTTCAGACTGCCAGGGGTCTAAGGGAGAACATGCTAAAATATTAGTATTTCACTTGTAAGTCACAAATTACACACTATACCACGATAGTATGTTATTTTTTTATTAATTAAAACTCAATACTCAATATATTTTGTTTTTTTCCCTTCACCTCTTTCTTTTTAATACACAGAAAAGGGTAGATGTGTAATAAGAGAAGATGCTCATCTCAAGGAAGGAAGGAAATCTAAAACCCATTGGGCTTTTAAAGGGCTTCAGACCTTCCTGTTAAATTATTTTATAGTTTTTTCCTGCTTGAGTTCAGAACAGCAGTTCAACTTTGCACTTAGTTATGTTATGCAGTAAGTGCTATGTAATAGAAGACTGCATTGGCATGACCATATATATATATATATATATATATATATATATATATATATATATATATATATATATATATATATATATATATATATATATATCCATCCATTATCTTCCGCTTTATCCTCTACAAAGGGGGTCCCAGGGGGTTCCCCATGCCCATCCAGGGGAGAACGTTTCGGGTGCTTGGCAGATACACCCAGGACAGGGCGCCAATCTATCGCTGGGCACACACACTCACTCACTCACACATATACACTCTATATGGGGCAATTTGGAGAACTCAACTGGCTTGGTCCAAGTTTTTGGACTGTGGGAGGAAACTGGAGAACCCGGAGGAAACCCACGCGGACACGGGGAGAACATGAAAACGCCACCCAGAGTGGGATTCAAATCTGGAATCCTTAGTGCTGTGAGGTGAACGTGCTAACCACTAAGCCACCATGCCACACACACACACACACGTCTATATATATATATATATATATACATATATATATATATATAAAGCCTGTGATATATTGTACATTATATTGGATGAGATGCATTACATCTCGTGTTATAAGTTAATAGTTTATTACATGTCCAAGCAATGTATCATAATTAGATTCCTGCTTCGAGATTGCAGCGGTAATGACTTGCCACTATTCCATTTGTAATGAAAGTTGATTGACTGTTTTAAAGATTCCAACTTAAGAAGTTGACAGGGTGCCATGCATTCATTTTAACTTAACTGAGTTTAAAAACACAATATGATCTAAAAGATATATAGGGATGGCACTTAGATATGTCAAATATATGTGTTTTGGTAAAATAATTGGCTTAAGAAAAAACAGTAAGGCTTCTTAACAGCTTCCCTTGATGGCAAAGCTGTTAAATTTTGCATGTCATCAAAAATCAGGATATATGACACTGAGCTTATGACAGAGAGCAGGAGTCTTTGGCTCAGTGCTGTTGAATAAGTTTACACTGGAAGACTTTGTGACATGATACACTGTGTTTTTAAACTTTTAAATGTGCTACATATTTTCCACACTGCCTCCTCTGTTTGTGAAATGAATAAAAATGGAACTTTTTGGAAGGTGCTCATTATAACCATTTTGCATTTGAAGATGGCTTTTGTGGAGTTTACATTTCTTATGTTGTCCACTGATGTTTTAATTTATGCAATTTAGGTTCAAATCTCAATCTGGGTGGAGTTTCCATGTTTTCCCCATGTCTGTGAAGGTTTTCATACACCCAGGACAGGGCGCCAATCTATCGCTGGGCACACACTCACTCACTCATACACACTCTATATGGGGCAATTTTGAGAATTCAAATGACTTGATCCATGTTTTTGGACTGTGGGAGGAAACCGGAGAACCCGGAGAAAACCCACACAGACACAGGGAGAACATGGAAACTCCACCCAGATGGGGATTCGAACCGGGAATCTCTAGTGCTGAGAGGCGAACATGCTAACCACTAAGCCACCGTGCTGCCGAGTTTGTTATTTGCATTTATAAAATGGTCACTGATCAGAACATTGCTTTTTATGCATTTAAATAATTTGTTAATTGTGGATATTGTCTTAGGTCTTAAATAAAATTTTGTCTTAAATTTGACCACATAACCTATAAATCTATTAAAATCTTCCTTTAGACAAAATGAAAAAATGTATCTTTGGAACTAACAAAGTCAGTACACACTGTATAAGTCAACTGAGCAATCACAGCAAATCTTAACAACAGAAAGAAGATATGATCTAGGATAAAGAATTAAAAACACAGCAGCAGAAATGCATAAGAGCCATTTACCACTGTCCAATCAATAAGGTCCAAATAAGGTCTTCTACCATTATTAAATACAGTAGCATCACATGTTTCAAAAATATATATCATAATCATATACTGCTATACAGGTCAATTTAGATTACACATTTAAGTTAAAATAGCTATGTTGTTGAAACCCTTGCTGCTATAGATAATGGCATATGCTCAATCTACATCCAATGCATTATTTTAAAACTCAGGATGTGTCCTGGACAAACTTATGTTTATGTTATAAGTAGAATGCAAAACCTATAGGCAGCAACGTTGCAGTTTCTATGCACTTTCTACAGTGGGTTGCAAAAGTATTCATACCCCTTGAACTTTTCCATATTTTGTCACATTACAACCACAAACATAAATATATTTCACTGGAATTTAATGTGAAAGACCAACACAAAGTGGTATACAATTGTGAAGTGGAAGGAAAATTATACATGAATCAACATTTTTTTTACAAATAAAAAACTGAAAAGTGCGACGTGCAAAAGTATTCAGCCCCCCTGAGTCAATACTTTGTGGAGCCACCTTTTGCTGCAATTACAGCTGCAAGTCTTTTAGGGTATGTCTCCACCAGCTTTGCACATCTAGTGACTGAAATTCTTGCCCATTCCTCCTTGCAAAACAGCTCAAGCTCAGTCAGATTGGATGGAGAGCGTTTGTGAACAGCAATTTTGAGATCTTTTGAGATCCACAAATTCTCAATTGGGTTTAGGTCTGGACTTTGACTGGGCCATTCTAACACATGAATATTCTTTTTTTTAAACCACTCCATTGTAGCTCTGGCTTTATGTTTAGGGTCGTTGTCCTGCTGGAAGGTGAACCTCCGCCCCAGTCTCAAATCTTTTGCTGACTCCAACAGGTTTTCTTCCAAGATTGCCCTGTATTTGGCTCCATCCATCTTCCCATCAACTTTGACCAACTTCCCGGTCCCTGCTGAAGAGAAGCAACCCCAGAGCATGATGCTGCCACCACCATATTTGACAGTGGGGATGGTGTTTTCAGAGTGATGTGCAGTGTTATTTCTCCGCCACACATAGCGTTTTGCATTGTGGCCAAAAGTTCAATTTTGGTCTCGTCTGACCAAAGCACCTTCTTCCACATGTTTGCTGTGTCCTCAACATGGCTTCTGGCAAACTGCAAACGGGACTTCTTATGGTTTTCTTTTAACAATGGCTTTCTCCTTGCCACTCTTCCATAAAGACCACATTTGTGTAGTGCACGACTAATTGTTGTCCTGTGGACAGTTTCCCCCACCTGAGCTGTGGCTCTCTGCATTTCATCCAGAGTCACCATGGGCCTCTTGGCTGCCTCTCTGATCAGTGATCTCCTTCTTCGGCCTGTAAGTTTAGGTGGACGGCCTTGTCTTGGCAGGTTTACTGTGGTGCCATACTCTTTCCATTTCCGGATGATGGATTGAACAGTGCTCCGTGAGATGTTCAAAGCTTTGGAAATCTTTTTATAACCTAAGCCTGCTTTAAACTTCTCCAAAACCATATTCCTAACCTGTCTGGTGTGTTCTTTGGACTTCATGATGCTGTTTGCTCCCCAATATTCTCTTAACCAACATCTGAGGCCGTCACGGAGCAGCTGTATATGTACTGAGATTAGATTACACACAGGAGGACCCTTTTGAGTCATTAGCACTCATCAGGCAACTTCTGAATGCAATTGGTTGCACTCAGGGAAAAGGGGGCTGAATACTTTTGCACGTCGCACTTTTCAGTTTTTTATTTGTAAAAAAAATGTTGATTCATGTATAATTTTCCTTCCACTTCACAATTGTATACCACTTTGTGTTGGTCTTTCACATTAAATTCCAGTGAAATATATTTATGTTTGTGGTTGTAATGTGACAAAATATGGAAAAGTTCAAGGGGTATGAATACTTTTGCAACCCACTGTATCTATCCTAATCCCTCTACTGTCTAGTAATTTGTTTCTTTGCAATGTTCCTTTATGAAATAATTCATTTTTTAATGAAGGCCCTGATTAAAAAATTCAATAAAACACTGTCAGAAATCACAATTAACAGTAACTTTGAATTTCAGTGCTTGTATAAAACAAATGAGTGTTAAAAGCACCAGAACAGACTCGATAATATATTAGCTTTGATTATTTATATTAATATGATAATTAGCTTTTTATAATGACAAAACAGGACATACATACGGCATCAATTCTATAATTTACACAGCAGCAGTAATTTACATTAAGAAAAAAAAGCAGAAATGGAGAGGGAGAGTGAGCGGATAGACAGATGAGAGAGAGAAAAAAAGAAAAGAAAAAAAAAACATCAATCCATTCTAATTATTAATACATAGTTATCACATAGTACCTCTTTAATTCACAATTTGAAACAACATTGTTATTGTATAGTGCTGAAACAGTGATTTTAATTGAAATTAATCATATTTGTGATTTCCAGTGTTGTATAGTAGCTGAACAACAGACATTTTTTTTTTGTAGGTAAAATCATTATACTGGTAATGCATTTATTTTTACTTAATTACATTCCAATTTAATGAAGCCCATTTCAGCCAATAAAATAAAATAAAATAAATTAGCAGGGTCATTTTTATATTACAGGGTCATTTTTATATGTTAATTGATATCTCCTTATTTTCAGATACAAAGACAAAAATTATTTTGAGGTACAATACGTCATTATTTTGAAATACTAAGTTTTTTGTGTGGGGAAATGTTGATAAAGAGTGGGAAGGGTTTATATAGACTTTAAAATATCCAAATAATAAAATAAATATAATGCAGCTACTTTGCGGTCACCTATCGTGGGGGGTGGGGGTGGGGGGTGCTTGGAACGTAACTTCTGCGACAAGTGCGGGATCACTGTACCAAACTTTTCATGATTTAGATTTTTCGCAAAATGCAGGAAATTTGTGGAGCCAAAATAGTTCACAACTGACTCAGAGATGGCTCTTTTTTTTGTAGAAACCAGTGTCATAAAGCTTTATAGCATTTGTGTTTAATGACACAAATGAAAATGACTTACGAAGTGCTAATAACTGTTTTTGAAAACTGTATTTTATCTTTTTACTGGCATTAGGCAAAGTATTGCCATTTATAATGTCTATGAGGAAGTTATGTTGTTATTAGTTCATACTAACTTATTAAGATCCAACATTTTTTCTACAGACTTTAAACAATGTAATGTGAAATAGTCTTGTATTAAGTAAAAATCTCAAAAAATCCAAACAATCTAAAGTTTATAATAAAATGCATTATAAAATTATATATTATATTGAAGGCTTATAACAAATCTGACAGATTATTTATGAATTTATGACATTTATAAAGCTTTATGTATGCACTTATAAGGCATTATGAATACCAGACTCATAGGAAGTGTTACCGCATTGGGATAAAGCTTAAGATGCTTGTGATGGGTCCAAAACTGGATTTTAATTCACCAGGTGCTACAATATTCCTTTCCCACATTTATGTTGTCATCACAAACCCAGGGCTCTTAAGTTGTTATATGAAAGGTCAGACATTACTTATTTCAAAAGTGCTTTAAAGCACGAACAGGAATAACATTTTCCACAGAAATTTGAAAAGGAACCCAATAGTACTTTCCAATGATATGCAAAATGTGCAGATGGTAAAAACTGACATGACTGTACAACTTAATTGAACAGAAAGGTCTTGATCCCACATATCATATCAATGTCACTTATGTTTTCCACACCCTTGGAAAGAAAGCCACTGTGATATCCCATAACCCCTAACACAACTATTCACATTTCAGACCAGTTCCCAGTGTCTACAGGAAAAGACGAACCTGCGTGGATCACCCACGCAGGGATTAATGCACAAAAAAGCCTGTTCCTGGATTTATTTTTACAAATTCATATGAGAGGAGTGGTGAAACTCTGAAAGGGTGAGATGGAGAGAATACACCAGTCAATGTCAATGCTAAGTGATTCTTTCTGTCACACCCAAAGCAAAGGGATAAGAGTACATAAAATAAAAAAACTCAATATCAGCTACAAGACAAGGTAGCCAAAAAAAGCCCCTTGAGCCAATTCTTGGTGGTTGTAAAGATTATACACATTTATTTATACACAATATATATTATACATAAATGTAAATTCCATGGTAATCAAATCAACGGTGATGATTTGTGTAGGAAACACACACACACACACACACACACACACACACACACACACACACACACACACACACACACACACACACACACACTTTCGACTGGTTTCAGTGGTGTCAATTGTGACATTCGTAAAACTTCTTTTAAGATCTGGGATTTGCTTTATTACATAAAAATTTAAATCTGTAGTCTATTTAAATTTAATTCCATCTGAAATTGATGTATAAGCTTATTTATTAAGATTTGAACAGCGAGCAGGAAATGCTTTACAATAAACATTAGCAGGCATTAAATTACAAGCAATGATTAGATTTCAGATAACAGAATTGAAAGATTCTCACTCTCATAGAAGTACATACTCAAGGCAGGAACAAAGCAGAGAGTGTTTTAACATTAGCTATTTCAGATTGATTTTTTTATATTCAGAAGCAAAAAATATATAATCCACCATGTGTGTACTACTTTCTCTTAACTCTATTTAATAAAGCTACTCCCTGACTTATTCACTGCACTCTGGTGATGAATCTCGCCTGGTGCTTCAACCTCACCGTGGTGCCAATTTTCACTTATACAGTTCCCCACTGCTAAATGGTAGAATGAGCTTCCTAATTTTGTCTGTAATGCTAAGACATTCAGCAACTTCAAGAAGCAACTCAGAACACATCTGTTTTAGAAGAACTAGTAATAAAAAAGAAGAAAAGAAATAGGGACAACATAGAAATTGAAACCAGATTGGATAATGATCAGGTTTGATACTACAGTGTAACTGGTTTCTCCTTAACTACAGACTTCTGTTCTTCTCTTATTTGTAAATCCCTTTGATTTCAATGTCTGCTAAATGACTAAATGTCATGTAAATATAATCGGGACAGACGGACGGAAAGACAGACAGATCTTTAACTTATCCCAAAGGGAAATTTAGGGCAACCAGCAGCTGTATGATATTGCACAAATTAATCGACAACTTAAAAATAGAAATAAAAACTAAATATAACATAAATAACTAATATAAGCGCAAGATTCAAATAAATGATAAAATAAAAATCTAGATTAAAAATATATATGGAGTACGAAAAAACAAAGAGGATATAATTTTAAACAGCCAGTCAGGTTCAGCTGTGCAAAAATGTGGTCATCAGTGAAATTTGCAGTAAAAAAAATCTGTACTGTTAGCATTGATATGTATAGACTGTATACAATTATATGTAAGATACTAAGCTTAGTGCAGTTATCTATCTATCTATCTATCTATCTATCTAGTTCCTGCTGATTACATTTAAATTTAAATATATATTTAATTTATATCAAATTATAACTACATTATTAAAAAGGTATACAAGTAAATGACTTTATAAAAAAAAGATATGATAAATTCATTCATTCATTCATTATCTCCCGCTTTATCCTCTATTAGGGTCGCGGTGGGGCTCCCCATGCCCATCCAGGGGAGAATGTCTACATACAGATGACTGACAGTGAATTCCACATTTATACTTGAGACATGCTAGTGCTACTAAAGCATTTGCTAATACAGATGACTGACAGTGAATTCCACATTTATACGTGCTAGTAAATGAATACACTATATACACTAAAGTGAACAGCCTGCTCTGTTTCTTTAGGACTTGGGCTGAGACGGAGTTCCAGATGTTGTTGTTGTTCTCTTTTTACAATTGGCCGGTAAAATACTTAAAAGGGTTTCCCCAACAGGAGTAGGCGTAAAGACAAATCAAAGCATTAGTTGCCCTGCCGGTCTATAAATAGGCTTTCTCATGGGTGTGTGCATGTTCAGCAAATAGTTCTTTTAAGAGAGCTGTCATCATGTAAATCCTCTGAAAGGAATGTAATAGTAAAGACAACACAACAGGACAGGTTTTAATCTGCCTGTGTAGCTACTGTAGTATTTCATGTGTACAGATGACAGTGAAAGACAGTAGTGGGGATTCCATCTATTCTCTTCACACCCTATAATGTGTGTTTCAAACAGAAATGCAAACAGATTATTTAAACAGGTTTGTACTACATAGATGGACACAAAGAGTCTAATCTCACTAACTGACAGCAGTTTAGTACTTTATTCAAATCATATACAGTATCAGTCAAAAGTTTGGACACACCTCCTTTTTGCTCCACTTATTATCCATGTTCTCAGTTCCACTTACTGTAAAGATGGACTTTGTAGTTCTGCAATTCCAGACTGTAATCCATTTGTTTGTGGAATACAGTACATACTGTGTATGTCCCCTTTACTCTGTTCTCTGATGGTCAGGACACTAATAGTTGCACCATAGAACGGGTATTATTCCGATCCCAGCAGTGTCACTGAGAAGTTTAAATGAAACAACAGCAGCACAACTGCACTAAAACCCCCTCACTGCATCAATGTCACTGAAGAACTAACGATAAACAAAACACCACCCAAATTATAGCTATTCTGTGATGATCCTGACCAATAGAGAACAGAGAACCAACAGGAGACTAACAAAAACAAAGAAAACAGATGACTACAGTCTGCAATTATACAACTACAAAGTCCATCTATATGGTAAGTGAAGAAAAAAGACAATTGAGCAATTTGGGGGCATTTCCAAAATTTTGACTGGTACCAATATCCATTCATTCATTATCTTCCGCTTTATCCTCTATTAGGGTCGCGGTGGGGTTCCCCATGCCCATCCAGGGTAGAAGGTTTTGAGCACTGGGCAGATACACCCAGGACAATCTATCGCTGGGCACACACTCACTCACACAAACACACTCTATATGGGGTAATTTGGAGAATTCAATTGACCTTGATCCATGTTTTTGGACTGTGGGAGGAAACCGGATGAACCCGGAGGAAACCCACGCGACACGGGGAGAACATGGAAACTCCACCCAGAATGGGATTCGAACCGGGAATCCCTAGCGCAGAGAGGTGAATGTGCTAACCACATACTGGTACTTATAAAACAAAAATAATGCACCTATTAAAAGGCCTGAAATGTCCATCTGCATACCTTTTAGATTTGTACAGGGCATGCTGGGTATTGTTGTATGCTGGGTATTGTTTGAATGACTGCTTCAATTTAAAACCGTGAATTCAATCCATACACACTATTATTATTATTATTATTGAGCCTTAAATATAAAATGGATGGGTTGCTGCTGAATGATCCTTCACTGTGATACTGGATTCTCCACAGTATTTTTCCACTCTGCAAAAAGACTGAAACAATTATGGGGGGAACGGCTGTTTTAGATCTGATGGTTCTGATTATGTTTCAGCTCAGGGCCAAAGGCCCAAATGAAGCTTTCCATTATTAGTGTTGTATCCAATAATTACACACAAGAAATGGCAATAAATAAACAATTTATAGAAAAACTAGCACTGTGATGCACCCACATCCCAGAAAAAAAGAATTTTATACTGTTTTTTACTTCACACAATAAAGACTTGAGGTCGTTTTAATACACATCTCACATGCCTACAAATCCCCATCTCTCCAACTCCACCACCCACACACACACACACACACACACCCCAACTGCTCCTGCTACTGATGCCGCCTGCTAACAATATCTAAATTCTTATAACAATATTTGTCAGATGTTTAAATATCTTCTTCAAGAAGCCTTTTATTTGTCATGTTTCATATATTTCAGTCAAGTGAAAACTCAATTCATGATAAGAAATCATCATCTTTATTTTTACATCACGGGAACTTCTTTTTAGTCCCTTTTTCCATTTTGCAGTTATTAGAATGCAAATTTCAAAACAAGTTAGAAATGTTAATAAATAAAAGGGTTTTATATATATTACAACAAATCACAAATCCTTAATAATAAAAAATAGTAGTCCTGAATTATATATTAAAAAAAAACATCAATCAACAATCAGAACAGATATCCGTCCGTACATGTGTGTGCAAAAAATAGAATGTAAAACTGATGATTTAAGGCAAAAAAAGAAACATGTGCACCGACTTCCCGGTCTAGCAGAAATATTAAATCTGTTCAGAAAGATCTGATGGCAAAGCCAAATGAGTACCGAGTCAGAGTACCAACTGTTACAGAGGACGCAAAGACTAAAAGAGAAAGACTTGAAAATATAAGCCACTTGAGATCTACAGAGCACAATGAGAATAAAAACAACCCATTTTATATTTCATTTCATTTTAATATTTCATTCATGAATGTACTTAAAATAGTGATTATCAGTTTAATACAAGACCCAATGGCAATTCAGTTGTGATATTTTGTGGAATTTTGTTGTTACAGAAACTTAAGTACAAAACCTAAATAATGAGCAAAACTTTGCTTTTGCTTTATTGAGACCACACTTTAGCTCAAAATCAATCCATTTTCCATATTGAGACAAATTTGGACTCTGTAGAGGTGCATGAAATATAGGCTTTTGTCTCTGTTGTTAAAAACAGTCATTGGTTTTTCCTTTTCCACACTTAAAAGAAGAAGGACCTAAGTATGTTGTAATCATTTATTCATTATCTTTCGCTTAATCCCCTGCTAGGGTCACGGGGATTCCCCATGCCTATCCAAGGGAGAACACTCCGGGCACTGGGCAGATACACCCGGGACAGGGCATCTATCTCTGGGCACACTCACAGATTACAGATTACACACACACACACACACACTATATGGGCAATTTAGAGCAGCCAATGTATCCATGTTTTTCTACTGTGGGAGGAAACCTGAAAACCCAGAGGAAACTCACGCAGACACCAGGATTTGAACCTGGATCACCAGAGCTGGGAGGCAAATGTACTAACCACCGTGCCACCCAATAATTTGATATCTTTAAACAAAATGGTCTTTTTCTTTTGTTTTTATTGTATTCCACAAAATATCCTTTTTCAGTTTGAATGTTATTCCATCACTGTACGGATATGCAAACCAGCATCTGCAGTTGTACGTTCTAGTCTAGACTTAGAAAAACATGTCATCAGTTGAAGAAAATGAGAAAAGAGTTTTGTGCAAAAATATTGGTAACTATTATATTTAAAACAAAATCTTTTTAATGTTGCTCTGTTTTTTGACACTAGATAGAATTGGTACCTTTGTTTATTACAATACTGATTCACATTAAATAGTTGCAATATCCATTTATCATCAGATATCCCTGTCAAATTGCATTTAAGGAAGGATAACGCTTACCCTTAAAAAAAAAAAATTGAGATGCTTGACTGTGAAAACTCAATATGGCATCCCATTAAAGTGGTACGATGGCAGACTGTCACCACGTTTAGACAAATGTTACATTTTAATACAGACAAGAGCACAGGTATTAAACATTAAGTGCACACATTAGCTCATTTCGATTATTTACAAACCCATCATCACTGAGCCATGAGTGGCTGCGTATCAGTTCTATTTACAAAACCAAAAAGAAAAATAAAGCTCCAGAGTTATTTGGCCATCTGTGAGTAGATGATCTGTTTTGTAAAAGACATAATTATCGTAGGAGTAGGTGTGTGTGTCAGGAAAAATTGCCCAATTTTCCATCTGAACTCAATCATGCCCTGAGAACGAACGAAAGGGAGACCAGAGATCACCACATGAGTGAACATAACCAGCAAGACCAGAGGGAGCTGTAAACTAAAACAGAATTCTGTTTGTAAAGCTACTGTCCACACCCTCGGCTATTCGAACACAATCCGCCTGAAAAGATTCCACGTATCATGCTAATAAAATAATGACCTGGAGGCTTAATTACAACAAACGCACATTTAAAGCTTACTGCGCTTAGACGGATCTGTAATGCTGAATCCAGATACCCTCCAAATAAAACACTCTGGGTTAGCATTGCACAGTATATTAAGAATACCTTCACAACAAAACTTATTTTCACAGGGCCAAACCATTTCAATGAGGACTGCCATGCTGGATCATACTCAAAAGTTGCTCTTATCAAGAACAGTGGGGACTTACAGTACAAGCATCGTGTATTTGGCAAGCAAATGCTATTAATAAACCATAAAAATAAACAGGATGACAAGAAAGAACGAGCAATGGCACCAATGCATATGTTAATCGACAAATTTTTAGATACCGGCGTGAGGTTCTGGTTCCCTTGGATTCCATAGCAAGCAGACTTCACCTTTTTGTCACACCTGCAAATCTGTACTGAACATCAGCAAATATTTGACATCCGCAACATAAGGGATTCAAAGAAGCTATTTTTGTTAATAGCCCATGTCACACCACGCATAAATAAATCTGAATGGTAAAAAGAAAGTAATCCCTTTTTGAAATTCATATGATATTATGTATTATGGCATAATAAAATTATATATGTTTAGAAGGTCTTAAAATTAGATTAAGACAAACAACAACATATGCAGGGTTGTTTGGAGAGGGGTAGTCCTTATACTCTTCCAGGCACTGGGAAGTTACACCCAAAACAAGGCACCACTCATATCACTCATTATCTCAATATAATGTGTGTGTGCAGGGGGGGGGGGGTGAGTTCATATGCCTTTCCAGAATGTTTAAGGCTCTGGGCAGATACACCAAAGATGCTGAGCACACAATTACCCAGACACATCCACTATATAGGGGCAATTTAGAGCAGCCAAGTCACCTTAAATCAATGTTTTTGGATTGTGAGAGGAAACTGGATAACCTGAAGAAAACCCACACATACAGGGGGAGAACATGAAAACTTCACGCAGATCAGGATTCAGGTGTTAATTCGGTAACATTTTCTATGAACCCGATAATATAAGTATAAGTATATAAGTATAAGTGCATTAATAAAGCTTTAGAAATTATTTCTCATAAGCCTCTGTTAATGTAAATAGAAGTTCATAATAAGTCATAAATTGTAACAGTATAACAATTTGACACAAGGCTTATTAACACAAAGTGATAATGCATTATAATATGAACTTATTTAAACTTTTGATTCTTTGGATGTTTAGCCATTCTTACATAAAACAAGATGATTACACTTTGATTACACACTTTACTAAGCTTTTATAAGTCATTATGTACTACTATGTATGCTGTTTCTTTCAAAGAGGTAACAACAACACTACTTTATGGCTTTAAAGAGAGCTTATAAGCTTTTATAAACCATTATAAGCTTTTATAAACCTTATAAGCTTTTATAAACACTTATAAATTAATCTGCAGGAAAAACATTATTTAAACACAAACATTATAAGGCTTTACAGTATGTCACTGTTCTCTAAAATAAGTTGATGTAAAGTTACATATATAATACATAAAATTGATATATAATATATATAATTAATATATAATTTATTATGTCACATTGTGTTATAAAGCCTTATGTTGTTCTTATAACACATTGTGAATGTGGTTATGTACATCTATTGACATTAACAAAGGCTTATGACAAGTATTAAAAAACATTATGAATAACACTTTATAAAGCTTTATAAATGTGTTCATTATGCATTATGAATACCGGACTTAGATAAAGTGTTACCATTAATTTATATGCTATTGATTAAGAGATGGCCCAGCAAATTTACCACAGGTTAGGGAACTCGGGCAACACAATTTTGAGAAAAACTACAAAAAATAAAATAAACAAGCTACAACTGAGATTTCACAAGACTTCACAAGTTAAATGATCTAATAGAGAAGAAAAAGTGTCTTCTTTCTAAAAAGGCTCTAAGACTTCCGAAACAATGTACGATGGATGGATGAAACTAAAAGAAGTCTGATCATGATGCACTGTATTGTGTTTGATACAAAACAAATGCAGCATATGAGCACATTACACCAATCGGGTTGGGAGTGGGGCGATCGTTGAGTTTGCATTGCAGCCACAGGGTTTGGGTAACTTGCAATCTTTGCCATAGGCATATATTTCATGGTTAAAGCCCATCCAAAACTGGGTTATTTAAGAGGACAATAAGCCCAAGAACATGAAATCTACAGTAGAATGGCTTAAAAAATAAGAAATAAATAATACAATACTGTGGTGGAGCTGTGCATATATGAATGTTTGCTAACCTCAAAGCGGTAAAGGAGAGTGAGTCAAAATTCCTTGAAAACAACGTAAGAGAATAAAACTGTCAAACAGAAAACTATTACTATAAATAATAGTAAATGCGATTGATTTATTGGATGCATTTCCTTAGCCTGTTTCATTAAGGCTTTTAATTTTTGTATAATGAATAATGACATTGTATCATTTATGTGTTGTTTATCTGGTTATAAGAACTTTTAGAAACCAGGAATATTTTATTAACCAATATAAAAAATTCATAAGAGCAGCACGGTGGCTTAGTGGTTAGTACAATCGCCTCTCAGCGCCGGGGATCCAGGTTTGAATCCCAATCAGGGTGGAGATTTCACGTTCTCCCATTGTCTGCAAGGGTTTCCACCAGGTTCTCAGGTTTCCTCCCATAGTACAAAAACATGGATTCAAGGTAAATGGAATGAACTAAATTGCCCCATAAAGAGTGTGTTTGTGTGTGTGTGTGTGTCTGTGTGAGTGTGCCCAGTGATATATTGGCACCCTGTCCTGGGTGTATCTGCCCAGCACCTAAAACATTAGCGACCCTAGTAAGATAGCATGAAGATAACGAGTGAAAAGATAAATCATAACATTTAAAAAGAAAATGTGTTTGCCTTATTTTTTTTTTTCTTTCAACCAATTTTCCCATATGCTTTGTTAAATAAATACAATAATGGGAACTGAAATAAACCCTTTAGATTGCTCACCAGTCTGGCACCCCTACGAGCGACCAGCCTGTTTAGCTCTCCTCACCAGTGACTCACTAAAGCAATCGATCATGAACATACCCTCGTGATTCAGCTAAGACACCCCACTAGGATCCCAGCTTGGCTGCATAGCTTTAACATGACTGAAAATGGTACAAATAACTTATTCCTTCGCAAAATAAAAAATCTGGCTTCATGTTTAAGAAACAACCAACGCGATTGGTATTTTGCTTTTAGTGTTACAAGTACATGTAGTGGAAAACGAAGCCCACCAGCAACCAGGACCACAAATATCCCTGAACGTGTGGTGAAGATCACTTTTAGGAGGTCAGCTTGGAATAGCTGGGGGGTGAGAAACGTCGCCGCAGGTACTTCAGGATGTAAAGTGGCAGACAGCTGACCAGTGTGATGACTGACACTTTCCACACAAACGAGAGTGTTGTGATAAAATAGACATCTACAGAAAAAGAAGATACAAATGCATTACAATCAAAGGCATCAGCAGGAAAAACTTAAAAACTCAGCTAAAAAATCTTTAGCTATTATTTATAAGCAATTTAATGAGGTATTAGTTCATACTAAAGCTGATCAATTTGATTATTTTGTTCAACAACACGGGTACACAGTGTAGATTTTTTTCCCCTTAGTTAGTTAAATAAAGTTTGTTTTTCCAAAAAAAAGACGAAGCGACCAATTAACACCATTTGCAGGAAACAAACCCATAAACGTATGTGCGCAGTCTTAAAATTTATTAAAGCAATAAGCCACAAGAGGGCGTGCATTATTGTATATAAATCACGGGAAAGAGGTGTTGTTATTCACACCAGTTACAGCTCTTTATTTTTATTTATTCACAATAACACACAACCTCGGGTGCCTTAATGCTTTTATTTATGCTTTTTCAAGCACACTAAAAACTGGACTAGATTACGTCGCAAAAACCAGGTTGTTAATGATTTTACTTTTATATGAATCAAATCTTTTTATTATAAAGTGAATAGATTAGATGGCTGACAAATTTTAAAAGTTTCTCTAACAATATAGTGACCAAATTACAGAACGCAGTTCATAAAAGACCATCAGGAAAATTATGTATTGTATATCACGCACTGATAGCGGTCAAATGTGTATGTTATTGTCCATAATGTCACGGCTGGACAAACGACTCAGCCAATCAGATTTAAGGACCGGAAATACCCATCTTATAAATCCTATTAATTTGTTTGAAGATTCATGAAAAGGAGACTCAGACAATGCTAAATTATTAAAAGGTGTAATTTGCTGCACTGGTAAACAAACCTACCAGTGTTTGAGTGCATTTTAAGAATTATTATACTTATAAAATAAATAAAATGCAATACAGCTAGAAAGTGATCCCACTGGTAATGCTTTGCCAGTTAAATGTTTAAAGACAATTACTACAGTGTCTAAAATATCCTCACTTATTTAAAAATGGGCATTTAAAATGGATGCAACAGGTGTTTATACTACTGCTTGTTAGCGAGACTGAATTAGTAGATCTGATATAAATTTATTACTTCATCTGGCTCAATTTTAAATTAAGCCACATTATACAGCAGGTGTGCAAACATGTGATGTAACACATCACACAGCCAGACATGTGAGTTGGAGAAACGAGACTGCTTTTTTTGGGTGCTTGCCGAAACTGACATTGTGTCTTCTGATTGTCATGGTCACTTAACATTACAAACAATGTTTTATAACTTTAATCAAATCTGCTTCAAGCTGAAGAAACCACCATACCATAACACAAAATAAAATCAGGTAAGTGAGGAATAAAATGGTTAATAGCCAATATGTGACTCCAAATACAATACAGTCTTAAACAAGTTTTTTTTTATTTACTAAGAATAGTTTATTTTATTAACTGAAATTAATATAGAGTTTTAATGAACTGTTGACTCGACTAAAACAGTTTGGAATTAAATAATCTTTTAATTTTCATGTCTAATATTCAAATCGGGAATATTTACCAAATTAAAAAAGAAAAAAATTTCGAAGAGTCCAAAAAGAAGAAAGGTTATACTGTTAAATAAACTACATGACTGATCTTTGAAAATCAATAGAGACAACACTGATTTGTAAAATGAGTTCAGTGCTATGCATGTCCACAAACTTTGGTCACTGTCTAAATAGATAGGAATACATTCTCTCATCTCATTAACTTTACTGCTTAATCCTATAGAGGTTGGAGAGAGGTCAAATGACCAGATCATTATGACCATCCAGCGGAGAAGATTTCGAGCACTGGGCAGATACACCCAAGACATAAATGCATACACATTCACTTAGTCACACACACATACTATTGCTCACGCAGACACACACAGACACGCACACTATATGGGGCAATTTAAATATGAGCAATTTAGATTTGGGCAATTTAGAGCGTCAATTCACCTTGAATCCATGTTTTTGGACTAGGGCGAAAACCGGAGAACGTCTTTGGAGTTTTTGAGAATGCATACTAGTAATCTGGTAATTTGAAAATGTAATATTTTTTTATTTAAAAATGGCTTATATTAGTCAGTAGTACTTTTTTGCATTCCTTCATTTACAGTAACCTTCAAAGTGTGTGTGTGTGTGTTTGTATTTACTGTGTGGATTTTGGTTTATCTTTTAATTAAATCACAGATTGTAAAACAGCCTGAGCTGATATGCATACAACAGCTTTTAGCACCTCAAAGCCTAACATTTGCAATAGAACTAACATGTTGCATATTACATACAATTAGAGATCCTGTAAACTTCACTTACAGAAGACTACATGCTGCAAAGGTGCAGCGTGAAGCTATTTCATACCTAAACCACAAACACAATATGCAATGCCAGTGAGTTTAGTCTAAATCTGCTGAGAAAACTCATGCTACAAGTGAAGTTTTTACTAAACAACTACAAGACAACAAAGATTAAAGTAATAATGCAGATTATCATGCAAATGTATAGGCAGCCTAAGACATGTTCATGTATGCCTTACAACTTCTGTAAATTTTAACACGCAGAGCCTATGTATTTACTGTAATCAATAAACTGGACAAATCATAAAATGTATTTTACAGAATAATGGTATGGTTAAACTTAAGTTTTAGACTGACTTTAAATATTCTTTAGGCAATTAACACTATAATTCCAGAAAAACTGTCCACAATTCCGTTGTTTTCCGAGGTGCAGGGTTTTTGTGATTCACATCATGCTGTATGTAGGGCAGCACAGTGGCTTAGTGGTTAGCACGTTTGACTCTCAGCACGAGGGATTCCCGGTTCTAATACCAATCTGGGTTGGGTTTCCATGTTCTCCCTGTGTCTGCGTGGGTTTCCTCCGGGTTCTCTGGTTTCCTCCCACAGTCCAAAAACATGGATTAAGGTCAACTGAATTCTCCAAATGACTCCATATAGAGGGTGTTTGAGTGTGTGTCTGTGTGAGTGTGTGCCCAGCGATAAATCCGCATCCTGTCCTGGGTGTATTTGCCCAGCGCCCGAAATGTTCTCCCCTGGATGGGCATGGGGAACCCCACCACGACCCTAATAGAGGATAAAGCGGAAAAAAATGAATGAATGGATGGGATCACATTGTATGGTATTCCAATTACTGTAAAATATTATATATAATACATTTTGATGACAAAGTAAATTCATCCATTCATACATTCATTATCTCCCGCTTTATCCTCTATTAGGGTCGCGGTGGGGTTCCCCATGCCCATCCAGGGGAGAACGTCTCAGGCGCAGGGTAGATACACCCAGGACAGGGCGCCAATCCATCGCTGGGCACACACTCACTCACACAGACACACTCTATATGGGGCAATTTAGAGAACTCAATTAACTTGATCCATGTTTTTGGACTGTGGGAGGAAACCGGAGAACCCGGAGGAAACCCACGCAGACACGGGGAGAACATGGAAACTCCACTCAGATGGGGATTTGAACCGGGAATCCCTAGCGCTGAGAGGCGAACGTGCTAACCACTAAGCCACCGTGCCGCCCGAAAAGTAAATTGTATATGGAAATTTGACATAGCATGTGCAGAATGAAGTCTGGACTTCTGTAATGATCACAACATGAAAAAGACACTGAAGAGACACTAATACAACATATGGCACTCAATATAAATCTTAATATAAGCCCGAGAAACGATGGTACATTTACAAATATGCAAGACAGCTATGCTGTTGACACTGATGCCATGACAGATTTTTGCATTTATCCCTTATGTCACTCTTCCGTTGACTCACACATTTTGAATGAAACCTTCTGAAATGAGCTTTTTTTAGGGAACTGCAGACAATTTATGAATAGCTTACTTTTTGCAAGACAGGTTTTTGATTTCATATACTAAATGCAATATAAAAGTACGTAATTTGAGAGATAATTTCAGAAATACTTTAGAGCCCATGTGACAATATTTCCCACAGTAGGGTGATCACCTATGTAATGCTATTCAACATGTATACACAATGTAAGGGTTTGATGGTCTTGAAAGTGTATCACAGCTGCCTCTGTGATATTTAAATGAATTGCCTTAGTTTGAATGTATATTATATCCCTGTGTTCACATTCTCGCTCTCTCTCTCCCTGCAGTCGAAGGCCGATGGACAGACCCTCCTCGACCATGTCTTCTGCAGGATCAACCTGATCGAGAGCGATTATTTCGGTCTGGAGTTCCATAACGTGCAGATGAACTGGGTAGGTCGGAGTGCTAAACAAAGCCCCTGTGTGTGTGTGTGTGTGTGTGTGTGTGTGTGTGCGTGTGTGTGTGTTTGTACGCGAATCTCCGAAATCTCTGCAGGGATTTTAGGGATTTGAACTTTAAGAGATCTCCAGTTTTATAAGTGAGTGTGCCCTGCCTCGCTCTACCTCACAGCCTCGCTGCTCTACAGTAGTAAAGTGGCGTTCACCACTGCAAAATGGTGGAACGATCTTCCCAACTCTGTCCGTAAGGCAGAATCTCTAAACAGTTTTAAGAAACTACTTAAGATGCATCTATTTAACAAATACCTGTTATAAAAAAAAATAAAATAAATAAATAAATAAAAAAAAAAAAAAAAGGAGGGGGGGGGGGCGCAGCTTCGAATAACAATCAGGTTTGATGAACTTACAGTATAGTTGGTTTTCTCCATGGCTTCTGACTTGTGGTGTTCTCATTTGTAAGTCGCTTTGGATAAAAGCGTCTGCTAAATGACTAAATGTAAATGTAATGTAATGTAATGTAAAGTGATCTGGCTCTAAATAAAAAGCTACTTAACTGGTGTCCTGATACCGAGGGACAACGCAATAGACTGAAATTTCTCTTGATTCAAGTTTACATTAAGTAGCCCAGATGTTTTTAACCAAAATTTGTTTTGCAATGTTGCAATAAGAAATGTTCTTTTGCAAATGTCTTGGCAACTGTAATAAACTTTGGCACAAAGTCTTAATCTCCTTCAATACCCAAAAAATGACCCACTACCAATTTTTTTTGAATGTTGCAAAATTATTTTATATTCCTATTCTATTAACTTTAGACCCAGTTTAAACCTTTTGGAGTGTTTTGCAAGCAAGATATTTTAAAAAAAGGGTACTTATATTTACAAATAGTACTGTGGTTGGTCAGTGAAAACTATTAAAAAATTGTTAATAATACTACACATGCGTCACTGTTTGTGGTAAAAAAAAAAAAGTTAAATACCTAATAAAGTTAAATAATGAAGTGATTAAAGTTTAAATGGCAGCAAAAGGACCTACAGTTATTTATATGAAGTGTAATAAACACTTGGACCTTGGATAAAATGGTCACTCTGTAGGAAATGAGTGGAGACATGGGGCATTTCCGCTGTTACAGCAGCCAATGTAAAGCGTGTGTATAAGCAGTGGCTTGGGAAAATGGTAAAACATTAGGGAAATGCCACTTCCGGTGAACTCTTGACTAGAGTAAAGGGAAATGGCAAAACAGAAAAAAGAAATGCCAGCACATTCTTGACGCCTTTTAATAGTTGACGTCAGAAGTTTAATTGCATGAGGATGTCATGATGTAGAGTGTCTAGGAGACCTTGACTAATGCCATAATATGTGGTATAAATAAAATACCAAAGGTTTCACAAACTTAAGGCATAAACCTAGCTGGGCTGCAACCAAAAATTTGAAATGTAGAACAAGGGATTTCTTGGTTAATGTGCTTAAGTATTAAATAGACAGTTTGGGATTCAAGCTCCTCATGTGATTTTCTGATATTGCTAGGTTTTTGAGACTTGACAGTTTCAGTGTTAAACACTGGTTGCTTTTAATCCCCAATAAGGGATTTTTTCCCAGTTTTTCAAACTGGAGTCTGTTTAATATTAAAAATTGAATACTAAATACATTCGTTTAAATAGTTTTAATACATTGAAAAGGCGTAACGTTTTAAAATATGAATGTGTAATTGTAGCTGTGGGCATCACAGTGGCTTAGTGGTTAGCACATTCGCCTCTCAGCACTGAAGATTCTGTTTGAATCCCAATCTGGGTGGAGTTTCCATGTTCTCCCCGTGTTTGTGAGGGTTTCCTCCGGGTTCTCCAGTTTCCTCCCACAGTCCAAAAACATGGATTCAAGGTAAAATTGAATGCTCTAAATTGCCCCATATAAAGTGTGTTTGTGTGTGTGTCTGTGTGAGTGAGTACGGCCAGCGATAGATTGGCACCCAATTAGCAGAAGAAACTAAATGAATTAATTATAGCTGCTTTCTTACCAATGAACTCATGTAAGAAGACAAGTGATGCGATGTAGCAAGCAAGACTCGAGAGTTCAGCCACGATCATGAGCCAGTGCCATGTCTGCACAGTCAGCGCCACCATGAGCAGCTCAGTCAGAATCAGCGAGGTGAATGAGATTGCCACGATGTGCACAAACTCCGACTCAAAGAGCAGCAAGGCTCCATACATGATGATGCTGCCTGCAAAACAATGATGATATCATAAACAATTCCATTAACAAAGAATTAAGGTTGATTGTTTTTGTTTATTGCCATTTTACCACATGTCTGATTATATCGCTGACAAACAGAGCTAGGGCAAAAGTGCAAAAGTATTACATTAAATGTTTACTGCTAAAGTCCTTTAGAGAATCCAGTATCCTCCTCATCAGATTTTTTAAAAGTACTTTTTCCAGGTTGTTGTAACGGGAAGTGAAAGAAATGAGGACCAGAGAGGATTTTCATCACTGTCCCACCAGCTCGGGGTCGGTCTCTCCCCGCGGCATGCGATGCTACTAGTTTAAAAGGGCGCACACTTGCCAGGTGCATTTATAAACCATATTCAAAGTCCATTATCAATGGCCTCACCTTCTCCCCCACACCACGGCGATTTTATAGCGTTTCAGTCTTTTGGTTATGATACTTTGGTTTTGATTTATCTTTGTAATTATTACTTTAAATCAAAAAATGTGATTTACATTAATAAAGAAAGTATAATTATAAATGAATAAAGTAAACAAATGCACTACAGGAACAAAAGTACTGATTAATCTGAATTCCATGTTTTATTTAGTTCTATCATCTTGGGTTTATAAAATTCCCAGTCCTGCCAAGTACTATGGCTGAAGTTGTGGAAGCAGGGGGGTGAGGACAACATATGTCGCTTATTTCTTATGTATCTATATCTAAGCATAAGCGTTATCTGATAATGGATTATTACATCACAGATAGTGTACAGGAAACATCATTTAGAATAAGTTCAGTCATGAATTAAGCATTGATGTGTTTTATCTTATCATTTGTTGACAAATTAGTAAAAGCAATAAGCCACTCTACAGGGCACATTACTGTGATAATAATAATATAACGGCAGTTATCTGCAATCTGCTGCATGTCGTACCAGGACCTTTTATACAATCAGAGGTATTAAACTAATGTATGTGGCAGCAGTTTTGGTAAGGCCCTTTCCTGTTCCAGTGGTGCCCTGTCTCTGCAAATAATAATCAAGCTCTTTTGTATGGAGAAACATAGAATCCTGACCTCACAATTCACACCTCTGGGATGAACTGAAATGCTAAATTGCAAATAACATTGTCTTATTCAGATATCTCCAAACCATTGTTTCCTGAAAGAATAAGAACATATTCCCAGGGTCACTCTCAAAACTCTTTTGGAAATCCATCTCAAAAAGTAGAGTATCCATCTACCATCCACCTACAGCTTTTTTACTACAAAGGCAAATACAAACCAAGATAAAAATGCAATATAAACATATATAAAGTATGTTTGTTGAAGCTCAAATTATCTCTAAAAGCATTAGGTCATTTAAAATAACAGAATCTATTGTTACACAGAACAAGGGGAAAACCTTTAGAGAGATTTCACATTCCATCAGCTACAGGAAGAATGATATTTTCCATCTTTTTACACTTTCCTTATTTCAAAGGTTACTGTAGGTTCGTAGAGCTGACCTCAGTCTTCCAATAAACCACCGTTAAAAATCCCTTACTCACGATTAAAACATTAGAGTGAACGTGCTTTTTCTGTTGATTCCCTGACTCCTTGCCTTATGAAATCATATAGTGTAATCTATTGAGCAGTTTAAATTATGTCCTTTTTAATTGATCAAATTTAATTACTGTTAGTCAAATCTGACAGTTATAGAAGTAGTAACTGAAACCAGTGTAAAACTTCCCACACAGAAAATGTTCGGAGCAACAAGAATAACCTGTTATTAAGAGAGAAAAGTATCCAGACACTGATTAAAGCCTAGAGGAATCCCTTAATAAGTGAAAACATTCTTAAGAAAACAAACAAGTGAAAGCTAGAATAAACTAAACTAACAGTACTGAAGTATGTGGGAAGTATGAACACTATGATGGGTAGGCCAGGTTTGGGTGGAGCTCCAGATTTGCTATGTTACGCCTCGAAAGGGCACAAAAGGCAAAAGTGGAAAACCACTTAAGGTTTTTCAACGTTTGCAACCTCAGACACAAATAAACTATTGACACTAACCACGGGGAAAACATAAGGGTGGCTTGTGTTTCAGTGAAACAACATTCACAGTACAAGTGAGTCTAGTTTGTCACATTGTTTCTTGATTCGAATGTTCCTTGTTTGCTTAGCAAGCCTAAACACAACTGTTGCAAATACTCACTTCAATCCCAGAGACAAATAAAATCTTTATTTCATTAGGTGCTTCTTTAGCAAAGGTACAAAGCCATGCAGTTTGTACACACCTCCTTTTTGCTCCACTTATTTTCCATGTTCTCAGTTCCATTTACTGAAAAGATGGACTTTGTAGTCCTACAATTACATACCGTAGTACATCTGTTTATGGACTACAGTACATACTTTGTCTCATTTACTCTGTTCTCAAATGGTCAGAACCCCAATGGTACCACATAGTAGCTCAGTGGTCATGGAGTTGGGAGATCAATCTGAAGGTTGTGGGTTCAAATAAATCTCAGTTCCACTAAAGTTACCAATGTGAGCAATGGGTCAAGACCTTACCCCATTTGCTCCAGTGATGCTGGTGAACTCTGTAAACTTGCTAAATGTAAACGTTTTTTTTAAGCGTATGCTAAATGACCTAATGTAATATTATTTGGTCGCAGCATTATTCCTATCCCAGCAGTGTCACTAAGGTTTTTAAATGAAAGCAGCACGGCTGCACTAATATTCCACACCGCATCAGTGTCACTGCAGAACTGACAATAGACAATGCACCACCCAAATGATACCTGCTCTATGATCATCCTGACCTATATAGAACATAATTCTAAAATCCATCTATACGGTAAGTAGAGAAAATGGAGATTAATTTAGACATTAAACAAAATATGTCATTCAGAAAAAAAAAAAAAACATAATTAAATATCAATTAACTTACCTTGGTAGATACTTATTAGGACCCATATTAAAAATGTTTTATAAGAAAGCGGCCGGCCCTAAAAACATTGAGAAGAGTGAGCTGAACAATACAGAAGATTTAATATTAGAGATAAGGTAATTATATAAAATATTTAGGTAATTATATGTAAAAAAAAAAAAAAAAAAAAAAAAAAAAAAAAAAAAAAAAAATATATATATATATATATATATATATATATATATATATATATATATATATATATATATATATATATATATATATATATATACATACATACATACCTTAAGGAGGTCCTTGTAAAGCTCAGGGTAAAGCATAGCCACCTCAGATTTGACATCTTTATCCAAGACTAGAGAGAACACGGGGAACATGGTGTAAATCGTGGAATAACTGCAAAATATGGGGGGGAAAAAAGTTAGCACCAATACTCTTTTTTTGTGTGTGTGAAAGTGATCACAATGATTGAAGTATCAATTAATTTTTATTTATTTTTGTATTTATTTTATTTACAGAACACAGCGAAACAAAACAAAGTTCCTCCACGAAGGTGCTATAATGGATACTAAACTACACAACACATATATATATATATATATATATATATATATATATATATATATATATATATATATATATATATATATATATGCTCTCTTATTATTAGGGGTATTCTAGTACTTTTCGCTCAGTTTAATAGAATCTAGTTCAAGGTGATTTACAGTTGAACAGACATTATTATAAGGAATATTGCATTTAGGCCCTCAAACATTTCCACATATTGCAAATTGTAACCAATATCACTGTCATGAGTCTTTACTAAAATGCATTATAATAATTATAATATACAAAAAAATTAATACCAGCCACTTGGCTGGGCTTTCCTTGGGCTTGAGATGACTATTACTGCCAACAGAATTTTTCTGGCTCTTTTGCATTTATAAAAATGAACTCAACTGTGTGTGCAGCATGTTAAGTTTTAGATATAAAATTGAATTAACTATGAATATTAGAAAGACAAAAGTTTAGTAGATGTAATTAACCTGTATGTGACCAAAAGCTTTACACAGTATCTGTGCACAGTATCTTGTTTGTAAGCCTGTTTATTCATACCGAGATAAATTGTGGCATATTCCATGATAAGAATTCTTTTAGATTGACTCACTGCAGTAAAACTATGAAATAATTTCATTTAAAACCACACGCTGTTCTAGCACTGTGAAGGAAAAGAATACCACAGCTCATCTCAAAATCTCTGCAAGACATCTGTGAATTCAGCTTTTAGACTTTCTTCCACAATACCACAGCTCAAATCAAATGTCAGAACTCGAGGTAATGCATGGTTCAAATACCACACTGATTTTATTGAGCAAAAATGAGTCAGAACTGCTCTGCAAGTAATGCTACTCACCCGATGATGAGAAAGCCTTGATAGAGGGGGACTGAAGCAAAGTAGAAAACAGAGGAGAAGACGGCCTGCAGAGAAAAAAAAAAAAAAAATTAAGTGCATTAATACAGGAAAGATGTATTTGCTTACCAATAAAAAAAACTTTAAATGTTAAATGTACTGACAAATTGAAACAGGAGAACTTTGGAAACTATGTGGTATAAACTGAGTGCTATTTACATTACAGCCATTCTATATTGCATTTTATTATTTTTAAGACATCGTATGAAGGCATCATCAAGCAGCTCCTTTGAAATGTAGTTCCATAATAAAAGTGGGTACAGTACGGTAGTTGAATTTCTAAGCAATTTTAACAAAAAAAAAAAAATCATAAAAAAAAAATTTTTTTTCTGGTTAAATATGTTGAATTATACTGGCACAATTCAGCATTAAATATGCTGTTATAATATACATATACTGAATTAAATTATATTACATTAGTAAATTACATACATCATTTAGCAGGTGCTTTTATCTTTTATAGGTAAGCACAGGGTTGGACGCAACACCCCTGGAGCAATGAGGCTTAGGGGCCTTGTTTACGAGGCCAAACTTGTAACTTCAGTGGTCCTGGAATTTGAAGCCATAACCTTCTGATTAGAAGCCCAACACCATAACCACTGAGATTCCACACCCACAACATGCCAAATTGCTTTTGATCCTTGGTCACCAGCTTATATCAGAATCAGAATCCTTTTTTAATCCCCAGAGGAAAATTGCAGTAGAAGGCAGATTATAAATATCAAACCCAAAGAAACAGAACCAAATTATTTACTGTTAATCATACATACAGTACCAGTCAAAAGTTTAGACACGCCCCCTTCTTGCTCCACTGTCTATTTTTCATACCACTTAGCATAAAGATGGACGTTGTAGTTTTACATTTACAAACTGTAGTACATTTGTTTACATTTTTTGTTAGTCCCCTGTTGGTTCACTGGTACAGAAACTTTGAAACAACCTACTGCTATATAACTGTTTGGCTTTTAATAAAACATTATTTTACTTTGGTTTTATTGGTTCTGATGCTTTTATTTGATTTAATGTTTTATTGCTTATATTTTTCCTCTTGTTCTTGTTTTTTGTCATTTTTGTTCGAAGCTCAACACTGTACAGCACTTTGTTGCAGCCATTGTTGTTTATAAAGTTCCTTTATAAATAAAATTGAGTTGACTTGAGTACTGTATGTTGGAATTAGGGATGAATTTACGGTAACCAAAATTATCAGAAAAAAGACAGAACAAATTATACCAAACAATAATATGTTAACTTTTTGTAGTAGAAGTTTATAACATTTACCAACCCTTTTACCAAATCAATGAAAAAAAACCCTGTAAAAAAAACATTTTCGGTAGTAGTAATTTTTTTAAAAATTTCTTTTGTTTCGATTTGGACAAAAAAAATTATTTAGATGCATCACTAATTGTAATGATTTAAATTAAGCAAATCTAAGTTTACATTAGTCATAAAAATGTAACTAGTATCTTAATAAAATGGGAAATAAAGGTACCAGTGAGGAGAACAGTAAGCCTTTTTGTTTTTAGTTACATGACTAAGCAGAGCATTCTCAATGTTTGTTGGACAAACTACTTATTAACTGTTTGTACATACTTGTTTGATCCTGTTTGTACATACTTGGTCATATCTCAATTTGTGCCAAGCATATTCTGGAACCTAAAAACCCACACTCTACCTGCATGGTACTGATACAAAGGCTCCTGTGAATGACGAACTGACTGAGAGCGGCCGATCTCTTGTAGCTGTTTCGGCCATGCACCATGAGCAGCCTGCCCAAGTGTTTGAACTGAGTCACTGAAAAGTCAGCAGCCAGAGAGGCCTGCTTGCCCTCCTAAAAAAAAACACACACAAAACAACATTTCAACCCAGGTCTTATCTTAGCATCAAGGAAAACTGAATAACATTTACACCTACAGTATGTTAAAAGGCTATTATAAGATCAGAATCTCTGATGTGGTAGAGAGTTGTTCTTTATAGACCTTTTAATCTGAATGTGGGCCAAGACAACTACAGACTTGGAGAAATAAGACGTTCTCATGTAAACCGTGGCAAATGATTCTAAGGTTGTGCCATGTTACTCATGGCTGAGTCAATATCAATTAACTAACTCATAACGTCTCATTCTAAGTTTGGAAAGATTGCTTGCTTCACCACATCTGGGCCCAAATCGGTCTACGTACTATTTGAAGTCTTCTGAGACTCAATATCATAAAGCTTTTTTTAAAACGTCCCCTCCACCTACACGGAGTGATTTTTCAGTGGTCGCACACAGCCCACATACTCAGACAATGACAAGACATTGGTCAAGAAACACAAATAGGGTTTTGTGGCCTTTCCTGCCATGGTTCGTTTAAACGTAATGTAAGAAACGTGAGAAACAAGGGTCACGATGGTCAAAAGTGAACAGACAGTAGTTCCAAAAGCAAATATCTGTTCAGAAGACGAAGCAGACATATGTGTGTCTTACTTTGCCTTCTACTCCCACTCCACAATCAGCTTCTTGGATCATACTGACATCATTTCCTCCATCCCCTATAAAAGGAACAGAACTTTTAGTGGCATGTCAATCACTGCTACTACCCTTCTGAATATAAAACAACAGAGGAACTTTGACATTGTTAATGCTACTTGGCTGCTCAAAGAGGATTGGTGCCCAACTGTGCCTCGGTCCTCACAAGGTTTCTTTCAATTACACCAGGGAGTTTTTCCTTGCATCAATAGCATCAGCTTGCTCTGTCTGGGTTCAGGCTTAAAACCTTACTGCAGATAGTAACCAAGCACTGAGTGAGTAAATGGCTACAATACAAAGTCTACAGCAGTTAATAGAATGGTACACAGTAGATAAAAGGTTAGTGTTCATTTGGATTAATCAGTGAACATTGGATTAATCTCTGTATTATTGAACCTTTTATGCAACAAGAGAAACGCAACATGATTTTCATACACCTAAACGAAGCATCTCTGGTATTCACTCTCAAAAAGAAACTTGAACCGGATGACAATATAGATGATAATCATTGTTCTTTGAGAAGTAATGTTCTCAAATAGATTCCTCAAACTGTCAAAAAATTTTATTGTTTTATTGATTTATGTTTAGATGAATTTAAACCTTATTTTTAGTTGCAAGGCACTGGAATTCAGTAGGCCAAAATATGTCATGTTTATTATAAAACAAAATATTTTGATTTCACCTAAAAATACTGTACCTGCTAGACTTAAAAAAAGTTGACACAACAGGTCAAAAGGGTGTAGGGGTTTACTATTTGGATGTGCATTAAAATGAAGTAATGGGAAATTTGCTTGTACTTGTTTTAAACTATATCTGGGAATATATATTACTCTGTTCTTTACAGTATTAATAAGTCTTACTTTGAATTGTTAAAAAAACGCTTAATGTAATAGTTTAATAGTTAATAGTTTTCTAGCCAATGGGGAGCTATACATCACTTTTTCACTTGTGTGCTTTTTTAAGGTGCAAATTAATTTACCAAATAACCAAAACTAGCAGAATCCTATGACAAATACAGTACGCCATCCATGACTTACATGTTAGGGTTAAGAGTCATGTTCCAGACATGAGTCCATGCAAATCGGCAACATGTCGACTCTAATGCCTTTGTTAAACACAAGGAACATGGCACTGGATCTGGTCTTTCTCAATTTAAATAAGCTTGAAAGTCTGCAGTGTGTTCTGGAGAGAGTGCTGTCGCGAGCCAAGTCTTATGGTTTGTGTTTACAACAAATTACAGGAAAATCCAGTGGAAGCTTTTTCAAGTTCACATTGCAGTAGGACACACATTGCAGCTCAAATCCTTGAGTGAAAGCAGGATAATGTACTCACCCACAGCGCAGGTGAGTTTGCCTGTGCGCTCCTGCAGTAGATGAACAATCTGAGCTTTTTGTGTTGGTGCACAACGGCAGCAAACCACAGCCGGACACTGACATGCCAACTCCATGAACTCGTACTCATAATACTTCAGACACACCTGGAGGACAATAGTGACTTAGCAACACATTTAAGAATAATAATATTTATAAATAAATAAAGAAACCATGTGCTAATACACCGGCTTCCTTATTTCGACAGTTTTTCCATTCATTTATTTACTTACGGTCACAGGAGGGTTTCCAATGCCACGTTTCGGGCACTGGGCAGATACACCCAGGACTGACAATCTATCACTGGGCACTCATTGACAAAGACACACACACTCTATATGGGGCAATTTAGAGCATTCAATTTACTTTAATATATGCAATCAGCATGGAAAGTGTAAGAGTAGTACTGTAGTGCTGTACATGGACAAAAAAAAAAAAAATTCATTCATACCACAAGGAATTTGCACAAAGCAATGCAAGTCCTTTTCATGTTCATTAAGGAAAACTAGAAGTAGACAATTGTCAAGAATGTATATGCTATAGCATTAATACAGTTTTTAACTGGGCCCATCCCAAAACATAAAAACAACCACAGGTCATTATTCCTACTTCATCAAAATCTATCAGTTTGTCAACTGAAGCATGCTTTTGGCAAAAGCCAAACCCAGATTTATTAGACAGACTTCCAAACAACCAAGTATGAGTCATCTCTCGAGAGAATGCATTTCCTTTGCTTTTGGGTCCAGCAGAGGCAGAAGTCCATAGTGAGTGTTGCAGGACAGACTACACTTTTTGCACCACACATTTAACCATTTGGCAGTATTGTTATTGGCTTGTGAGGCCCGTGGGATGTTTCCCCTTTTCTGAAAAACTGTACTCACAGTAAGTACAGACAATAATCATACCATAATAAATCTTGAAAATTAATATTAATTATTTTAAAACTTTCAAATTGCTGTGATTTGTTGAATAAATATTTATTGGGTGATCGTCTAAGTCGTACTCCATTAGGGGTTGCAGATAGAAATGCCAGTTGTTATTAGGTGCAAGTTGATGAAACATTCAGAATAGGTTGCCAGTCTATCATGGAGAAGACACACGAACACAATTAAGCCCATATGCACATCTAGGGATAAGGGAACAGACTCATATTTTGCCCTGTGGGAGGAAACCCAAGCTGTTTTATTTCGTAACGAAATAAACAAACCTTAGAAGATTGTGTTCCGGGAAGCTATCAAGAGACCAATGGTAACTTTAACCAATGGTAAGTTTTATTAGGTTTGAAAGAACTATTTTACAAAGCTTAATCTGGTGTCAGGGTTTTGTCACTAAATGTCAATCAGCTCATTAAAGTGACACATTCTACCTTCACTGCTTGTCTAAAGAGATTTTGAGAAGATATATGTATACAAAACTTCAATTATCCAGTCATGTGAAAAAGAAAGTTCACTACCATTTCTAAGGGCCTTATTTTAGCGATCTTTGCCATCAACCGTACACGACGCAGCTTGATCTAGGGTGTGCTGGTGTGTCTTTGCTATCGTTAAAATGGGAAAAGTGCACCTTGCGTCACACAAAAAGTGCAATAGGCATGTACTGATTTTCTTATTGATTCAGGGGTGTGCTTTGGGACGTAACAGGAAATAAATTAATTCCATAACCAATAAAATGAAATTCTATTTTAGGGTCAGATGTGGTCTGACTTTGGCAAATTGAGTCCAGGTAACTGTGCTGTTGAAATTGCAATGTGCTGGTCTAATGAGGTATTCCATATTTCACAGTGAATCAAGAACACACAGTATAGTAAAGACTATGTATATGCTTCGCTGCACAAGTGCAGTGATATTTAATAGTGTTCAGTTTTATTTAGCGTTGGACATGTGCCTGTGTTGACAATTCACTGCCAATAAAGCAGTGAATGTCTGGCTGTTGTCGTCTGTCTAGTTTGTTTTCAGTCAGTGGTGCACTTGCGTTTTACGTCGCCAAGATAGCAATTTTGTGACCACCACACTAATCGGCATAGATATATTTGCAATGCAAGCACCATTGCTATTTAAACTATGCAGGTGTGTGAAAAACTATTGGCGGGGTGAACGATAGCAATGGTTGTGCCAGAGCACGAAGCTAAAACAATTACTGGATGGAACCCAGTAATTGAAAAAAAAAAAAAAATGACTCAACCCATATTTCTATTGGACCAGCAGTCCGGCAGAATGGCCTCAATGGAATTATAGTTTACAAATTGTTATAGTTTTTTTCAATTCTTAATTATGGACACCTGATCACTACACAATCTGTACATGGCTATAAACATATAGAGTGCTTTTTACAATAGTACATTGTCATAAAGCAGCTTTACAGTGATAAAAGTTACCTGGACCCTGCACACCTACCTGGATTCAATAACCTACTTAAACTTGAAACTATTTACTTCAATGAGCATAGCAAAGCACTTTGTGCAAGGATTTAAGATAGAGCCCAAAGCCTTTACATATCAAGGCATTATAAAACACATTGTCTTAAAAAGGTCATAAAATAAGACAAATGGAGCCTTAAATGGACATTAACACTTGATTTTCAGGTATGTGTCACATGAACAACCTATAGAATTCATTATTCATAACGCGTATGTGGAATTTCAGTGGTGGGGTTTATTTTTAGTGGTGGGGTTTACCTCAAGTGAGTCTCCTGATATCACCAGTGCGCAGTCGTGCTTCCTCCTGAAAGCGTTGAGCTCGAGGTGGGCCTCACTACGCGTGGTCACCTGCAGACAGAATGAAAGCTACAGCATTAGCGATCTTTAACACGCGCTCAGAAGCTCACAATAAGGCATGCTTATGATGATAACAATCTAACACGAATAACCTAAAGAGCCTAACCACACCAATAACAGAATAGAGATGCTGACTTCAACCGTCAGCTGGGTTGAGGCACATGGCCCGAGCCAACTGCTTAACGGCCTCGGGGTTGCATTCGCTGTCAAAATTCATATAGATAAGTTTCACAAAGGAAGAGAAATTTCAGCCCTGTTACCTTGAGGTGAGTATTTAGATCAAACAGATAATTTAATAGACACAGAACTGTGATAAAAAGACCTTTAGTTAACTTAAGGTCTTTTTATCACAGAATTTCAACAAATACACTGAAATTCAACAAATATAGAGGATAATACACACACACACACATACACTATATATATATATATATATATATATATATATATATATATATATATATATATATATATATATATATATATATATATATATATATATTTCCATGTTCCCTGCGTTTGCCCCACAGTCCAAAGACATGGATTCAAGGTGAATGAAATATGTATATATATATATATATATAGTTGCTTATTTCCTATGTACGGTGGTGCCCTTGAGTTTTGCAAGGTGCCTATAAATAATTATTATATTATTAAAAGAAAATGCTGCACTAAAATGTAGATAATAAAATACTTTGATAAAGTGGCAGTGGTGACATATATTCAACAAGTTAACCATTTGATATGGTGTTATTGGACATATTTTGTATTGCACATATAAAAACTATATACTATGTCATTCGGTGTTGTACATAGAGAAATATTCCATATGAAGAAAAGGGTTATAGAGTTTGATGGACACAGGTAGAAATGACGTCCCGTACTCTAAAGATTTTTCTATGTGCAATAGCGAATGACAGTATACAGTTTTTATATGTGCAATACAAAATATGGTTAACTTGTGCAATATAGGTCACCACTATCACTTTACCTTTATCGTTGTATTTTATTCTTTAAATTCTAGTACTGCATTTTCTTTTGCTTCAAAAAAATACCATATACGTATCAAAAAAAGTGTCAAAAAAAGAAAGCAGTTCACATGAGTAAACCCAACCACATCCCAATTTAAACCTGACCAATAAATTTCTCCAAGGTGTTGTGCCAGATTACCAGTTACCAAAAATTCTTTATTGGTAGTTACTGCTGCACAAAGGAATCATACTGCAAATGTCTACTTACTTTTGACATTCACAGATATCATCATCATCAAAATAATAATGGAATATTTTCTGTAAAGAATTAATGACCACAAATAATATCTTTGTCCAACAGCATTTATGCCAAATAATATTACTTAAGGTATTAATACTTATACAAAAATATAAGACATCCAAAGTCTTTACTAAACTTTTAAACTATTAACCTTAATTAGCTAAATCTGACATGGAAAAAGAGACATCGAAATCACTTCAGGACTAGAAGTGAGTCCTCTATGCATGTTCATGCATTGTCAGCAGTTTTTAGGAAGAAGAGGATGTTTTCTGATCTCTGAACATACACATTCTGGTCATCCATCTGTCATCCACAAAACACATATAGACTCAAATCCAGATTTTATTTGTATCAAAGAGGAAATTGCACCAGATGTAGGGTCTCTTGGGCGCCCCAGCCTTCGGGGAGTGGTGTGATTGTTTTTTAATGCCATGCCAGGCATTGTCTTTCATTCTGGGTAACGACGACACTGCACTAACCTTCCTTTGACTTTGGCCGAGCTCCATTTGAAAAGTTCCTGTACGCACATTCATGTAGATACTGTGGTGTTTCAACATTTCTAAATCCTTTATCATTTTAAATATCTGCATAATTTTAACTCTTCGGTACATTTTTAAAATCCTAAACATAGACATATAACATTAACCTAAGTGAAAAATCAAAAATGTTTGACATAGATCTATTATTATTGAGGAAAATGATTTAATATAACATATGTGGGTGTCAAAAGTATGTGAACCAATAAAATTAAGATAATTTAAAGGTGTAGTTATAATCGGGTGTTTTTAATAAATAGAATTGAATTGGAGTGGATATTCCATTTTGTAGCTTTATAATTATAGACTGTAGTCCATCTGTTTGTGAACTATAGCACGTATTGTGTACGTCCTCTTTAATCTGTTCTCTAATGTTCAGGAACCCAATAGTACCACCACAGAGCAGTTATGATTTGGTTGGTGCATTATTCCAGCAGTATCCCTGAGGTATTTAAATGAAACTACAGCAGCACTGCTGCACTGAAACTCCCTCACCAAATCAATGCCACTGCAGAACTCACAATAAACAATCCACCACCCAAATTATACCTGTTCTGTAATGGTCCTGACCAATAGAGAACAGAGAACCAACAGGGGACTAACAAAAAGAACACTAGGTTTATCACTGATGTATCTATTAACGAAATAACCGTTTAGAGGGTGGCACGGTGGCTCAGTGGTTAGAATGTTCGCCTCTCGGTGCTGGGGATCCAGGTGCGAATCCCAATCTGGATGGAGATTCCATGTTCTCCCAGTGTTTGTGTGGGTTTCCTCTGAGTACTCAGGTTTTCTCCCACAGTCCAAACACAATTGGATTCAAGGTAAATTGAATGCTAAATTTCCACATATAGAGTGTTTTTGTGTGAGTGTCTGTGTGAGTGAACGTCTGCACAGTGATAGATTGGCGGCCTGTCCTAGTTGCATCTGCCCAGCGCCTGAAACTTTCTCCCCTGGATGGGAATAGCGACCACAGTACAGGATTCAGAAGAAGATAATGAATGAATGAGTCCCTAAATCTGGTGTCAAGGCATGATTTAACAAATCTAAGAAATTCACAAGGAATTATTTTTTATAATAATTATTATTAATTTAAACTAAGAGGTAAATAGTCCCTAAATTCACTTTCTATGAACTGTAATTAAGGGTAGATACAGTGTTGATACAGTTTCAGTTAGTTAACTTCTGGATTTAGACCTGTTTTTTCCTCTTAAGTTAAAGACTTACAGGCCTGAAGACATGGATATCCTGATTGCGGGTCACCAGGTGAGCGTTTTTGGCAGTGCAGGTGGCTGTCTCGAGTTTGTCTCCAGTTAGCATCCAGACCTTTAGGAAAACAATGAAGATAAATGTGCTCAGTCAGTATAGTGATGAAATTATAATAGCATTATAACTAAAAATATGCACTATTAGGAAAACTTTGGACCTCCTTGCATAGTGCCAAACTTTTTTTATATACAAAAAGTTTTGGTACATACCTCTTCATAATTGAATTCAGTTATCCACTCCAATGCAACAAAGAGTATAAAATGAATGCCCAACATTGTATTTTATGTGCATGCTACCAACTTTGTTGAAACCGTTTTTTCATCTTTATGAATCAAATCTTGTTTTTTTGTCATAGAATGGGGTGTCAGACCTAGTTCATTATGCACCACCATAGAGTGGTCACAAACGCAATTATAAAGTCCTAGATTGTCCTGCATGTCCTTTATTTCAGAAAAAATAGACATGACTGAGGAACTGTATTTTAAAAAATGGGCAAAATGCAACAGTGCAAAAAATCTTGAAAAAAAAAGTGAGAAAATCTTGAAAAAAAGTGTAAATATTCTTGTTTTCGACTTTAATAGACTTCTTAGTAACAATAAAAGTAAATAATCTAGTTTTTAGAAGGTGGCACGGTGGCTTAGTGGTTAGCACGTTCGCCTCTCAGCGCTAGGGATTCCCGGTTCGAATCCCCATCTGGGTGGAGTTTCCATGTTCTCCCCGTGCCTGCGTGGGTTTCCTCCGGGTTCTCCGGTTTCCTCCCACAGTCCAAAAACATGAATCAAGTCAATTGAATTCTCAAAAATTGCCCCATATAGAGTGTGTCTGTGTGAGTGAGTGTGTGCCCAGCGATGGATTGGCGCCCTATCCTGGGTGTATCTGCCCAGCGCCCGAGACGTTCTCCCCTGGATGGGCATGGGGAACCCCACCGCGACCCTAATAGAGGATAAAGCGGGAGATAATGAATGAATAGTTTTTAGAAACTTTTTTTAAAGATCTTAAAAAGATACATTTACTCACTATTTTAATTTTACTTGATTCATGTTCATTTTTTATTGAGTTGGGTTTATTTTTGTGTAATTTTTTTGCATTGGAATTAAAAACATTGGTCCCAAAAATAATTATTTTATCATCATTTATTATTTTAAAGACAGTTAACATGACACAATCACAACCATGCCTCTCTCTCTACTTTTTGGAGTGTAATGAAACTTGTTTTTATTAGAAAAGACAACAAATTTTGCCAGTAAATACGTTGGAATTTTTCTTTATACTTTTCAGTTCAATGTAAATTCAAGATAGCTAACAAATCACAGATACTTGTTGCATTTTACAATTTTTTGGGAATGGGGTTATGGCTAAAGACAAGAATGATGTCTTTTCCACACTCAGCATTAACTCTATGATTTACTGTGCATGTTAATAAACTGCACTGCATTTTTTTTAAATCTATGACACCTGATCATTTTGTATAAGCCTGCTGGATATTATTAGCAAAACTGGAAAAAAATTCGATTCCGCCTCTTACTCTGGATGATGAATAAGCCTGGCTTATCGATGAGCCCCCATAAGAAACTATGGTTTTTTTGGACTATGTGGAGTATATAGAGGGACAAACAGCATGGTGTAGCATTAATACTTCCTACACTGGAAATAAGGGTTCTATGGCAAACCAGTAATAAAGCAGGGGTGTTCATGGTTCATTGTAAGGGTTTTATGATCCATGTAGAACATTTTAGGATCACATTTAAGAACGATTTGGGAAAACTGTAATAACTCTGCTTGGTTTGCGGACTGATTCTGGGCTGATTAGGTGAGGGATTTATCTGCTGTCACAGATTTGGCGAAGTTGTAATTGGCAAAGATATTTGAAAAACATCTCAGAAGCAAAAATTTTATAGCAGTGAGAGGCTTTCAGTTTAGGGTTTGGCATCAACACAGTCATGCCTGGAATATCAAAACAGAACATATATCTGCCTTCACATAAATAATCTATATGAACAACAAGTGTTATTACAGAAAACATACTCAATATGTGGACAAATAGGCTGAGCTGGTATTCATGCTGTAGCCCTGGACATGTACACAATAGAGCTAAATGATTGCTTTGTAATAAACAAGTGGTACTGGGTCCAGACTGGATACAATTTTATTTAATAACACAAAATTTCATTACATCCAACCCAAAATCATATTCTAAAGATGCCATTATTAAAATACATTAAACATTGCAAGTCATTATATACCGTAAATATGATACCAGGCTTTATTTTAAAACTTATTGAAGTGAAGATTCACTAAGCAGCTTTCAATCCTTCTGATGGTAATATTTGCTTGTTCTGTTTGACTGTTCCTGTCATGCAGGCTCTAAATTTGCCAGATCCAACGGTCAGTGTTTGCCAAGTCTTTTTGACATATTTATATGAACTGAGGGCGGCACGGTGGCTTAGTGGTTAGCACGTTCGCCTCTCAGCGCTAGGAATTCCCAGTTCGAATCCCCATCTGGGTGGAGTTTCCATGTTCTCCCCGTGTCCACGTGGGTTTCCTCCGGGTTCTCCGGTTTCCTCCCACAGTCCAAAAACATGGATCAAGTCAATTGAATTCTCAAAACAAATTGCCCCATGTAGAGTGTGTCTGTGTGTGAGTGTGTGCCCAGCGATGGATTGGCGGCCTGTCCTGGGTCTATCTGCCCAGCGCCCGAGACGTTCTCCCCTGGATGGGCATGGGGAACCCCACCGCAACCCTAATAGAGGATAAAGCGGAAGATAATGAATGAATGAATGTTTATTGCCAATTCTGCAGTGACACTGTTGTTGAGGAGGTTTTAGTGCAGCAGTGCTGCTGTAGTTCGATTTAAACACCTCAGTGACACTGCTGGGTTAGGAATAATAGTGGTGCTACTATTGGGGTCCTGACTGTTAGAGAACAGCTTAAATAGAACTAACAGTATGTACTATAGTCCAAAATCAGATGAACTACAGTCTAGAACTGTAGAATTATAGTCCATCTTTACACTAAGTGGAACTGATTAAATGGAGAATACGTTCAGAGCACAAAGTATTTCCACAATTATCGCTAAAAAATACTGGAATATGAAATTTCGTTTCTGGCAAAACTCCTTCATTTTGGTCAGAATGATTGAGGGTAATTGACTGAACAATGATTTCTAAATCTTGTCCCAGATACTTTATTGGATTGAGCTCTGCTATATTAAAACTTCCAAGAATTTTTTTTGAAGCGCTGCTTGAGAGTCATGTCAATGGCAATCATCTCAGTTTTCATGCAGATATATAAAATCCCTATAAAACATTGCTGTCACCTTCATGCTTTATAATCAGTGTTTGGTTTTTGCCATACATGCCACTTTGTAGGAAATTAAAAAACTCTATTCGGTCTCATTTTTTTTTTTTTTTTTTTACTATTTTACTAGTTATACTATTTTAAAAAGCAACAAACACTTTTTTCACTACATTTTTCCTATTAGAATATATGACATGGTACATTTTGTTTGTAAAGTGCCAAGGATGCAATTCCACAATTCGTCTTTTAATAAATATTTTTGTCTTAGCAAAGTCACAGACATTTTTATTTCTTAATAATTAAAAAATATAGGATTTTTTAAAAATATTTGCTATAACTACACACTGACACTTTTCTATGATTTGTCTGAGGATTTAACATTACTTTCTTAAGCTTTATGAGGTGTGTGTGTGGGTATTCCTTCTAACTATGCTACCTTTTCTGGTTCTAATTTGTTTATATTACATAATATGACACTTTAATTGTACACAGGTGGACCTATGCAATTAATGGGGGACATCTGGTTGCACCTGAGGAACACGTAATGTTTTCACAACAATAAGGGGTTAAGAATTTTAGGCTTTTAGATTTTCACAAACCATATAAAGCCTTTTGACATTTTCACTTTATTGTGTAAATTCTGTTTCATTTCAGTTCCATATTGTGGAAAAAACAAGGTGAAGTGAAAACTTATTAATTTGCAAGACATTGTACATGTGGTGCACGGCTTAATTCCTTCCTCTACATATACAATGTCCAATTATATAAATATAAAACAGTGTACGAAGCAACAAAGCTAGTTTTCACATTATTCTTTTCTTTCACTGGAACTTAGGTTGACTCATGCATCAGTTATTATGTACACTGTTTTTAATCCAAATCAAAGATTTAGATTTGTTGGACCGTCACAGTGGTTTGAAAATGATGAATAACTGCAATCCTTACTTTAATGCCAGCGTTGCGCAGGATTTCCAGTGTTGGTCTAACATCAGCCTGTAGCTGATCCTCTACCCCGGTCAGACACAACAGCTCCATCTCCATCTCCAGACTCTCGAGGACAGTGGCCACCTTTAGCGAGCGGTCGTGAACACTTAGCTTGGCCTGAATGTATCGTGACTGCGGGAAAAAAATTGTATTTAAGTGAAAGGGCAACAGGAGAAAAATCTCTACAAGAAACACCATGGAAATTGTTTGGATATACAGTAGTTCAATTAATTATTTTTTACAAAATAGGTTCCTGCAGCTCGTGGTCAAACACCACGTCAGGTGTGTTAATAATCTCTAATCAAAGTCCATTGCCATCAGCTCCGCTTTCTCATTTAAATCACATTACATTACATTTGGTCATTTAGCAGATGCTTTTATCCAAAGCAACTTGGCCACAGCATCCCTGGAGCAATGAGGGTTAAGGATCTTGCCCAAGGCCTTACATTTGTAAATTTAATGGACCTGGGATTTGAACCTACAGCCTTCTAATTGAATACCCTAACCACTGAGCTACTACTCTCCCACTCTTTTTTGCATAATAAGATGTTTTTATAGCTGTAAAGTAGTTATTGTCAGGTGGATTAATTCAGACAGAGCATTACACAAGGCCTAGGTGTAACATGCACAGACCGCAACTGACAACAGTTTAATTGATGTCATATATGCAGAAATGTAACTAAAGGATTCACATTTATGCTCCACTTGTTCAAAATGTTAATGTATATACAGGTTAAAAAAAAAACACACACACTTTACAGGAATCTAAGTTCATGAGTGAAACTGATACTGCTATTGTTTCCAGACACTGATTAAACGAATTCAGGTAGTGAATTTGTTACTGTGGGATGTGTGGGAAATCTGTGAGTATCTGCAACTTAAAAAAAATAATAATAAAAAGAAACCACAGCATGGAAATCTGACTGTTTATTTTGAAGCAGGCTGTGCTCTACAACTCTGCCCACGAAAATTCCAATAAGTCAACTCATGTCCAGCACCATAATATGCAGCTGCCATACGCCAAATTGCAGCTTGGCGGGCCCAGCCCTCAACCAGTGAATGAGATAAAGCAACACAATGTGTGCATGAGTCACACAGGAACACACTCTCACTAAGTGAGTCACACACACTCTGAGTCATTGCCGCCCACCAGCTAACACACAATTACACACTCCAGCAGTTAAAAAGGGGGCCACAGCAAAAAGAAACAGTCTTATGTACGTGGGTGTGTGTGTGTGTGTGTGTGTGTGTATAGGCTGGGCAACCAATACTGTGACATTCTAGGGCAATCCCTATGGAAAACTTGTTGCTGATGTCTTGTTTTGACACTGTTATTGATGCAGTGCGGTTCCTCAGCAACTGGCAAAGATATATCAGACTAAATCAACACCTGAAGATTTTGGCAGTGAGAGTAACAAAACAAAAAAGGCCGAGCATGGCCGATCCACTATAAACACCTGGAACGTTCAAGAAAATGGCTCTTTTCAGATGGCCGAATACTGCTCAACAGGTGGCCCTGCTTATAAAGTAAGGCTTTCAAAAGCCACATATATTAAAAAGCTTATATCTTAATGATGTCTTGACCAAATGTTCTTGTCGGGATTATTGTGGAAATACACATTCAGTTGAGTTGAACTGTGTGTTATTTGAGAGGCAAATGACTTTCGGTCAGCCACATCCAGATTCAACAGACTATACAGGTTTTTTTAAAGCTGTATAAATTAAAGCTTTATTTCGGATTAAGCAAATTAAGGTGCAGCTATGGCAGGAAGTGGACATAAATCATCAACAACGTGGTGAAAGACTGACCAACTGCATGTATAGTTACTAGCTGAGCAGCAATGTGTGAAATATCAAATACACAGAACTAGTCAAAAGTCTGGACACAACTCCTTCTTTCTTCATTGTCTATTTTTCCCACTTACTATACAGACTGACTTTATAGTTTTGACAATTACAGACTAAAGTGCATCTGTTTTCATGTTTTTGTTAGCCCCCATTGGTTCTCTGTTCTCTATTGGTCGGGACCATCACAAAACAGGTATCATTTGTGTGGTGTTTTGTTTATTCTCAGTTCTGCAGTGACACTGATGCAGTGGGTTTTAGTGCAGCAGTGCTGCTGTAGTTTCATTTAAACACCTCAGTGACACTGCTGGGATAGGAATAATGCACCAACCAAATAATACCTGCTCTGTGGTGGTACTATGGGGGGTCCTGACCATTAGAGAACAGAGTGAAGGTGATGTACACAGTATGTACTATAGCCCACAAACAGATGAACTACAGTCTGGAGTTGTAAAACTACAAAGTCCATATTTACAGTAAGTGGAACTGAGAACATGGACAAGAAGTGGAGCAAAAAGAAGGTGTGTCCAAACTTTTGACTGATGCTGTATACATTATATGTACACACACTCATTAATAATCTTCCTCTTAATCCTCTATTAAGGGTCAAAGGGGTGTTCCTCATGCCCATTCAGAAGAAAAACGTTTTGGGCGCTGGTGGATATGCCCAGGACGGGGCCAATCTATCACTGGGAACACTCACTCACTCACACAGACAAACACACACTATATGGGGCAATTTAGAGCATTTAATTTACCAATTTACAAAACACATGTTTTGGTCTGTGAGAGCAAACCGGAGAACCGTAACGAAGCCCATGCGAACACAGCGAGAACATGGAACATCCACCCAGATTGGGATTCCAAATTGGATCCCCAGGGGTGAGAGGCGAACGTGCTAACCACTAAGCCACCGTGACCCCCCACAAACAATCACATTTATGAAAATAAATATTTAAATGCTGCAAGGAGAATTCATGAAAATGACTGTAGGCTGGTTGTAAGGTAGCAATGTGCATTGGGACACACCTTGTGCAGGGTGTGAGTTAGGGCGTATTGTGTATTGTAAGAAGTATTCTAATAAAACATACAGCCGTGTTGCCTGCTGTATCTGCAGATTGGTTCAAGTCTGTTATTAGTAACACAGTATTTAACAACACACACATACCACACATGACATCAACTCACCTCAAAATCCTGATACTGCTCTTCAGTTAAGGATTTCTTGGCCACCACCAACACACGCAGACCCTCACGTGCCATGTTTCCACACTAAGCAACAGAAATGGCAGACATCATTTTTACATTGCTTGTGTATGTCACATCATTCCACCAAATTATATTTAAATAAGTTGATGTAAATACCTCCTCTTCTAGCCAGTCATTGTACTGAACAATGCCAGACATGACGACATCAGCACCTTTCATATAGAACGTGATCTCTCCAGTGGACTCATCCTGCAGATATAAAAATGATGCAGATATTAAGGATTAAGGACTTAATAAAGCAATAGGGCACAAAATGGCATGCATTATTGTGAAGAAGAAAAAAAATTATCACGGGAAAGAGGTATTGTAAGGTACGACATGATTCCTGTAAATTATTTTCATTTTTTTCTTATCCTAAAACTCCTGGACTGGTAACCACAAATTCCACAAATTGTTGGCACTTGGTCCTTTAAGGTCCTTAAAAGATTACCACTCTCTCAAAATGAATATGTAGATCTGATCAGGTCTAAAACTGCCCGTTCTCATGGATTCTTTTTGTACATCAGAAAGATTGTAACAAAAGTTGTTAGCTGTTAGTCGAACCCTCATACTATCCTGGTTCAATTATTGCAATGCATTGCTTGCTGGTCTCCCAGCTTGCACAATCAGGCCTCTACAACTGATTCAAAACTCTGCAACCCGACATTGTTCAACCAACCCAAGCGAACTCATGTCACTCCATTACTCCTCTCTCTCTTCATTGGCTCCCTGTAGCGGCTCGCATTTAGTACATGGCACTGACTCTGGCCTACAGGACAATCTCTTGATCTCCCTTTTAACTTCACTTTATATTTATAAAATACACTCAAACTTGTTCACCGCTCTCTAGTGATTATTGTTGCCTGGTGATTTAACTTCTCTGTGGTGCTAATTCTCATTTTGGATCTTTCAGCACTGCTAAATGGTGGAAAGATCATGTCCATAAGGCATTTAGCAGTCATTTAGGATTTAGGAGGTCATTTAGGACATCTCAAAATACGTCTTTTGCACAAACACTTGATATAAAAATAAATAAGTAATAATAATAATAGTAGTAGTAATAATAATAATAATAAAGGCAGGATTGGATGACAAGCAGTTTAATAATTCTACAGTATAGCTGGTTTTTCCTCAATGACTGACTTGTGTTGTTCCCTCATTTGTAAGTCGCTTTGGATAAAAGTCTGTTAAATGACTAAATGTAAACATAAATGCAGATGACTGTGATCTTGTGCATTCTTACTATACAATCAAATTTAAGTACTAAATATCTTATTAAAATATGATCATTTTATATCATTAGATCTTTGGTAAGCTGAACTATTCTACTTACAGTGCATAGAACTAGATCATCCTTTGAACAGACTGTTAACATCCCCTCATATCCACAATATAACATTGCTTAAAATGTCTTCCTTATTGTCCGACAATGGAAATGTTGCTCTTTTACAAACATACAGAAAATTAGAACAATGTAAACGAACATTAAAGCTTTAAACACACTGTACTTCTTAATACTTGGTATGTTCTCCTCTAGTTGCAATGGTAATGTAAACTAGAACTTTTCATATATAAAAATGCAATAAATCATGTTACCCTGAATGATTTTGTAATATTCCAATAAAGAATGCAGCTAATTTAGTCTTCAAATCCCCCTAAATAATCAGTGAGGTATAAATCAGGTGACTGTGCAAAGCCTTGGGCCATTTTTTGGGTCATTATCTGTTTATTCTGTACTCTTAAAGTTCTGGTCCCATGTGTTTATGACTAATACTCTCTTGGCCTGGTCACTAAATATGTGTAAATAGTAGTCTGAAGTCAGAGCCATAACATTGCCATGTTATTTCTGTTTTTTAATAACGGATTTAATAGTCCTCTGTGTAATGCCTAATGTTTGGGTTTTTTATTTTGCGGAACACAGATTACTTTTCTTTTCAGTACATTGTCCTGCATTTAGATTTAGTCATTTTGCAGTGATTTACAAGTAAGAGAATGACACATGTATTATCACTGACCCTGTTTTTATTGTTATTATTATTATCATCATCATCATCATTATTATTATTAGTTTATATACAAAGAAACTTATAAAATGGTCCTTAAATCTGATTGGCTGAGCCATTTTTCCAGCCATGACATTATTGATAATAATACACACCTCTAACCACTTCACTAAATAATCAATAAATAAACCGCTTCAATAAATAATTTTCTCGATGTTTTTTTTATAAACTTCATTCTGAAATTTCATGTTTTAATAAAACGGTTACAAACGCAATAATAAAAAGACAAGGTTTGATTCTAAAAAGTGCTTATTAAAAGCCAAATTAATGTTAAATTAAAATGAATAAATTGGTCTTCGCAACATAATCGACTCTAGTTTTTAAAGTAAATGCTGATCGCTGAGTAGTGGTTTCTCTAACAATCAAATACTGCCATCTGGCCAAATTATAATTTACAGTTTATAAAATAACGTGGAAAATTATTTATTGTATATTATGCATTGATAGGAAAATGAAGCAGTCAAAGGTGTGTGTGTTATTGTCAATAATGTCACGACTGAACAAACAGTCAAACTGTCCTCCCACAGTCCAAAAACATGAATTCAAGGTAATGGATTCCCAGGAATCGATAGGCATCCTGTCCTGGGAGTATTTTCCCAGCACTTGAAACATTCTTCCCAGGATGGGCACATTAGATGTCCAAGTTGTTATCATCTCCACTGTATTCCGCCCCTCCCCCACGAACAATTCATCACATTCTACCATTTTTTCATCCTTAATTCGATCGCATGATTAAGCTCTAGCTGAATCATTAAATAGCACAGTGTGCTGTAGTGGTTAATTTCAAAATGTCTCATAATTCAGTAGGTCATCAGGGGAAGTTTTATCTAGTGGTCGCTAAATACTGCATATTTAGACACACTAGTCACGCTCATCGACTGCTTAAACATAGTCTGTAGTATAAAACTGCCAATTTCCGATATAGTCATACAATTACATTTAGTCATTTAGCAGATGCTTTTATCCAAAGTGCCTTAGAAATGAAAACACCAAAAGTCAGTAGTTATGAAGAAAACCAGGTACACTGTAGAATTATCAAATCTGACCGTTATCTGATCCTGAACCCCCCCCCGCTTTTTTTTTTTCTCCTACAACAGATGTTTGTTAAAAAGATGCATCTTCAGTATTTTCTTAAAAATGCCAAGTGACTGCCTTATGGACAGAGATGGAAAGATCGTTCTACCATTTTGCAGTGGTGAACGCCACGGAGTAAGAATTAGCTCCTCGAAGAGGTGGAATCACCAGGCGACAATCATCAGAACAAAGTGAACGAGCCGGAGTGTATTTTGAAAAGATAGTGTCTCTTCAAGATAGTCATGGTTCTATTTATTATAAATGTACAAATAATGTCACAAAAAAGTACCTGGTGTTTATGTATTTAAAACTATATACTGTATATACCTCTTATACACACATATGAGTCCTAACAAGCTCCATCCAAAAGTAACATGCTGCTTGAAAAGTAATGCTTCAATATTAGTCATCCTATGGTGTCACTTACAGTACATCAATATATTATTTATACAATTGTAAACAAATAAGAGTTTTAATACAGAATTTTTATTTATAATGGAGATTTTTTTTATACTGTTAAATCAATTTGCTGCCTTCAAGTAAAAAAATATTTGTATATTTGCAAAGCCTAAGGGAATTTTAAGGGAATTTATGTACTGTAGTTCACAAACAGATGGACTACATTTTGGAATTGTAGAACTTTTACAGTAAGTGGAACTGAGAACATGGATAATGAGTGGAGCGAAAAGGAGGAAGTTTTGACTGGTACTGTACATACATACAACACACACTAAACTATTACTTTACATATTTTATTGGTCTAAAATCACTAGTTTGTGTGCGAGAAAATAATAAATGAAATAAAGTAATATGGCATTATAATTTATTAATATGTACCAAAACTTTATATGTTTTTACTTAGTAGGAAGGAATATTTGTTTCCTCAGGTCCTCAAAAACTTGGCAGGTGTTTGACGGGATATTAAAAAGGAAGGCTCCATTAATTAGTAGTTCCCTCAAGTAGACAAATATAGGCTCAAATCCAAGCCAACAACAATAGTGAGGCATTTTCTCCTGGAGAGGGTTAGTCATCAGGTTCAGCATTAGGGAACTGCGTTCTCAGATCAATGCAAGCCAGAAACATTTAATATGCACCACATCACCAAGCTCCCCATACCTTATAGGAATGAATAAATTGAATGAACTTTCACACTCTCACAAAGGAGCTAACATAATATAAAGGGTTGTTGGAGGTGAGTCAAAACAATACTTAACCGTGCATGCCACCCCTACCTCATAAACTCTAAAAAAAAAAAATTGTATTTTATATAAATACAAATATCTCCATCTTATTCCTATACTAGGGCCTAGAGTCCCCATGGGGGATATGCCCATCCATGGGAGAATGTTGTGCCGGGCAGATAAACCTATAACGGGGTGTCAATCCATCGCTGGGCACACACTCATTTACTATTATATAGGGAGAATTTAGATAGGGGCAATATGAAACAGCCAATTCAGCTTGAATCCATGTTTGTGGACTGTGGCAGGAAACCAAAGAACCTGGAAAAATATTGGTTGACTAGATTTGATAATTGAATCTCATCTCATTAGCTTTAGCTTAATCCTCTATTAGGGTCATGAGGTGGGTATTGGCATGAACTGCAGACATGCTAACCACTGTGCTATCCCATCTTATAAACTCTAAAAATGGATATTTTGAATAAATACATATATATAATGTCATTGGAATAGGTTTGGAATTGGAATAGGTTTGTGGGGAGGTTCCCCATGCCCATCCAGGGGAGAACGTTTTGGACACTGAGCAGGTACACCCAGGATAGAATGCCAGTTTGGGCACACATTCATACTCTATACAGGGACAATTAAGATAGGACAATTCACCTTGAATCCATGTTTTTGGACCATATGTGGGATTCAAACCAGGATAATCATATCTTTAAACATATCTTTAGTGAACAAAACCAGAATGATGTTAGGCTGAAATGGGAAACTTACCCGCACAATGATTCCCATTCTCTTGCTCTCATAGGTGAAGGGAAAAATCTGCAAGATTGTGAAATTCAGAATTTGACCACTAGGGGTCCTCAGCTGCATGGAGGATTGGTCTCTTCCCACCAGAGTCAACCCAACGCTTTCTGTCCACTGCACTAGAGACACCTATAGACAAGGAAAAAAAAGACAGACAACAAACAGCATGTATTAATGGCACATATTCACCTGCTTGCAAATGGTACAACATGTGTATTTAATCTATAAGCATCAACAGATTCAATTAATGCACCTTAAACATTAGATTATTAGATTAGATTAGATTTGATTTGATTAAACTTTGCTGTTATTGTGCAGAGTACAGGTACAGGGCCAATAAAATGTCGTTAGTATCAAACCAGAAGTGCAATATATATTTTATAAGTGCAGTGAATACTGAAGGGAATAAGTGTGATATAGAGTTCTAAATAGAAAATAGTATAGACATATGTACAAAATATCCACTATTTAGTGCTGTATGCTATATCGCACTTCATAAAGCTGTCTTACCTTGAGTAGAACTTTATAAAATTAAGACATTTAAACAAATTTGATGGTTGTGGTCAGAGCACAGGGTCGGGCATGATCGAGCCCCACCGCAACAATCAGGGTTAAGGACGTTGTACAACTACAGACTGTAATACATCGCTTTTCTTGTTTCTGTTAGTCCCCTGTTGGTTCTCTGTTCTCTATTGGTCAGGACCGTTCTCTATTGGTCAGAACAGGTATCATTTGGGTGGTGGATTGTAGATTGTCAGTTCTGCAGTGACGCTCATGCAGTGAGGGAGGGTTTAGTGTAGCAGTGCTGCTGTAGTTTCGTTACACATCAGTGACACTGCTGGGATAGGAATAATGCACCAACCAAATAATCCCTGCTCTGTGGTGCTACTATTGGGGTTCTGACCATTAGAAGAGAGTGAAGGGGACCTACATAGCATGTACTGTAGAACACACTGCAATGATTGAAATTTTAACTAGTCTTTGTTTTTGACTTCAATGTAAGATAAATCATTCAGTTTATTAGAAATGTTTTTATTATTTTAAGAAATCTTAACTAGATACATGTATTCATCATATTGGCAGATAATTTTACTTTATCAATGCATGTTTCTTATTGATTTGTATTTACATTTTGGCATTTTTTGCAGTGCACAAGCAAAATCCATCTTTACGAAAAAAAAAGGAGGCGTGTCCAAATTCTGAGTGACACTGTCAGCTTATTACTTCCATATTAAACAACAGGATCAATCGTTCATTTCTTGTATTTTATTATTAACTTTAATATAAATTTCCTTCTTAAATGTTTTTGTACATAATAAAAAATGAAGGTGACTCTATCCAGGAAAGGGAAAATAAGTTAATAATAGGTAAATAATAAGTTCAGTTTAATAAATATTAAAATGCAAGAGACACCTTCCAGTCCCTTACGCTTTCCTTACTTATGTAGGTTTAGTCAATTAACAATAAATTAAGATCATAAACAGTTGCTGTTTTGTCTTCAAAATAATTTTTCAGTTAAGAAGACAAAGGGGTAAATATGCAATTAGCCAAAGAGGGATCCTGAGGAAAAATGTACAGTCTGAACAATTCCATTTATAAAACACTTGTTAGGACAATTAAATCAAACTGGCACAGTAAATTACATTTATTCATTCTTCTTATAATTCTAAAAATCTCTAAAAATCAATGCATAATATACAATACATTATTTTAAATCATAAAATACAGATTAATAATATACAGCATAAATAGTATAAACAATAAGTCTGTTGCAACTGATTTTTATAAAGTGTGTTCCGTAATTTGGCCACAAGATGACAGTATTTTATTGTTAGGTAAATTGGAATTCTGTTAATCAGCTATAAGTGCTCACTGTAAAAACCGGACTAGATTACGTAGTGGAAGACCAGTTTATGATTTTGCTTTCAATAAACACATTTCTGAATCAAACCGTTGTTTATTTTATTATTATTATATTGTTTGTAACAGTGTTATATAAGCAATAAGGCACAAGAAGTTGTGTATTTTTGTAAAAAGAATCATCGGAAAGAGTCATGCATCATCCCTAATAGCACCTCTTTCCCATGATTTATTTACAATAACGCACGACCTCTCATACCTTTATTAAAATTGCTTTATTAAATCATAGACATTTCTGAGTTCCATTCCACATGCTCCAAGACACTTATACGTAACTGTGAAGCAGAAACGGTAACATATTAACTTACTTTTGAGAAGCCTGAAGTGCAATAATGTTGTTTGTGTAATTCGTAGCAAACTAAAAAATAACACCATGTGGATATCTACTGGCCATATACTTTTTAAATGGACACATGTAGATAAGGCAAACCAGATGCCATCCATTAGTGTAATGCTAAAAGGGGGAAGGGTTATTTCTGGGAGGCAGAAGTTATTGCCCAATAACTTCCAGACCAGAGGTTAGAAGGAGATCAAAAACCTTATTTCTTATGCCCTTTGCAACTAGCTGCTAATGACATATCTCACGGCATCCAGATGGACGAAGAGAGGCGCTCCACTGCTCAACCACAGTTACCACAGTCAACAAATGAGACCAGACCACACTGCTTTCATATGACTGTTAGGTTCATCATGTTTTTTTAGTAAGAAGTTAGACCGGGATTATTTTAGTTGTACTCTAAAAGGGTAAATAAGCCATTTCCATTTTCCTCACCCTAACAAGCCAGCTGTTTCAGTTAATCAAACCTTCCATCAAACAAAGGCTAATGTGAACTGTTTGAACTCAGGAGCATGCCATACAACATGCTCTATATCAGGTGTAATAATGTGGAAAGATTTGGTGTCTTGCACACAATGTGTTGCAGAAAAATGTTTTTCGGTTATAGCCCTAAAAGTACTTTATAGTGAAATACAGCTATTGTTTAGTGAATAGTTATACACACACACAGACAAACAAACAGCGTGACAGATAGACATGGGAAGATGCTGAGACACTTTGTGTGGGCTTGGCCTGCGTCACTACACAACCACACTTCCTTACTGACCTTGACTCAATTCCAGTAACCAGGAAAGACCACATATGTTAAACAAATTAACAAGATTCTCATTTTAAAGCAATTTTTAAGTTTATGAAAATGACAAAAGGTTATATATATAAGAGAAGACTTACATTCAGCGTGAGGAAAAACTAATGAATAATTACTTCACAATAAAAGAGGGAAAAAGACGACATCTCTAAACCCACAACACTAAAAGGCTGTATAGCACCAACCTGTAGGTTTATAAGCAAAGTTAATAAAGCAATAAGGTACGGGAGGGTATGAATCATTGTGAATAAATCATGGGAAAGAGCCGTTACACCTCTTTCATGTTATATATTCCAATTATACACAACCTCGAGTACCTTATAGCTTTTAGAAAATGGTTACAAACACAACATAATAAAAAAACAAGGTTTGATTCATTAATGTGTTCAATTAAAGTAAAATTGTTAATAAACTGGTCAGTGGTGTGCATATTTTGTTAATAATGTCACAACTGGACAAAAGGCTCAGCCAATCAGATTTAAGGGCCAGAACTACCCATAATAATATAAACCATAATAAACATTGCAATTTAGTAATAATATCCATGTCTCATACTATTAGAGTCAAAATCTTAATTATAGCCATTTTAAAATCACACAGGACAGGTAATTTAGCATTCCAGGCATGAATTTCATTGATTGCATAAGTACAGCTATTCAACTAGGTGCCTAGATCTATCATAAGCAACATATTAATTTACCAGCTACTTCCTAAGTTACATCCTTTTCGTTATTACATGCATTAGCAATTTCTCTAGAATCATAGACTGTTAGGGTTCTTTAAATATTTTGTGAGTCCTCTAAACTCTGTTCTTTAATAATCAGGATCATTAAAAAACAGGTATTATTATAGTGGAGGATTTATATGTAGATAATCTCATTGTATATCTTGACCACTTAATTCTCTGTCACGAAGGGAGTCCCCATGCTTAAAATATATATATATATATATATATATATATATATATATATATATATATATATATATATATATATATATATATATATATATATATATATATATATATTATATCTCAATCAATTCATATACTTCATGTAAGTAACAACACTGGATACTAACATTTATCACTATTTAACTACTATTTATCACTATTACTAATTACTACTGTTTCAATAATTATTCCAGGCTGACAAAACAGCATAGGGGCTACTGAATCTCATCCAGGTCAATTTTTGTCCATGTATGTGGTCACGAAAGACACCCACTTGTAACTGAAAGGTGGAGCCGACATAATGGAGTTAATTGACTCACCGGTTGTGTGCTCTGTTAATTTTGTCTGTCAGTTTGTGCCATAAAATAAAATAAAAATAAAAAAGCTCTTGAGGATACAGAGAGAGAGCCTGATATATGAGACAAAACATAGAAAAATAGGCCCACTAATGTGTCGCTGGTCCATCAACGCTGCTGCTGCTACACTGCAATGCAGGTTAATTGCTTGCTCTGTATTGTCTATAGAGACCTGTATGCTGGTAAAAACTCTACTTATTAATAGACTTAATAATTTATCAGAATCAATCAGAATTAGATTCCCCGGGGGGAAATGCTGATGCTGCAGTTGCGCAACCTACTGAGTTATAATGTAATAAAAAATATTAAAGGATGAAAAAAGTATTAACAATAAGTGCTTCTTTAAAAAGCAAAAGAAAATGCAATATATTCAAACCTAAACAACTTAGTTTTAAATACAACAATAAAAAAGTGGTAATGGTGACATGTAGTGCACAGATTAACCATATAATTTGGCTGTGCACATATGAATTAAATTGCTTTAGCTCTATTGACCCCTGAGATGTTTTCTATTAATAATTTTTGTTACAGATGGCACAGGGGCTTAGTGGTTAACACATTTGCTTCTTAGCGCTGGGGATCCCACTCTGAGTGGAGTTTCCATGTTCATCCCGTGTCTGTATGGGATTTCTATGGGTTCTCCAGTTTCCTCTTACGATCCAAAAAAATGGATTCAAAGTAAAATTGAATGAATGCTTTATATAGTGTGCTTGTGTGTCTTTGTAAGCACCCATGCCCTGGGTGTATCTGCCCAGTGTTCATTGGATGGTCATGGGGAATACACATGCGACCCTAATAGAGGATTAAGTGGAAGATAAAGAATAATTCATTCATTCATTATCTCCCGCTTTATCCTCTACTAGGGTCGCGGAGGGGTTCCCCATGCCCATCCAGGGAAGAACGTCTCGGGCGCTGGGCAGATAGACCCAGGACAGGACGCCAATCCATCGCTGGGCACACACTCACTCACACAAACACACTCTATATGGGGCAATTTTGAGAATTCAATTGACTTGATCCATGTTTTTGGACTGTGGGAGGAAACCGGAGAACCCGGAGGAAACCCACGCTGACACGGGGAGAACATGGAAACTCCACCCAGATGGGGATTCGAACCGGGAATCCCTAGCGCTGAGAGGCGAACGTGCTAACCACTAAGCCACCGTGCCGCCCTTAAAGAATAATTAATTAAATAATTAATGGATGCTCTAAATTGCCCCATATAGGTTTTGTTTGTGTTGGTATGTAGTTATCTACGTAAGCAAGTGTCCCCAGCTATAAATTAATGCCCTGTCCTGGGTGTATCTGCCCAGCGCCCAAAACGTTTCCCCCTGTATGGGCATGAGGAACTCCCACGTGAACCTAGTAAAGGAATAAGTGAAAAATAATGAATGAATGAATAAATTTTCGTTACCTCATCGGGACTGGATGCTTGGTACACCCTGCAAGTGTCCTCATAATGCTGCTCGGCCTCGGCTTGTTCAGTCACACCATTCCCTTCATACACTGGTGTTACATTGTGCACCAGAGCAATGGCCTTAACAGCCTCGTGCACTCTGCTGCTGATGGTCTTCCTCACCTTGGTGGTAGGTGGTGCCCTGGAGGATGGCTGGTCATGAGCAGGCTAAAACAAAGCCAACAAAGAATTAAAGACATGAACTTCTTCTTCTTGTCTAAGCTATGATTCTAGCATGAGGGAGTGGTAGCTCAGTGGTTAGGGTGTTGGCTATCAATCTGAATGTTGTGCGTTCAAATCCCAGGTCCACTGTAGTTACCATTGTGGGTCTTTGAGCAAGACCCTTAACCCTCATTGCTCCAGGGATGCTGTGGTCCACCCTGTGCTCGCTTTGTTAGTTGCTTTTAATAAAAGCATCTGTTAAATGACCAAATGTAAATTTAAATTGAAAAATATATGTATGCCAACAAATACGTTTTTTTTCCACACAGACAATATAAAAGAGCTGATGTTTGAAATATTCTGTGTAACTGGCAAACTAAGGAAAATAAATCTGTAACAAATTATCTGCAAACAAGTAGTTGGGTCATAAAATTACACCAGGGAAGTTTAACCCTTATCACAAACTCAACCGCTAAATGATAAAAGAGTGTGTCAGTAAAGCATGCTTCTGCAGACCTCAGAGAGGAGATATAAATGCTCCCAGATGGAACTGAAAATTCAACAATAAGCTTTAGCATTTTGCCGAGGCTATTTTCAGCCTATATATTTAAGGGGTTAATGGCAGAGTTATTAAATTAGGCAGCAAGCGTCAGGGAACAAGCAAATCCTGTTTCCTGCTCTAATGACTTCTGATGTCAAAGGGACAAAGTATGTCCTTAAGGGCTACAGGGCGAAGGCAATAGACTGCCCATGTGTGACCTGCCTTCCGCTACCTCTTTCCAGCCTTGCTGGATAATATGAAAGCTGAAGCAACTTTCTGCAATATATTCTATAAGTAAGAAATATTAAATATTACAAAGGTTAAAGGGTTTAACTTAAAATAAGTTTATAACACTCAAGAATGATTTACTTCAATAAATAAAATCATAATGCTGAAGTCAGGTTTTTGAGTTATAAAAATCATACACACATACATATTTGTCTCTTCACAAATACTGGGAACTTTAAAAAGATTTTAAAAAATGCCATAAATGTACTTTCATGTCTATGCTTTTGATCTCTTATTTAAATAATTAACAAATAATTATCATTTGACAGAACCACAACCTTAATCTGATCATGAAATAACATTAATTCTTGAATCTGTAAGGGCCTTAATTGTTTGCACCCCTTCATGTCGTAGTTTGTGCAGCTTTCCATTGCAAAGATAACAGTACAGAGACTCTCATTTATGCTTAATTATTCTGCAGAACACATGGATCTGATATCATTCTTCCAAATAAAATCTCTTCAGATCTTTAAAATTCACCTCCAAAGTCCTATACTTAACAGCATTTCAGAGATCCTTCAGAATGTATATTTTTCTGCATGAATGTGACCCAAAATGTCATTGTACTTTGACACTTCCTTTACTTTAGGACTAGTTTTAAACATACAAGCCATTGAGGCAAACGATCCAATATTACATATCTGTGAGGGGAAAATGTATGTAAACCTTATGGATTTGCAGATCATCGGAAAGAGTCATGAAAATCAGATTAGTAGATGTACTGCTTTAAGTAGAGGATTAAGTGGTAGATAATGAATGAATATGCAACAGCATAAACAATTATTTTGTAAATTATACCGGCAAATTTCAAAGGAAACTATTAGGGGAAAAATCATCACTGTGAATGTGATAAAACACTGCCACAAGCATGTGTTGTGAAGATAAGACTTTGATCCCGGTTCCTTAAATAAAACAGGTCACCCAATGACACCTGATTGCCATCTCAATGAGTAAAAACATGTGACTCTAATTTCACCTTTAAATTATTAGGTTCCCTTTTGCCAATCAAGCTATATAATAGTGAATCATTTTCCTTTATATTGGAAAAAAAAACACCAAAGTCTAAAATAATGTGTGTTTAATTTATTTGTCTGTTTTCATGGAGAGGACTACACTTGTCGGAAATACATTACATTACCTGAGGTCATTTAGCAGACACTTTTATCTAGATCAATTTACAAAAGTGAACCGACTTGATAGATGGGGTCAGAGTACATAGTAAGCCATAATACAGAAACTTGGAGCATTGAGGGTTAAGGGCATTGCTCAAAGGCCCACATTGCTAACTTGGGTGGACTTGGGATTTTATTATCAGTCAAACTCAGTGAAAGTGTTTGCCTAACTTAACCAACAGAAAGGGGTGTAACATGTGACATTACCTGTGTGTAAGCACTAAATACGTGACTCTGAACCTCATCCATGGAATCCATCCCATAGGCCACAGTGCCGAGGTGAAGACGCCGGAACACCATTTCATTCTGAGTCAGAGTACCTGAAAGCAAAGTTCAACACAAACCACAAATTATATATAAATAAATGGACAGGGGGCGGCACTAGTTTGCACAATTGCCTCTCAGTGCTGGGGGTCCAGATTTGAATGCCAATCTGGGTGGAGTTCCATGTTCTCACCGTGTCCATGTGGGTGTACTCTGGGTTCTCCAGTGTCCTCCCACAGTCCAAAAACATGGATTGAAGGTAAATAAATGCTCCAAGTTGCCCCATGTAGCATGTATGTTTGTCTGAATGAGTGTGCCCAGCGATAGATTAGCGCCCTGCTCTGGTTATATCTGCCCAGAGCCCGAAACGCTCTCCCCTAAATGGGCATGGGGAATCTTCTCATGACACTAGTAGAGGATTAAGTCGAGGATAATGAAAAAATAAATGGACTGAATGTAAACAGATGCAAATAAAATTGAATGGACAATATAAATAAGTTGAATTTTTAATGTATTATCTTCATTTTGGGGGGTTCCTCATGCCTATCCAGGGTAGAATGTTTCTCCTGAGAGAACCAAAAACCTAAACTGACACAGAGAGAAACTACATACAGATTAGGATTCGAACCTGGATCCACAGCACTGAAAAGCAGAATTGCTAGCCAATTGCTAGAATTGATCCCACCCCTCAACCACCCAAGCAAACAATTTGTTTTATTAATCCTTATTAATTACTTTATTTATGGACATGATTGCAGAAGAAGAAATTACCTACTAATCTACTCACCATTTAAATAATGGTTATGCACTATTATTGAATTTCTTGTGTTTTTCTCATAACTAGCTCATAACGTCATCTAGCTCATAACGTTAATATTATGATCGAACTTGTAACATTCTTTCATTATCTTCCTCTTTATTCCCTACTAGTGTTGCAGAGGGGTTCTCCATGCCCAACTAGGGAAGGATGTTTCGAGCACTGGGCAGATACACCGAGGACAGCGTACAAATCTATCGCTGGGCACACTCACTCACACAGACACACACAAACACACACTATATGAGGAAATTTAGAGCATTCAATTTACCTTGAATCCATGTTTTTGAACTGGGAGATAACCGGAGAACCCAGAGAAAACCCATACAAACATGGGGAAAACATGGAAATTCAAACCTGGATTCCCAGCACTGCCACCGCCGCCGCCGTGCCTCCAAATTTGTAACACACACAAGCTTAACTTCAACTTTGTCATTGCTCAGAATAAGAGTATATAGCAAAGAAATGCAGTTCTCTAGTGAATTCTAGATTGTAAAAAGCACAACATGAAACTATATAATAAATATGTGACACCACACTGAACTACAAGTCACCAAATAAAAAAGGAACTGTAAAGAGTAAAGAAAAGTTAAACATGATTGTAGGTGGGCCTGGACTGGCCTTATTCAAAAAAGCAAAGTAAATGCCCTGAAAGGTCTTAAAAGCTAATGGCTTATTAATGCCAAAGCAGCTTAGAGTGTGTTTCCTGACACCCTCACAGAAACCATTCTGTTTAACAGTCTTTCAACCAGGTTTAAATCTGACTTCCGCCATGCATTACATTATATATAGCTTTTTTCCCTTAAAAATGTAGAAAAGAATCCATCACTCCATGAGCATCATAAATCAGAATGAAAGGCTGCATGAAACAGGATTATTGCACCTACAGTTTTACCTTACTAAGATCAGATAGTATCTGCTTTTAATTTAACATAATTTTTTAATCTGGTATACAGGCAACTTTACAATAAAAGCTGAATAAACAAGGTAAAAAAAGTTTTGTTTGAGAAATTGAATGTTAAAAAAAAAAAAAAAAAAAAAAAAAAAACAGATTTGTTATGATTATCAGCATCACTGCATTTAGCAATACATGCATACCGTTTCTTAAAATAAAATAAAAATAAAAAGATGGAATAATACATCTCCAAAAACTCACTAAGCAATCAGAAATATATACATAAACACACACAAACACACACATATATATATTCATTATCTTCCGCTTTATCCTAAATTAGGGTCGCGGTGGGGTTCCCCATCCAGGGGAGAATGTTTCGGGCGCTAGGCAGATACACCCAGGACAGGGCGCCAATCTATCGCTGGGCACACACTCATTCACACAGACATGCACGCATACACACTCTATATGGGGCAATTTGGAGAACTCAATTGACTTGATCCATGTTTTTGGACTGTGGGAGGAAACCGGAGAACCCGGAGGAAACCCACGCAGATGGGGATTCGAACCAGGAATCCCTAATGCTGAGAGGCGAACGTGCTAACCACTAAGCCACCGTGCCGCCTATATATATATATATATATATATATATATATATATATATATATATATATATATATATATATATATATATATATATATATATATATATATATACACACACACACACACACACACATACATACATATATATCAGTGGGTTTAACATGTCGGCAATCTGCAGACATAAAACCATTTGTAGTGGATTTACAATATTTACATTTGAACTTATTATTTTCAGCTTAATCTTCTACTGGGGTCACAGAAGGAAGTGAGGTGGGAGTTTATCATGCCCATCCATAAGAGAACGGCCGCTGGCTAATCCATCGCTGGGTACACACTCACTCATAGACTATATAGGGACAATTTAGATAACATCAATTAGTCAGTAGTCAGTTCTCCTTGAATCCATGGTTTTGGACTGGAGGAGAAACGGAGAACCCAGAGTAAACCCACTCAAACACAGGGAGATCAAGGAAACTTCGCCCAGATTGGGCTTCGAACCTGGATCCTCAATACTGATAAGCAGACATGCTACTACGCCACTGTGCCATCTGGATTTAGCAGGTTTTTGTCACAAATGCAACTTTAGTTTAGTTAGATTTATGTTTCATTTGGCACTGGACAGATACATCCTGGACAGTGTGCCAATCTATCACTAGGCACACTCACTCACACAGACACACATACTCTACTGTATATGGGGCAATTTGGAGCATTCAATTTACCTTGAATCATGTTTTTGAACTGTGGGAGGAAATCGGAGAACCCAGAGGAAACCCATGTAAACACGGAAAAACTACAGCCAGACCGGGATTCAAACCTGGATCCCCAGCGCTGACATGTGAACATGCTAATCACTAAGCCACATTATATATTATTTTACATAAAATCACACAACATTTTGTGATAAAGACGATAAACAGAAACTTTTGATCGACTCATTTTCCAGAAATAAAAAGATTAAATGGCTAATTATTTTATGCAAAAGAAAACTCTTAAGATAATGTAAGACTTGATTTTGTCAGATTTGTTTTAATGAATAGGAAAAAGTAAGCCTGTGTAGGATCACGGATTGAAAAAGCTTTGAACTTCCTGCGCTACTGTCCACAATCCTTCAAATCACTACAATGCTATCATCTCTCATGCAAACCACACACGGCTTTGATTTCAGAGCCACACATGGGTCACTCTTAAAGGCCCTGGGGATTACTGAGCATAAATAAAGCTTCAAAATGATTTAAAGTTTGTCTAGTCTACCTTGTGTAATTTATTACTTGGATTATTTTTCCTTTTCTTTCCATTTTTGAAAGCTGTGGGGTTTTTTGTGTTTAGTGCCATATCAGCAGCATATTGACTATATTATGGCATTGATAAGTTTTGTGACCGATTATCACAGACTCAAATCACTGTCTTTATTTGAATGGCTTCCAAAAAAGTTTTTTAGTTGGTGGGATCTTTTCAAACAGTTTTTTCATATTTTTAACCATATAAAAGTTATTTCTGGTGGTTGAAATTACAGGGCATTCCATTAAGATGTGTTTTATTGTTTTAGGAGTTGTACAGTATTGGCAGTCTGAAGCCTTCTCGCCAACCAGAAGGTGACGGTGGGTGAGGGCAGTATGACCAATTCGGCACCCAGTCTGGATTGTCTGATCTCGTCTGCGAAGGAAATCTGTATTGCATTTTTATATTGATGATGGGGGATATTTCATACAGTTTATTTTGTGTGTTGTTAGACCATTCATCTTGCCATTTTTGTCTACAGTGCACTTCTACTAGACGTAGAAGTTCAAAATGTTGTTTATCATTGTTTTTATTCTCAACCCATACCCCCAACTACAAAACCCACAAGTGAGAATACTTTGGGATTGAATTGCATTTATACTTAAAAATATATTCATACGTTGTGTTCAGGACTGAAAATTTTCATCAGAAAGATGAGCAGTTGGTAGTAACAAAACATGCAAAACATCCCCCCTGAACTCTTTTGTAAGAGAACCTTAATCTTAATACAGCTGTTGCAGAACAATAAGTGATTTGTGTAAAATCCTTGCTAAACCTGTTTTACAATTACATTTGGTCATTTTGTAGAAATTTTATCTAAAGTGACTTACGAGTAGAGGTGGCACAGTGGCTTAGTGGTTAACACGTTCGCCTCTCAGCGCTATGGATTGCCGGTTCGAATCCCAATCTGGGTGGAGTTTCCATGTTCTCCCCGTGTCCGGCTTCTCCGGTTTCCTCCCACAGTCCAAAACATGGATCAAGGTCAATTGAATTCTCAAAAAAATTGCCCCAATTGTGTTTGTGTGTCTATTTTAATAAGTGTGTGCCCAGTGATAGATTGGTGCCCTGGGTGTATCTGCCCATTGCCCGAAAAGTTCTCCCCTGGATGGGCTTGGGAACCCCCCCTTGCAACCCTAGTAGAGGATAAAGCAGAAGACAATGGATGGATTTACAAGCACTCCAACATGATGCTGTTTTGCTGGTTAGAATACAGAGTCAGTAACAAAGCACCTTTGAGCAATGAAGGTTAGGAGCCTTGCTCAAGGGTCTACATTGGAAGCTTTGGTGGATGGGTGGTTTGAACCTTCAACCATCGGACCGATGTCCCACACTCGAACCACTACCATGCTAGGAGTGACTGTATGATCACTGTGTAAGGTTTGAGGGTTACAAATGTATAAAATACAGTATAATACAGATTCTATTAACAAAGAAGAAAAACAGAGCCTTGGACAAAAACCTAAAATAATAACAGAGATAGCAAATGTTGTCACACACACTGTAATGATACAAAAAAAATCTGTCTTTGTATTCAATGCAAGTGTTCGGTTCCCTTGACTCAACACTTCCAACAGACTGTAGTGAATCTCAAAAAGGCCAACTCATTATTTCATGATTCCTAATACTTTATTAAGCAATGCTAATTTGCCCCCATAGGGCAGGCACACTGCAAGACCAGAGGTTCACACCCTACCACTAAGCTACCATGCTATACAGGAATATAATTTATATTTATATGAAGGATATATATATATATATATATATATATATATATATACATACTGCTTAATGACTGTATTGTCTCTTAAAATCTCATGATCACTGTGTAAGGTTTGAGGGTTACAAATTTATACAATAATACAAATTCAATTAACACAGTAGAAAAATAGAGCATTAGGCAAAGACCTAAAATTATAACAGTAATAGTAAATGTTGCAAAAGTTCCACACATGCACAGTAGTGTTCGGTTCCCATGACTCAACACTTCTAACAGACACTAGTGCATCTCAGAAAGTCCAACTCATTCTTTCATGATTCTAAACACTTTATTAAGCAAGGTACATTTGTCCCCATAGAGTAGGTGCACTGCCAGACCAGAGTTTCTATTCAAACTTCAACAAGGCTCTCCCACAGAACTAATGATTACATTTTCAGATTAGAAGCTTACTGGAGAAAAAAAATACAACACGGGTTTAACCATGTTCCAATGTTGGTGTTAGACTGCTGTATGTGGATTCTATATTTTATATACATCTCACCTGTTTTATCAGTAAGTAGGTAAGAAATTCTTCCAAGCTGTTCTGGAATGGTGCTGGCTCGAACCACAGTTCCAGGAATTTTTGCATCTTTTTTGATCATCCAACTGAACACCATCTTGCCCATGTCCAGGTTCACACGCAAACTGATAAAGTGCAATGAAACAGGATGTTATAACAATTCAACTTTGGAAATATCTTTAGATTTGGTTATTACTGTTTATTAAAGTAAAATAATGAAGTAAAGTTTACACAGTGGGCCCCATCTTACACCCTGTGGAAGGTGCATTGCAATGCTCATTTCTATGTATATGTGTGTTTTATGTTTTCTGTGCAGATGCCATGATACTTAATAGCATTTATTGGTGTTGGAAACTAACAAGTTGACAATTATGTTGACAATATATATATACTGTAAATATATGTACAGCTAGTATAATTATTAAGAGACATTATCTAGTATATTACTAATATCACTGTTTTGAGTAATGAGTATTATGATCTGTGGTTTTAATAGTCAAGTTTAAGATAAGATAACATTTATTTATTTATTTTTATTTATTGTCTATTACTGGGGTGTCAAACCCAACTGCATGGGAGACCATAACTCAAAGCACACTTTAAGTCACAGGAATACGATAAACACACATTTATTGAATAGGAATAAAAACATACACAAATATTATTTCACAATAAATACCCTTTATATAACTTAAAATACTGAACTTTCTATATATATATATATATATATATATATATATGGTGGCTTAGTGGTTAGCACGTTCGCCTCTCAGCGCTAGGGATTTCCGGTTCGAATCCCCATCTGGGTGGAGTTTCCATGTTCTCCCCGTGTCTGCGTGGGTTTCCTCCGGGTTCTCCGGTTTCCTCCCACAGTCCAAAAACATGGATCAAATCAATTGAATTCTCCAAATCCCCATATTGAGTGTGTGTGTGTGTGTGTGTGTGAGTGTGTGCCCAGCGATGGATTGGCGCCCTGTCCTGGATCTATCTGCCCAGCGCCCGAGATGTTCTCCCCTGGATGGGCATGGGGAACCCCACCGCGACCCTAATAGACGATAAAGCGGGAGATAATGAATGAATGAATATATATATATATATATACAGTTGTGATCAAATTTATTCAACCCCCAATGCTGCGAAGGGTTTTATGGAATTCAGTGCACATTTGTAATTGTGTTCATAATGAAATCTTACAAGGACTTGTTAAAGAACTAAATGCAACTAAGATAGCATCAATTGTTTTTGTCATAAAGTATTAAATGGCCTTTTTGTGATTTCTTCAATGACACAATTATTCAACCCCTTTACAACTACCACTCATAAGAACAGAGGTTCATTCCAGTGTTTTCAATCAGGTATTGAAAACACCTGTGGATGTCAACGAGCAGCAATCAAGCATGATAAGCACCAATTAGGCAGATTTAAAAGGACTGTGATACTCAGCTCCTTCTACACATCTACTGGTGTGTTTACAAGCATGGTGAAGGCAAGAGAATGGTCCCAGAAGACAAGAGAAGAGGTTATTGCTCTTCACAAGAATGGCAATGGATATAAAAAGATTGCGAAGTTGTTAAATATTCCAAGAGACACTATCGGAAGTATCATTCGCAAGTTCAAGTTAAAGGGCACAGTGGAAACGTTACCTGGTCGTGGCAGAAAGAAGATCCTGACCGCGACTGCTGTGCGCTACCTGAAGCGTAATGTGGAGAAAAATCCCCGCGTGACTGCTAAGGAACTGAAAAAAGACCTGTCAGATGTGGGCACTGAAGTTTCAGCTCAGACAATAAGGCGCGCACTGCATAACGAAGACCTCCATGCCAGAACTCCCAGGCGCACCCCCTTGCTGACTCCAAAGAACAAGAAAAGTCGACTGCAGTATGCCAAAAGTCATGTGGACAAGCCACAAAGGTTTTGGGACAGTGTACTGTGGTCAGATGAAACTAAATTAGAACTGTTTGGGACAACGGACCAGCGCTATGTTTGGAGGAGGAAGAACCAGGCTTATGAACAAAAGAACACCTTGCCTACTGTGAAGCATGGCGGGAGGTCAATTATGCTTTGGGGCTGTTTTGCTTCTAATGGTACAGGAAAGCTTCAACGTGTGCAGGGTACCATGAATTCCCTTCAGTACCAGGAGATCTTGGAGGAAAATGTGATGGAGTCAGTCACAAACCTGCGGCTTGGGAGACGTTGGACCTTCCAACAGGACAATGATCCGAAGCACACATCCAAGTCCACTAGAGCATGGTTGAACATGAAAGGCTGGAACATTCTAGAGTGGCCATCGCAATCACCAGACTTAAATCCAATTGAGAACCTCTGGTGGGACCTAAAGAAGGCAGTTGCAGTGCGCAAGCCTAAGAATGTGACTGAACTGGAGGCTTTTGCCCATGAAGAATGGGCTAAGATACCCATAGGTCGCTGCAAGACACTTGTGTCAAGCTATGCTTCACGCTTGAAAGCTGTCATAACTGGAAAAGGATGTTGTACTAAGTACTAAAAAATAATGTCACTAGGGGGTTGAATAAAACTGATAATGATGTGAGCACAGTAAAGACATTTGTGGTTATTCCATCATAAATATTATGTTATATTTGTCTAATTTATAAGTGCCTCTTTGATATAATTGTAAATAAGATGACTGAAATGATCCAAATCAATGTCAAACTGGCCAAAACACTTTATTTCAGTGGGGGTTGAATAAATTTGATCACAACTGTATATATATATATATAATATATATATATATATATATATATATATATATATATATATATAAATATATATATATATATATATATATATTTATTTATTTATTTTAAATATAAAAAAATAAATAAATAAATTTGTATTTCAGGCTGGATAAGGCCCGCAGGTCTTGAATTTGACAGGGCCTATGGTATTATGCAAAAATTATTATGATACAGATAACAGGACATTGACAAATTTAAAGATCAAAATGTTATAGCATTACTAGGGGAAAAAAAAAAAATCTGACCTGATGGGTACTATGTTGGAAAAGAGCAAGAGGAATCGGAAGATCTGAAGGTACCAGCGACCAGCAAAATGTTGTAGTGCAACCATGACCAATGAGACCACCACCAGGGCTCCAAAAAGAATCTTTGTTAGGCAGTTTACTTCCAGATCGAAAAGACCAATCTACATCAACAAAACAGAAGGTGTACATTTTTTTTTAATCTTAAAAAGAGAAGGAAAAAATGTTGTAACAATCCTGTGAGTATGAGTGTATGTGTACTTATGTATCAGCATTGACAATTTGACAAAAAACAACAGGAAGTGACCAATAATGCGTAAATAATTTAAAAAAATACAATTTTCAGGCAATGTCATCACAATAAAAGCGTTGGGAATCCAGGTTGGAATCCCAATCTGGGTGGAGTTTCCATGTTCTCCCCGTGTCTGGGTGGGTATCCTCTGGGTTCACCGGTTTCCTTCCACAGTCAAAACTGAATCCTCTAAATTTCCCCATATAGAGTGTGTCTGTGTGTGAGTAAGTGAGCCCAGCTATAGATCGGCACCCTGTCCTGGGTGTATCTTCCCAGCGCTGAAACATTCTCCCTTAGAAGGACATGGAGAACCCCCCGAGACCCTAGTACAGTATTAAGCAGAAGATAACGAATGTGTAGGTAATGTACCTTATTTCTTGGATTAGAGTGTTCATGACACTACGAAGTTCTCTGCCGGTGTAAATCACAACTCCTGTAACTGTACCTGTGGATGCAATTCCATAATTAATAAGATGTCAAAGGTAATGAAGATAAATATGTCCCTTAGAATTACAGTCTTAAGCAAACATTTAGCCACCCCTGGTTAAGTTGCAGGTTACGTTAAATAAATAGTTATAATAGTTACAATAAATAGTTTACATGACTCATTTCAATATATTTTCACAAACATCCAATACTTTTATATATATATATATATATATATATATATATATATATATATATATATATATATATATATATATATCCCCATATATATATCCATTATCTTCCGTTTTTTCCTCTATTAGGGTCGCAGGGGGGTTCCCCATGACCATCCAAGGGATAAAGTTTTGGGCGCTGGGCAGATACACCCAGGACAGGGCGCCAATCTATCGCTGGACACACTCACTCACACAGACGCACACACAAACACACTCTATATGAGGAAATTTGGAGAATTCATTTGACTTTGATCCATGTTTTTGGACTGTGGGAGGAAACTGGAGAACCTGGACGAAACCCACGTGGACAAGGGAAGAAAATGGAAACGTGCTAAACACTAACCCATCATGCCTCCCCTATATATATACATATATTCATTCATTCATCATCTTCCACTTTATCCTCTATTAGGGTTGTGGTGGGGTTCCCCATGCCCATCCACGGGAGAACGTCTCGGGCGCTGGGCAGATACACCCAGGACAGGGCGCCAACCCATCGCTGGGCACACACTCACACACACGCTCTATATGGGGCAATTTGGAGAACTCAATTGACTTGATCCATGTTTTTGGACTGTGGGAGGACACCGGAAAACCCGGAGGAAACCCACACGGACACGGGGAGAACATGGAAACTCTACCCAGATGGGGATTCGAACCGGGAATCCCTAGCGCTGAGAGGCGAACGTGCTAACCACTAAGCCACCGTGCCGTCATATACGTATATACATATATAAATATAAAATCTACCTATTATCTTATTTGTATATGTTTTATATATTTTATCCTCAATCTTATTTGTAAGCTTCAACATAAACTTTTTTTTATTCCAGTACCATCTTATCCAATCCCATCCATTAACACACACACTTTCACCCCCCCCCCACCTCCCTTACACACATACACATACTTCCACCCTCTCTCTCTCTCCCCATACACACACATGCAAAAGTAGACATGCGGTGTATATCAAAATATTGATTAAAATAATTTTACACATTATGCAATAGAAACAGTTTTTCCTGCAAATGTTCTAATACATGCTAAATTAAAATTAAATGAAAAAAATGATAAAATAAGGATGGCTGTGCAAATCTCTATGATGTCAATCAGACGACAACTTTACCAGAGGCAACAACAGTGCTGGCCCACAGCGTATTCTCAATGCTCAAGCTCTCATTCACAGGAGGGTCTCCATCTTCCTACAAAAGCAAGTCACATTTAACGGTCCCGACTAATTTTGTAAACTAAATCGTAATGTCTACACATGCACACGTGTACTTACTCTGGTGAAGGTACCGATGAAGTTATGGATGTCAATATTTGGTTCCTCTGCATACACAAATGACCTGATCTGCAGCAGGTCCTGTAGGCAAGAACCCCAGTTTAAATAAACTCTACATGTTAGAGACATAAACATTCAAGTGTTCAACTCACTGCTGCAGTGGGAAGTCTCTGAGTGCAGGCCACTGGGAGGCGCAGTTTCCAATCAGTTTCTCCATCCAGCTGATCAGTCCGCAGGAAGCATGAGCCTAGAGGAGAACAGGTGGGTTATGCAGTAGCACTAGGACACTTTATATCTGTGGTCAGGCACTAAACCAGAACCGATCTAAGCAAAGCAACTTTAAACCACGAGCAGAAATCTGTTACTCCAACCACATTATTTGTATTTGTACATTTGTCTGTATTATTAACATTAGGTAATCCAGTACAGCTTTACTTAGAATAGAATATATTTATTGTCTTTTTACAAATAAAAAAAAATTGTGAAACTGTACTTATTTAAGTTTCATTTGTATGGTAGGTTTAAAACAATCCCTGCCCCCTGTTTAAGAGATGTGTCATTCTGCAGGGGCAAGAAACTCAAGGCTCTTTATAACTGACCTAATGGCCTACATCTGTAGGGTAGATAACAATGCACCCCTTCCCGTAAAACCAACACATCAAGCAGGCATGTCCCATCCCCCACTTTACAGGGAAATCAGGAGATTCCAGTCAAGCAGAATCCCCCTCCCCTCATTTATTCTATATAGGATTGCGTGTGACATTAAAGCCTCATTTAAAACGAAATGAGGCTGTTAGACTATCCCAACCAAATCTCTTCTAATGATCAGGATTATTAAGCTATTGAAGAAATGACTCTGTGAGTTGAACATGCAACAATCTCTATAGCTCATTCATTTGTTTATTCAGATGATACTCTGTCCTTCTGCCCTTTGCATTTGTTTATTTTGTGTATACTTTCGATTTTCTCTCCCGATTTGCATACCTTGATTTTACTCGCAACTGCCTTTGCCATTTGAAAAACAAAAAGATATCAGAGTCAAGATGAAATTTGATTATTCCACGCCATAACAAGCCACCTGAGAACTGCCTATACCATGAACACAGATTCTAATCCCTCCAAAGTCAGAGAGTGAGAGAGGGGGGAGAGGAGAGCAAGAGGTGGTTTTCTGACTGAGCTTTAAACTAATCCCACCACATTAATTGCAGCTGCATTTTGGAGCCAGCTTGACACTTCCCCCTGTATTTTTTTTAAAGACGACTAGGATGAATAACTGACAGATTGTTTACCATTTCTTTCAGAGGTCCGTAGGAAAATCATGTCAGCAGGAACACGTTGATTCTAAAGTAGAAAATAAAACAAAATAATTTTTTTTTTTAATACCTACCTGCTATTGCATGTACGTACTACAATAAAGAAAGTATGTCCTTTGTCACTATTAAGGAATATTAAATGTCATATAGATTATAAATATATATTTTAATTGAACATGGTAATATTTAACAAGTTCATCATATTAAAACAAGTTGCTTAATAATACAAAATCTTGATGATTTAGAACCTGTTCACAAAACCTTATCATCAACTAAAAAAATTGCTATTTCTCTTTGCAAAATACAAATTTTTTTTTTACATTTATTCATTCATTAATTATCTTCCGCTTTATCCTATATTAGGGTCGCGGTGAGGTTCCCCATGCCCATCCAGGGGAAAACGTTTCGGGCGCTGGGCAGATACACCAAGGACAGAGCGCCAATCTATCATTGCACACACTCACAGACACACACGCATACACACTCTATATGGGGCAATTTGGAGAACTCAATTGACTTGATCCATGTTTTTGGACTGTGGGAGGAAACCGGAGAACCAGGAGGAAACCCACGCAGACACGGGGAGAACATGGAAACTCCACCCAGATGGGGATTCGAACCGGGAATCCCTAGCGCTTAGAGGTGAACGTGCTAACCACTAAGCCACCGTGCCGCCCCAATTACATTTATATAGTTAATTAATTGTGACTTTAATTAACTTTATATTTGTACAAATATAACATATATATATATATATATATATATATATATATATATATATATATATATATATATATATAAAATATAAATATAAAGCAGCAATATAGAAATTAAATGAGCAGCATATAATATATAATGAAGCGTGAGTGAAATCCTCAATGCTGCTCAAATTTGGTTTATGTATTTGATTATTATTTAGCTATGTTATTTGCTGCACTCCACTTTGTGCTTCAAACTCACAGTGCTGAGGCATACAGTTTTTTTTTCTGAAACACCCAAAGGACACCCCCTCATCTAAGTACCCTAATCTTTTCATCTGTATCTTTAAAAAAGTGGTTGGGTTTGAGCCAGGTCAGCAAATGGTCAGGGACTAATTATATTGAATTTCATCTGGTTGAACCCGAACACGCCAACATACTGACTGGTATTGTTCCCTGCAAGCATCTGCAAAATAACTCAATTAAAATGCAGTTATGTCCCCAACAACCAAACTGACTGTATTCTTATAAACCTAAATTATGTCATCTGGAAGCAAGGGTTCATCATGTGTACATCATATAAACCTGTTCAAGGAGGACAAGACTTGGGTATTTTGACAAGTAGCAAGACCACCTTCATTATTTAACTTGTAATGACTAAATGCAATTTTGTAAAACGACACAATGGAGTGAAAAAGTAAAAGTATTTATGTCCGCAAGTAGGCGACATAAATATGGTAATTGCTACAGGCTTGGTTTTCTTCTGTTTTTTTTTGTTTTGTTTTCTTATTTATTTAATATTATTTATTTAACCTTTATTTAACAGGGTAAAACTCATTGCGATAACAAATCCCTTTGGCAAAAATGTCCTGGGGGAGTGGCAGCAGGCCAACCACAGAATAAAATTAAAAATAACAAAAATAAAATAAGTTTGAAAAATGTGTAATTATTAAATTATTACATTTACTTCATGAGAAGTCTTGAAAACTGGGTACAATATTGTTACTATTATTAATTTTATTATTGTCATTATTACTATTAATATACAAGTATCTCTATACACATATATTACAAGTACCTCTATGGTTATTATTATTACTGTACTAACAATAATTTTTGGGCGGCACGGTGGCTTAGTGGTTAGCACGTTTGCCTCTCAGCACTGGGTATACATGTTCAAATTCCCAGTTACAAATAAATGTAGCTGTAATGAAAATTTAGATGTATAACATAATAATAAATGGAAGACCGCTCCCGCGTTTTTCTTTTACTTATTTACAAATTCCTTGATGACTTTTTATCCAATTCGCTGACCTGATTTTCCTTATTGGTGGAACTGGTAATAAGCCAAGATTAAAAATGGGTCATGATTCATCACTGTTATATAAATATATATAAATACACACACAAAGAAATGTAATACAATGCAAACCATGAATGAGTCAGTATCAGGATCATTAAGGGTTTGCGTGTAAAATACCCTAGGTTGCAGTCTCAACACAAGCCTCATGCCTCAAAATTATACAAGCCCCTTTCTAGATTCATTAATTTATAAAATTTTACTGTGTACAGTTGTATATTCTGGGGCATTTATATTTGAACATTTTAATTCTCATTTTCTCCAATGCTGCCGCTTATTTATACATGTATGTCAATTGTATGTCTGTGCAGTATTTAACAATGACTACTATAATTACATGTGAGCTACATGCAACGAAATTTAATTCCGTGTACACTTGTGTATTAGGAATGATAATAAAGCTTGTCTATAATATATAAAAATGATCATGGTAATATGGAAATCTTGCAACAAATTGATGTCTGCATTGAAAAAGTTAATGTCTTCCCACAGCTAACATTAAACAGAACTGTGAAGCACTGACGATTTCCACTAAGCAGAAATATTGTAAATACTTATAATCAAAAAAGTTACCCTGAACCATTTTAATTATTATGTTTGTATGGAACTTGTGCATCAATACTGTATCATTTTCATTGAAAAATGCTGAGCTTATTGGATCTTAACTTGATGGAACTTAATTTTCTTTGGGGTAAAGTTACAAGCGTCCATTGTGGACAAGCAGCTAACGCATTCTTTAAGCTAGGATGTCATTAGTCACATGTTCTCAAACACTTTAGAGACTGTGAAGATCAACACACTAACCTTCTCAACAATGATAAGATCCCCAACCTGAATGCTACTACTTTTCACCTTCATGGTTCCTGCGGAAAAACAAAAAGAGAGAGGTTGACATTGACAATTAAATAAATTAATTTGATTCTTATACTTGAAAACTTTAATTTGCAACAGCATAATGTTGATTTTGTAATGACGCTAATTTAAATTACTCATAAAAGTTTTAGTTCTAAAGTGGAATGTGTACATGCATATGGTTAGCAACATGGCACACAAACATGACAATACATGTAAATACGCCACGTGATTTGGTAATTTTATGTATATCAACACACAGACATATAAATACACATACATAGACCAAATAGCCTCCAGTGAGACTAAACAGATCTTGAGTGCATGACTTGTCCATATGCTCTTAACAATACCCTTTTATGAGTCTTTACAAGAGTTTTGGGAGAGAGCTAAACACCTTCTCATTCCACCGAGAATGGATGACTAAAATTGTTTGGAAAAGGTCAGTGACCTATAACCTTTGTTGAGACCTCATTTGATGCATATGCAAAACATTAGCATATACACATACATGTGCACTTGGGGTATCAAAAAGCTTATTGTGTTCTGTTATGACTGAGCTTTCAAGATGAGGAAGAAAATGACAAATGTTGCCTAGTTTAATTAGTAAAAACATTCCAGTCCATTAAACATTTTTTAAAATACCTTACACAAGCTTACACAAAAACAGGGTAAATAGTCATTGAAACACCTTGTGTCTCAGTCTCAGTCTGTGCTCTGAAGTAAGTGGTCATCATAAATATATATACTTGTGATTATATATCCTGCAAAAGGTGTAAATGTTAACTTCCGTGTAATTGGTCGCTTTTTGGTGCTTTCTTTCTCTAGGAAAACTACATATATAGCTAGCTGCGCCATTAAGATAGCAACCCGCAAAATCAAAAAACACAACACAAGGTAAGTGACACGCTTGTTCAAAACACACCCATAAATCCCATCATCACGATAACAAAGACACACCGGCATGCCCAAAGCTGTGCTGTGCATGGTTGACGGCTTGTTAAGGATCGCTAAAACCCCTTGAGCTTCCTCGTGCTGGACCACCACAGGGTCCTAAATAGTAATATTTCTAATAACTTAAGATTTAATAAATTAGATTTTTTGTGGCTTTATTTACTTTTGTCACTATTAAGCATTTCTTGTATCTTATTAATAGAAGCAAAAGTCCAATGTGTGTTCCATTTAGAAACCACACCGTTACTTTGATTAACACAACATTTGACATACTTACTTTTCAGAGGCATATGGAGGTTTATATGGTCTTTACACCAACAAGAAGACCATATGGCCAAAAAGTATGAGGACACCTGATCTACGCGTCTACATTTTGGAGGTGCTATTACATAAAAAATAAGAAAATTTATTGGTATTGAAATGGAGTAGGGTGGAATGGTGGGTTAGTGCCTTTCAGCACTCGGGGTCCAGATTCGAATCCCTATGTGGGTGGAGTTTCCATGTTCTCTCCGTGGGTTTTCGCCAGGTTCTCCGGTTTCCACTCACAGTCCAAATTCAAAGTTAATTGGATTGTCTAAATAGCCCCATATAGAGTGTGTTTGTGTGCATGTATGTGTGAGTGAGTGTGCCCAATGATAGTTCGGCACCCTGTCAACCCAGGACCTGAAACGTTCTCCCCTGGACGGGTATGGGGAATCCCCTGCTACCCTAAGACAGGATTATAATATAAATGGAAGATAATGAATAAATGGGTGTGAATTTAGAGCTCAGCTCAAGTTATTTCAGAATACATCCATCAAACCATACTGTATGTACTGTAACCCACTGGAACAGCACCCTGCTCGGATCAAACAGGTCAGTTGGAAGTGTTTAGTTGTCTAAAATTTGTCTATGGGTATAATTAACATCTTTTATAAACTAAGGGGTCTAAACCACACAGAATCCTTAAGATTTTCTACCCAGTATGCGTTTTTGTTACCTTATGTGCCTTATGATTACAGATACAAAAAAGATAACATTTCTGAAACTCAGCTCACATTTTGAATACTGATTCCAAACCAGCAAGTCCATACAGTCAAATCTTCCACAGTCATGTTTGTACAATGTTCTAAAACAAGTGGCCCGTTTTTACACGCAAGATCTGCTGTATGGACTAAATCAGAATTCAAGTGGAAGACATTTGCATAACTTACTAAGCACCTGGTACAAGGAATACAGGCACCCTGACAGACTTGTCATGCATATATCAACAACACAAAGACTGCTTGCCCTCATCCCACAGACAACAACTTACCTCTTGTACACAGCTTGCTATAGATCTGTGAATTGACCTCTTTGTCCCGCAAATAACATCGTATCTCTTCAACGGCTTCCCTCACTATGGTAATAATCAAAACAAAACCCTGGAAAACAAAAGAATGTTCACAGACCGATGATAATCATAAACACTTCTGATCGATCAGATCATAATTCCCTTGAATGAAAACAAGAGCATTTCAGGTAAACAAGGAAATGGAATATGGGGGGAATGAAGCCTCAACTCACCAGAGGTACCCAGTAAGTGTATAAAGCCCCTAGTCTTAGCTCATTGACGAACTGTGAGCAGGCCAGCAGCAGAAAGTATAGATTGAAAAAGTACTTAAACTGGTTGAACAGCACCTGCAATCAAAACAAGGCAGAATATGAAAATATTGACATAAGTCATATTAATAGGTAAAGTAGAATAAAGATAAGGATACAATAAAATCAAAAGTGTGAAACCTTACAAATTTAACATTTGCTTAAATAAATTGATAAAATTTTGGTTTTAGAGAGTAACTCAACTCAACTCAACTTCAAACCAAAAAAATCAGACATGTATTTTATTTTGGTAGCACCAGTTTGGTGAGTAAAAATAATATTTGTCATTGTTAATAAATGGTGCCCAGCGATAGATTGGCTTCCTGTCCTGGGTGTATCTGCCCAGCGCCCGAGACCTCCCCATCCCCGTGACCCTACTAGAAGATAAAGTGGAAGATAATGGATGGATGCATAGATGGATTAATAAATGACAAATATTGGATTAGTGTGTCTTAGCGGTTATCACATCAGCCTCTCAGTGCTGGGGATCCAGTCTGGGTGGAGTTTCCATGTTCTCCCCGTGTCCGTATGGGGTTTCCAGTTACCTCCCACAGTCCAAAAACATGGATTTGAGGTAAAAAAAAAATCTGTAAATTGCACCATATATTGTGTGAGTGTGTGCCCAGTGATGGATTGGGAGTAGCTTTCCAGCGCCCAAATCTTTCTCCCCTGGATGGGCATGGGGAACCCTCCAAAGGAGGATTAAACAGAAAGATAATGAATAACTAATAAATGATGATTTTTGAAGCTTGTTTAACATTAAGATGAGGGCTTGTGGCTACTTTTGTGGCTTTGCCAGAATCCAAAGTGCTCCAACTTATAACATAAGCTCAAATAAAGTATAATATATAATCATATTAGACTAAATCTATAGGAAAATGGGTCATTGGTCATCGGATATTTACGAACTTGGTAGAAGAAGAGTAAGCCAAATTAAAGAGAAACATTCTCTTAGCACAAAGCAGTAAAGAATATACTGTCTACATTTAATGTCATAAAAAGATCTAGGGATTTAGAGGAAATTATTCCGCATGAAGGCCAAAGTTGGAAGAGTTACAGTGGCTTTGATATCTTTTTATTTTTGTCATGTCTCTAATTTCCCACATACAATATAACATCACTGAATAATGTATTTTCAACAAACTGTAATCTGTAATCCATTTAGCAAATTTCAACACCACACAAATACATAATATTGTTATCGGTAACAGTACATTCCCAGTACCACCAATGAAAATGTTATGTAATGTTAACCAAATATTGAACATATGTGACTTACCCCAGGAATGAAGGTGAAAAAGTTATATTTCTGATTGTTGATGACGTTCTTGGGGTACCTCTGGTCCCTCTTCTCTGGGTGTCCCAGCCATACTGTTCGAGGACGAAAATCCCCAGATCCACAACACCTGGACCATGGACAGCACCTGAAAATCATTACGATTTTACAATATTACCTTACTTCGAAATGTAGTAAAATACAGTACTATTATTTTACAGATCTGCTGTATGGTCACCAGAAACCTTTAAGATTACATTCTGTTCCACCAACCCACCATCAGTTGCGAACAGCTCATTTCACCCAGAGAGGGGATATTGGTTTTAGTTCCGTATATATTGACCTAAAACTGCTGATGGAAAGATATGAAGACGATGATGACCGCTGAGGTTTATTGCCACATTAGCACAATTACGACCATATATGAGGCACGTTACATTTTAAGTTCATATCATGGTGGAATTTTATTTGGTATTTATTATACTACAGAAGAATCAGATCATAGCGGCACGGTGGCTTAGTGGTTAGCACGTTCATCTGGGTGGAGTTTCTATGTTCTCCCCATCTCTGGTGGGCATGGGGAATTCCCACAACCCTAGTAGAGGATTAAGCGGAAGATAAAGGATAAATGAATCAGATCAAAACCAGAATACTTTATTATATAAGGTGCACTAGTTTGAGGCGTGTTGATAAAGTATATATTACCTGGTGAAGTCTTGTCAAAATATTTTTGATGTTTTCTGCATGGAATTGTTGGTGTTTTTGTGGTTGCAGGGTATTATATTAGTATTTTGACAGATAAGGATACTACATATTCGCTTAGCAAAAAAAAAGACATTAAAAATAAACCAAATAAATTATTTTTTATAATTATTATTACCAATGCGATTGAATCCAAATGCTTCAGAACAACAATTGTAACAATGAATACCTTATCTTCCAGCAACCTCCTTTCTCAAACAAACTGTATCTTGCTTGCTTCTGTGTACACTCACTTTAATACGAGACACCGTATCAAGTTTGGACACGCCACCTTCTTGCTCTATTTTATATTTTCTCCACTTGCCATATAGATGAACTTTGTAGTTTTACAATTACAGACTGTTTTTTTTTTGTTTTTTTTCCCCTATTCTTTTATTATTGTTTTCTGTTCTCTATTGGTCAGGAACATCACAGAACAGGTATAATTTGGGTGCTGGATTGTTTATTGTCAGTTCTGCAGTGACACTGATGTGGTGAGTGAGTTCTAATGCAGTGCTGCTGTAGTTTATTTGTAGTCCACAAACAGATTTCAGGCTGGAATTCTACAAAGTCTTTACAGTAAGCGGAACTGAGAACATGGATAATAAATGGAATAAAAAAGGTGTGTCCAAACTATTGGTTGGTACTCATATACTAGTCATATACCTCGACACATACACTAGACCATACACATAGACCAAGGTTAGAAATGCAAACCTTTGCTCTATAGTTTAAGTGTAAGTGCACTGTCCCTTAAACAACTGCCACATACTGAACTGATGATGCATTTTCCTATCACATACTTGTCGGATCTAAGCAGAAGGTCTTAGTGTGCACTTTTTAAGGATATGTTACCAACTGCATCCCAGACTACCTTAGCAATTTGGGTAACAAGATCACAAGTTTGCTTATTACATTTACATTTGGTAATTCACCAGATGCTTTTATTCAAGGTATCTTACAAGTATCCCAACTTGGTTGCGTTCAGAACACAGGTTGATATGCAATGAGTTAAAGTTCCTTGCTTAAGAAGCCACAGTGGTAATGTCAGTGGGCCCACAATCTTTAGATTGGTATCTCAACACCCAAACCACTAAGCTACCATTCCAAACCATTACATTATTAAGAGCTTAAGAGACTTTTTTTGGCATGGAGGCATAGTGGTTGTATGTTTAGAGCACTGAAGATCCATGCTCAAATTTGGGTGGAGTTTTCATGTTCTCCCTGTGTTCATCAAAAACATTGATTCAAGTTATAGTATCTGTGTGTTTGTGTGTTTGTGTTTGAGTGTGTGCACAGAGATCGATTGGTACCCTGTCCTGGGTGTATCTACCCAGTGTCTGAAATATTCTTCTATAGATACACATGCAAAACCCCTTATAACCCTAATAGAGAAATAAGTGGAAAATAATGAGATGAGCTGACAAATTTTAATCTGGCCAAAAACTAAAATTAATTTTAAAAACTGACTGTAAACTGGTTCCCTTTGGACCCTGTGCAGTGTAAATGTGCAGTGTAAATGTATTATCTGGTGCATTTAATTAGACTTCAATAGCTGGTAGTATAATAAATCAATAGGGTTTGACATTTATCAGTAAAATTTACACTTACTAGACTACAGAAGGCCAACATTCAAGATTGTAAAGACTGCAAAATGGCATGTTTTATCAGAACTGGATAAAACCACAGAAACGTATATTAAAATTGTTGGTATTATCAGATTGTTCATATTTTTTTTTTACCAAGGCGACATTACACTGATTAAAATACATTGGCAGAAAAATATCTAATGGTAAATGTGCAATTAGTATTTGCAACAACAGAGTAAAAACAATAAAATTCCTTGAATCCTTGAAAACAAATTATGCATACTATATATATATATATATATATATATATATATATATATATATATATATATATATATATAGGGGCGGTACGGTGGCTTAGTGGTTAGCACGTCTGCCGCTCAGCACTAGGGATTCCCGGTTCGAATCCCAATCTGGGTGGAGTTTCCATGCCCATGTCTGCCATGTATATGGGTTTCCTTCCACAGTCCAAAAACATGGGTCAAGGTCAATCGAATTCTCCAAATTGCCCCATATAGAGTGTGTTTGTGTGAGTGAGTGAGTGTGCCCAGCGATATATTGGCGTCTGGATGTATCTGCCCAGCACCCAAAACGTTCTCCCCTGGATGGGCATGGGAAACCACACTGCGGAAGATAATGGATGGATGGAAATATATATATATATCATATTTTTAGATATGTATTATATCTAAAACTCTCACTAATATTATACATATATGAGAATATGTATATATAAATATATATAAATAAAAGCGAGAGAGAGAGCGAGAGAGATAGGGGTATATATATATATATATATATATATATATATATATATATATATATATATATATATATATATATATATAAATAAAATAATACACACACCCCATCTACCCCTTGTAGTTCAGGAAAGGCGGGGAGGGCCATTTGAATAACTTAAAAACACTGAAGAAAAAAAAACACTCTTTGGACATTAAACTACTTTGGCTTTTATGACCCTTAATATAGTTGTCGAATATATAATTACATAAATAACGTCAGAATAAATCCACTTCATGCTGTGACTGTCATTTTAACACACTGAATAGATAAATAAGGTCCATTGTTGCCTATTTAATGGTCATACCGATGAACCCAGGCCAAACAAAACGTCCTGGCTGTTGGATGAAAATGAGCTCGTTTGGGCAAAACTAAGAGTTGCTACCAGCGTTTAGGGCCTGTCCCGTTCCTGTCCCCTAACCTGACCTAAAGGAGAATAAGGTGTCCACCTGCGGAGGCAGGATCCGGAACAAGGATGTACACAAACATAGCCATCAGTCCACAAAACGATCGCTAGCTATAAACAAAGTCGCCGAGTGTTTTCTTTAATTCTGTAAATGTTCTGTCAACTACAGCTGATGGTGAATATTAATTGGAGTCGATCAGAATAACAAAGCGAGCAAACGTTTAGCTCGAGTGTTATGTAGACGTTAGCTGGAAGCTAGCTCAGCTATTCAAACACAGCGTCGCGCACAGTGCTGTTTTAATGTTGTCTGTTGTTTTGGATTGTCTGATCGCTGCTCTTACCCGTTTTTGTTTTTGTTGTCGTGCCGATTTTTGTGCCTGACCGGCTGCAAAGGAATGTTGTCCGTCATTCCGGCCATTCAGGACGCCGTCGAAATCCGCCCCTACGATGTTTCTTGCAGCAGGGCGGAAACCAGTCTGATCTGTCAAGTGTTCAACTCACACATCACCTTTTTTTTTTTTTTTTTTTTTTAAAATCACTTTTCTTTTGCTTTCACAATTTATTCCATCTGATCTTCCTCACTTCTTTATTCCCCCAAGTGGTATCAATAAAATATTATCAATCAATCAATCAATCAATCAAACCTCCTCCATCCTCACTGCGAAACCAGCTTAATACTGATTAAATATAGATGTCCCTTCATTAAAGGATGATGTCACAACAAACAATAGTAAGTGATTAAACATAAAAAACTAAACATGATTAATAAAGGACTAATTTTGGATTAAGGTGGTTGAGTGCTTTGCACATTGTCATCCCAATCTGGGTGGAGTTTCCATGTTATCCCCATGTGCTCGTGGGTTTCCTCTGTGTTCTCCGGTTTCCTCACACAACATCAAATTAACATGGATTTAAGGTAAATTGAGTGCTCTAAATTGCCATATACTGTATAGTGTGTCTGTGTCTGTGTGAGTGACTGTGCCCAGTGATAGATTGGCATCCTGTCCTGGGTGTATCTGCCAAGCACCTGAAACATTCTCCACTGGATCGGCATAGAGAACCCCTCCATGACCCTAGTAGAGGATTAAGCGGAAGATAATGAATGAATGAAAATATTGGATTATTATCAGCATATGTTGGAAAGCCATAAAATCATTTATTCATTATTTTCTACTTTATCCTCTATGGGGTCGCTGGGGAAGGGGGTAACCTATGCCCATCCAGAGGAGAATGTTTCAGGTGCTGGGCAGATACACCCAGGGCAGGGCGTCAATCTAGTGCTAGGCACACACTCGCTCACACATAGACACACAGGGACAATTTAGAGCAGTCGATTTATCTTAAATTTGTGTCTTTGGACTGTTGGAGGAAACCAGAAAACCTTAAGAAAACCCACATAGACATGGGGTGAACACTGTGCCACCACCAATTGCATGATCTCGGTGTTATACCTGACACTGATACCTGAAAATATTTTTGAAAATTATTTCACATTAAAATCACATTTTAAATATCCATGAGTGACAAAATTATAGTAGTATAGTACTAGCAGATCACTTCAAAGTGAAATTAGAGTCCAGTGTTTTTAATTAATAGAATGACATACAGGTGTGCTTAACCCTGTACTTTCTTTTATTTCAATCTGGTGCAAACTTCATATTTATCATCATTTTGCTCTTAATCCATATTGTTCAATGCAAATTTTATTTCATACAAGGGTATCCCGAATGCCTCGGATGGATTTAATTTTTTCTCCACATAAAACTTATGTGCTTTTCTATTACAGCAAGGTCTTTTTTTTTTACTCATTTCTTGTCAACAACAAATGCAGGCTTTACATTTGGAACCCAAGGCTGAATCCATGTACAATCAATCAGTGCCATTTAATGTTGAAACACTAAACACCCGAGTAACAAAACGGACCGGTCAGTGATATGATGCACGTTTTTAGGTTATCTAAAAATTTGGTTGGGTGACAAAATGTGACCGATTACAAAATGTAACTAAAAAGTGTTTAACCTAATAAAAATTCCAATACAAGATTTTTTTTTAAAGTAATATTAACACCTTCATGTTTATCCAGTACTGTTCTTTTAAATTTTAAACTTCCTGCATACTCCTTCAGCTCATTCCACAGGTTTTGTGGGATTTTGCTTACAAGGAAAATTTACTGTTATTTCTAAATAAATATTTTATACATCATGTACATAATTAAGCAGTTTATTTTACTTAAATTTTCTAATAATCTTACATTAACTGTAAATGCATTATGCACCTTCTCACCACTACCCTATTCATCTTACAGACCAAATCATTCAAATGTTATAATGTAATATTTTTATTATTTAGCTGTTAGTACTCAGTTGGTGTAAACTGAAAAAGGCTGGCTGCAAGTTTGCTTTCTGGCAGAAATGACCAGGTTTCAAAAGTCAAGGAAACAATTTGGTCAAGTTGCCTGATGCCTGTCCTGATGGCAGACACACAAACACATTCTGGCATACACCAATGGAAATTGTATACAAAATCATTTCCATTGGGAGTCGAATCTAGATCCCAGAGCTGAGGTGCTAACCACCAAGCCGGTAGTTGCATACACTTCTAGTAAATAAACTTATTTAATTCATTCTCTTAATCCTCAACTAGAGTCACAGGGGGGGTTCCCCATGGCCATCCAGGGGAGAACATGTCAGGCACTTGGCAGATACATCCAGGATAAGGTGCCAATCTATTGCCGAGCACACAAAAACTAAATGGGGCAATTCAGGGTTTAGTTTACCTTAAAGCCATATTTCTGGACTGTGGAGAAATATAAAAATACAAAAAATAATAATAATAATAAATAAAATAAAAATAAAAAAAACAGGAAATTCACAGGAAGAACATGGAAACCCAGATTGGGATTTAAACCTGGATCCCCAGCATTAAAAGGAGAACATACTAACCACTAAGAAAGCAGGTGAATGCATGTATTCACTATACCATGTTCTAATAATTTAGGTTAATAAAAGTTTGTCCCTTACAAGAACTTACCATGTTCAAATACAATTTGACACAAAGCTTAGATCGAAGAGACGCAATATGAAACTTCCTGGGTTTTATTTTCAAAAATATCAAGAGAGGATGAAGAGGAAGGAGGGGGGTAAACATGTACAAAAAAGGTCTACATTGTAAACAAGCCTAAAACAGACTCAACATTTGATAACCCACACAAGACCCCTTTTACCAAGGTCTGACACCACCTTTTTTCTTCCATCACAAAAAGGCACAACTTGGCAAATGCATACAATAGATGTACATGTGTCTTCTGATGGGCACCATGTCCTATTCTGAGCAAGTGTTGTGCAAAATGTCCAGTGATACATTCATAACTACAATCAGCAGTTTCTGGAAAGACTGTAACCATTAGGACTTACTCAGAGCACATAGCCAAAAAAAAAGGTTACAGCTATTAAGTTCAGTAGAGACAGAGAAAAAGGCATCTAAATTGAGGTAGAAATCCACATTTAAGAATACCCACCATTTAGAAGGGGAGAATGATTTGTGCCAGCAAAGGGGTTGACTAAAACGATTTAACGCATTCCCTTTAATGTGATTAGCACATTTAAACCAGGTATCTACAACAGTGCAGCACAGACAGGAATATTAAAATAAACAGGAAACACTGTGCAGAAAATAAAGTTACACAATAAGACAAGCAAAAAGCCCAAATGCAAATAACCAGCTCCCCAGGGGTCATCAGATGTTCCAGTTAAAAACCAGCTCAATCATGGCAGAATGTAGAAATATAAAGTGCAGGGATGAGCGCATGTTTAGCTTTGTACTGGGCCCCCAATACATCACAAAAAAAAAAAAAAAAAAAAAAAAAAAGAAACAAAGGCTCCACAGTCCTACTTACAAGAATCAGGCCAAATGCCACATAAATTAATGCTGGACATCTAGAGAGATTAAATGCTTACAGATTTTCAAACAATAGTCTAAAGCTACTTGCAAAAATATAGTACACTTTGGTCATAAAACAAAAGATCTGCAAAGAACCTTCATTAAAGTCTTGTGGCACTTTCAAAATGCACCATTTCGAGGCACTTAAATTACATTTTTGGTAAAGCAGAAAGAAAACTGAAGAAATATAATTTACTATGGATTCTAGTTTGAAGTCAGATATGAGTTTCCAGAGTCTGGAAAAAAAAAGAATTTTGAATATGATTCACTGCTTTACATAAGATATAAGCTGTAGTCAACATCAACAAGAACCAAGTCTTATAACAGGGGAATGCTGCCTACTATCTTAAAATGATGTGGCAGAATTATGAACCATTACAAACTAGATGACTCAGGACAGCTCTGGAAAAGTTTTTCAAGTAAAATGTACATTCAACTTCTACAGACATTACTGACATATACCCGCATATATTAAAAAGGAAGAGAAGCAGTAACTGACTACAGTAGTTAAGTTAGAGGAAATAAAAAGAACACTAGGCATTTAAAGGGAACTAATCCACTGGCTGCTGATTTCAAACCAAGATGCATTTTGAAAGGGTTTGCATTTAACCATCTGCAAGAAATGCAAGTGACCTGATTTGATTGTACCTAAAAGTAGGTTAGATGGGCAAAGTCACTCAAATTACACGAAGGTCCTAATTTACTTTGCCTTCTTCCATAAAGTGTGGAAACTGTGACTTAACCACACTCTCTGAGCCACTTTTTTCCATCTCGGCAACAGTAGCAGGAATGCCTGAATGGGCGGAGTCTATTTTCATCAATCCTCCTGTGGAACCAACCAACGGTCCTGGAGCAAGGCTTCCAGGAAGAGGGATTCCACCATTTTGAATGACCGAAATTTCATTGGCCTTCATCGTCAGCCCATTCGTGAAAGCAGCAGCATACTGATTCCATACCGATGGGTCAAAGTTCATCGGTGAGGAAATCAAATCTTTTGGTGGCTGCAGGATGTCTGGCATCATCTTTGATTCCGGCCCCATTGCCATCATCGCCATTGGGTTGTCCAAGGACAGTCGTTGACCACGCCTTGTCGAATTATTCCACATGTGCGTTCCAACATGAACCTGCAAACCAATGTTGCCAAATTTATTCTCACTTTAGTGGGAGGATGCTTTAGGGTCATAAATCTTAATATGTATGCAAACAGCACCAAGTACACAAGATGAGAAAATGCAAATTACCTTTAGATTCCCTTTTGTTGTGAAAGCTCTACCACAGATAGTACAGGCAAACGGTTTCTCACCAGTGTGAGTGCGTTCATGAATCTGCAGTGCACTAGCTGAGGAGAAGTTCTTTCCACACACGTTACACAGATGTTGCTTGGCAGAGCGGCGAGGGGCAGAGGAGCTGGGCGGTGGAGTGCCAGTTACCTGGGGGAACTGGGAACCATATTGATGAGGACCAATTGGATTCTCAGGAGGGATCTGCATTTCTAGCTTAACCAGACTTGGAGGCACCCTCATGAACTGCATGTGACCTGTAGCTGGGAAAAAAATAAAATAAAAACACATTTAGTACAAGTACATTTAGTATTTAGCAAGTAAATTTGTTCATCAGTTGCCCACTTACGGTATTCTCCATTAGGAAACCCCAGTCCAGGTTCTTCTTTGATAGTCTTTGGGGTAAAATTAGAAGTCAAGTCCAGAGCACCATTTGTTTCCATTGGATCTTGAGTGGCTTCAGATTCCACCCTAGGTGGAGTCAAACCAACTGGGTCTAAAGATTCTGGGGATTTTGTCTGTCCATTCTCCAGGTGTCCATCTACTGGAGATGAGTGAAACGAGGCCGAATCAGACACTACCGGACTGCATCCATTTTTGTATTCCAGCTCACAAGCTGTTGAAGGTGACTTTTTAGGCCCACCATCGCTTTCAGATGCCGTACTGTTCTGTCGCTGAAGGTTAAGAGATGATGTGAGATTTTTCATGTGGTTTTCTAGTGCAGCAATCCCGGAGAACATGGCCGAACCACTGAAGGACTGATCCCCTTTAGCAAGAGGTGCAGGAGATGCTTCACCACTGGTCTGTTTGTCCTGATTGTCAAAGTCACCTTCTTGCTCCTCCATGCTTTCCTCAAGTCCACTGACATCAATGTTCTTTTCATCTGTCAAACTGGAATCCATGGTTTCTGCCTCATCATACTGGTGCTCTGGCAATGGAGTGTTGGGAATCTGGCCACCCATATGCATTCGAATGTGTTGCTGTAGCACAACTGCATTAGTAAACTTCTTCTGACAAATTGGGCAGGAGTGTTGCATCTTCAGTGGAGTGTTGGCCCTGTGGACTCCGTAGTGGGCTTTAAGGTTGCCTTTGGTGGAAAAAGCTCTGCCACAGATCTTACACTTGTAGGGCCGCTCACCAGTGTGTGTACGATAGTGCATTTTGAGTGAACTCTGGCAACTTAGGACTCTGTGACAGATCAGACATTCATTGGGGTCATTAGTCGTTTTCTCTAATCCATCCACCATCTGCTGGAGTTTGGCCGTGCCAGACCCATTCTCGCCCAAATGACCATTACCATTTATGTGTTGCATGCTACCCGAATCAGAAGTTTCTTTGCTCTGATCTAGCTCTATGTCATTATTGAACATGCTTGAGGAAACTGATGCACCATCACTCCCAGATGAAGATGATCTTTGTGGATATGGGTCACCATTTACTGGAATTTCAAAAGAACTTTTGAATCCTTGGAGCACATTTGGGTGGACACTAGCTGAAGGAAGCCCAACCACTGGTTTGTTGTCTAGAATATTTGAGTCCTCGATAGGAATGGACATGCCGTATGGGATACCGTTGTTTGTCGGAATGTTGTCTAGGTGCTCTGGTACCGGATGTGGATTCATCTTAATGTGTGGGTACTTGTCCTTGTGCCGTTGAAAATGTACTTTGAGATTGCCTTTAGTAGTAAAACGGTTCCCGCATATGTTGCATTTGAATGGTCTTTCACCAGTGTGTGAACGCAAATGAATCTGTAGAGCACTGTCATTCCCAAATGTCTTCCCGCAGAACTTGCATTTATGCCTAAACATATGCTCACTATTTCCATTCTTCATTTCTATCAAGCTAGGAATCTTGATTTTCCCTTTTTTGGAGGGATCTACAGATGCTGGAAGCGTATTAAAGGGGGCTTGGAATGCAATAACTGCTGGCGATTGGGGAAGTAAAGCTGGAAGTCGGCTTGCCAGATCGGGGAGCCCTTTTATTGAATCGCTCTTTATAGGTATGGCATTCACACTTCCTGCAAGTGGTGTGGGAATGCTTGTGGACTGAGGAATTTTGCCTTGCTTGAGCACATCCAGTGACAAACTTTGAGTACCTGTTCTCTTTCCAATGAGAGCAGCAGCAGCTGAGAGCTGCTGGGAAAGGTGTGCACCCAGTGCTTTCAAAGGATCCATTGCAGCTCCCACTGCAGACTGGAGGCTCTGGGGAGTCATCATAGCCACCTGCAGGCGAATTTGCTCAGTTAGTTGAATTTGTTGAAGTTGCTGTTGCTGAAGGCTGACTAGTTGCTCAAGAATCATGGGAATTGCATGGAGCGCTTCCTGTTGAGACAAGTGTGCCGGGGACTGTTGACTAGTCAGACTGGTTGAGTGTTGCGTTACAGCAACTCTGGTGGCAGGCATGACCTCAAGAGTAACGTTTGAGTCTTGCAGTTTGGAAGTGGCCATGTAACCAGCGTCAGGACTGCTCGCTACATCCTCCTGAACTTGCTTCGGATCGCTGTTCAGCTTTTTCTCCTCCTCCGCTGGCTCAATAGACTCATTACTGTGCTTTGATTGGGAATTACTGCTACTCTGCCCATCACTGTGATCACTTTGAAAATCACCAGGCGAAGGTTGAGAGAAATCAGGGGGCATTTCTCCACCATCTCCATCCTTCATAATAACAACCTGTTGACTCTTGGTGCAGGTTCTCTCATGCTCGAGAAATTCCACTTCATCAAAGAATTCAGCACAGCATTTTTCACAAACTCTAGTTTCCTCCAGTCGACATCTTTTAATCTCATTTCCATCCTCTGTATGGCCATGTTGAACTCCTGTGGCAAAACACGTCAATTAATCTTAACAGAAATTACACAGCTGCATCCATTTTGGGCACATAAATCAAACCTGTCATTCTAAATGTGCATAGACAAATCATTAATATTCTATAATAGCTGTAGGCACAATCACAGCATTCCACACATTTAACATTCACAAACCACATATTTGACAACTTACAATGTCTACAAATTTTGTATTACGCTTGGTAATTCATTATAGGTAACAACGTGCTAATGGATAAGTCCAAAAATATCAATTGTACATTTAATCATCAGTACTAAAGCTATCGAGCCATGGTTTGGTAGCTCAGTGTATAAAGTGTTGGGCGATCTATCTGAAGGTTGTGGGTTCAAATCTCAAGTCTACTGAAGTTCCCAATATGGGTTCTTGGAGAAATCCCCTTAATCCTCATTCCTCCAGGGTGGCTGTATCCAACCCTGTGTTCTGACCCCAAACAAGTTGGGATATTCACTTTCAATAAAAGCCTATTCTAAATGACCAAATTCATGTTGAGTAGAGCTAGAATAATAAACCATGAGTAAATATGACCAGGTGGTGGCACAGTTCACCAAATTTAGTTTAACAAAAAGGACACAAGCTAAAATTTAGATTGGATGTTTTAACAGCAAATTTGACCATCCTAAATATAGGGCCTACATAAAAAAATGCCTTTCATAGCAATTTACAAAGCACACTCATTGTAGGAATGGCATGGTGACTTGGTGGTTAGCACGTTAGCCTCTCAGCAATGGAGATCTTGGTTCGAATCCCAATCTAGGTGAAGTTTCCATTTAGGGCAGTCATAGGCTTGTGGTTAAGGGCCCAATCTTGCGACCTGACAGTCCCTGGTTCGATTCTCCGTCCCACCAAATACTATGGCTGAAGTGGCCAATCTTGCGACCTGACAGTCCCTGGTTCGATTCTCCGTCCCACCAAATACTATGGCTGAAGTGGCCAATCTTGCGACCTGACAGTCCCCGGTTCGATTCTCCATCCCACCAAATACTATGGCTGAAGTGCTTTAAAGCAAGGTATCTAACCCTAATTGCTCCCTGGGCACTGTATACAATGCTGCCCACCGCCCCGTGCACATGTGCCCACTTCACTAATGTGTATATTTCATAATTCCTGTTTACACACTGTAGGCAAATTTAATCACTATCATTTACTTAAGAACTTTACAGCTAAGCTACACTTTTTTTATTTTATATATATATATATATATATATATATATATATATATAAAGTTGAAGCAAAACTGAACTTTAATAAAGAGCAAATGCAGTAAACCAGGTTTAGCTCGCACCCATTTAGCCCTTATTAATCAAGCTATTTGAAGTTACTTCTCCTAGTTTGTATAAACCGAAGGGGGGGTGGCGTCGTTAACATTCCTACAACGAAACTGTGAGACGCCTTTTAATCGCCCATCAGGCATTTTGAGTGAGACAAAGTTGCAAATGGCTTTTGTATTGTTCATGAAAACCCAGGTACCACACAAGTCGCGGCTCAGGTTACGGCGGTGGTGGCGGGGGGGTCACGCGTGTGTGGCTGACCGTGATAGACAGGGAAAACTGGCGAGGAAATATTAAACGAATCAACGTTTTTGGAAATAATTCACTTTAAACTACGCGCCAAATGTATGAATGAGTACTTAAATAACACTTGAATCATTAAGCAGCAGGTTTGAGAGGTGGAAATTGAGTGGCAATGAAATCAATAACCACAAGGGGGCGCGTTGACCTAAGGACCCCAACGCAAACACAGGTCAGATTAAAACTCGTTACATCAGTACAATATATTACATTAAATTTTGCCAACGTGTCAACCATTAAAACACATTTAATCCAACCACGGTGGAAATGTTTAATGGCTCCATTCCGTGTGTCATAAGGACATAAAACAGAGGACTTGGAATAAATAATTATACCTAGGGTGGATTACAGGTCTTTCGGTGGCTCTACAGTTTACATATGCGAACAGCGATTGACCCCCCACCTCCACGACTATTTTCCCCATCCCCCAACCTCCCTATCTCCATATGAAGCTTAAAGACATGCATTTTAACTGAGGTGGGGGTTTATTGCTTTGTGACCGGCATGTTCCCAAATCAAGTTTCGTGCGAGCCGACCTGTTGAGCCTCTTTTTGTAAAGCCTCGAAAGCACTGGAATATATGAATATCAGCTTTGAACCATAAACCTTACAGTAGTACTTCAGATCTTACTAAAAGGGATGGTGTTAAAAGGTTTAAACCGATCAAAATTAGTAGATTAATTAATCAGATGAATAGCTGGGTAAAAGTAGCCAACAGCAATATAAAAAATATATATATATATATATATATATATATATATATATATATATATATATATATATATATATATATATATATATATATTTTTTTTTTTTTTTTTTTACTAAAATTGAATTCTCCTTAACTTACTGTTTGTTTAAATATCATTTTATTGTAACAATAATAAAATTATTAGAAAAAAAATTTAAACAAACAGTAAATTAAGGAGAAGTCAATTTTAGTAAAAAAAAAAAAAAAAAACTAAAAACATAGGCCTATGTAGAAGCGTTTATATAAAAAGTGTGGCTAAATTATTTTGGCAAGCAGTGAGGACAAAGTATATCTCGATATCATTTAAATATTGTTTAATTCAAACTTCTGGGAAAAAAAACACGATCACGGAGTCAAACTTAATGAGCATCACAACCGCAAAAACCTCAGCATCACACGACTGTAGACAACTAATCGAGATAAAGTTCCAAGGAGCTTCGCGGGGCCGAACGACAAGACGTAAATAATTAGAAATGTAAGTTTAAAAAGTTGTACAAGTGTGTGTGTTGTGCTGATTTGTTTGGGGAATGCTTACCGTCTTCGGTGGAACCGGGCTCTTCAGAGTTGATGTGCTGTGGCTTGGACTGTTTGCGTCGCGACATGGCAGCAGCTACACAACACGCATCCGCTCCAAACAGTAACGCGCCGTCCCTGAGCGCCTCGCTCAAATCTCCAGCGCGCCCCAAATTAGCCCTTCAAGTAGAAATGCGCATGTCAAAGTAATTATTATTATCAATAACGCATTGCGATTTATCACGGTGCTCTGACAGCTGATTGGCTCCGGTCCAAGTGCTTGCACATTATTCAAATCGCGCTTCATTGATGAGGAAAGCGGCGTGCCACAAAGGGGCGGGCGCTGACCGGGGAGACAGCCAATCGCAGAGCGAGGGAGGGAACAGGGGGCGGGAGCGAAGTGTTTGCGGGCGGGCGCGTGTGAGAGAGACACAGAGGTAGAGACACATCAGAGATTTAACTTCTATATCATTAAAGCAAAACCAAAAAAAAAATCTGAACAAATAAAACTATAGACACCTGTTTAATGTGTGCGCAACAACAATGCAATAATTATCACAGTCATATGTTATATAAATTATATGATTAACTTACTAATTTTAGAAATATTATTATAATTATTAAATATAAGATTGTGCTGCTTTGTCTACACTGATTTATACAACCAACTTGTTCTATGTTATTGCAATTAACCAGATATAAACGAATTGGGCTGATTGAGTTTATTAAAAAATATATATACCAATATCAAAATCAAAAACTTATGATTTTATATGATTTAATATCCAGTTTGGGAGGGGGGGGGGTCATTTCCAAACAGTTATGGTTATGAGAGGTTTATATATTCGTGAAATAATATTTACAAAATAAGTTTAGATGGAAAATGATCAAACATATAATATTCATATCAGAAGAAAAAGAATAAAAAGCTATATTATAAAAGTATATGACCCAAAAGTGTGTTTCGATTCATGGACACAATATGGATATAACTAAGGGTAGGATATTTTAAAATGCAAAAGAAAAAAGTCCAAATAGAAAAAGTAAAAATAGGGACAGCAAAATGATAGATGTGGATTTGTTTGTACAGCCTTTAGCCACAGTCAAATCATCTTCTGCATCATCATCCTTTGATTTAAATATGAAAATCACAGCATGCTCTATTGTCGTCATCAACTCTTGTAAGGAAATAATACCATTTAAAGGATTTATATATATATATATATATATATATATATATATATATATATATATATATATATATATATATATATATATATATATATATATATATATATATATAGAGTGTGTATCTATCTATCAATCTATATTGATAATACCATTTAATGGATTATATATTAGATATTGATATATTTTATCACATTATATAAAAGTGGCCAAAACTATTCATAACTTCTTCCAATATATACAAATTAATCTGTATTTACTTATGTTTACAAATATAAAGACTATAGGTACTATAGCTCATCATGATACTAGAAATGGCTCTTTAGGTATGCGACACTGGTATGATTTTTCTAATATGGACATGCATGGATTTTAATCCACAAACCCCCCACACTACTTTGCATAATGCGAAAGTGGTAAGTGCTCAGGAGTGAGAAGGAATTTACTACCTTCCTCAATAGAAGGGCAAGTCATCACCAATACATCTCTTTCTGTCAATTGTTTATGTCTTACACTATGGCAAAGGAGATTGATGGCCCTAAATCTAATTGAAGGAGGAAGAAAGAACAACCCATTTCCCCGACATTCAAAGACATTTCTGTTATGGGCAAATATATAATTTGCAAATGAGTAAAGGAATAATGTCAATAAACACACCTAACAAAAAAAATTTACAGACCACCTATAAAAATAAACTTTGAGTTTTGACTTTGAGACATTTGCCACTTTGGCTTGAACATAAACATTTTAATTGTGTATATAACATTTAAATGTTATATACACAAAAAAAGTTTTTTTTCTGTAAGTTTATATAGTAACACATTATGGTCTAATCTTTGGCATTTTTGCTATGATGAAAGAGCAAATAAATCACAATGTCCCATTTCACTCCTGTCTTTAGACTGGATTACCAGAAATTGCTTTAAAATCATCACAGCACCAGGAAACCCCATAACCTTTGGCCTGATCATTATTTCTTCATTAATTTCATCATCCATTTAAGATAAAGGGAAGTTGCCAAAATTGTTACTGCAGCAAGGCACAGAGAGCACTTTGTATAACTTATAAAAACAACTGTCTATCACCCCAAGACTGAAGAGGGGAGTGCAGTCTAGACAGTTTATGGCTGCCAATTACAACCAATGTCTTAAATTCAATGTTTCTTGTTGCATTCAAGCAAAAAAATCCTCACAGTTTGAGTAATAAACATACGGTGGTGGAGCCTAATTCTTCTTAGATTCTAATCTTTCTTATATTTCTAAATACTTTTAGACTGGATAGATGCTTTCATTCAAGACTTTTAAAATAGTAATTTGAAACCAATTTTATGTTCTCTGTCTTTTCCTTAAGGTTCACAAACAAGTTGGTATGCACATGGTTACAAGTTTTGTGTTGTGCAAAAAGTTATTAATTATCATAATATTATAAAATATTTTTTAAGTAAAGGAAATTGACCACTTTAAGACCACTTTATGATTTCATGTGTTGCATGTTCAATATGCTATCTTTAAAAAAAAAAAAAGACTAATTGTGCTGTGTAAACCTTTATTTAGAAAGACCAGTTCAGGTAAAGATCATGATTTCTAATCTTTGAAATTGCATAAATTTTCTATGACAATATTTTTTTACATTTATTTATTATTTATTTATTTTATTTTATAAAATACATATAATAGCACACAATAATTAAAACATATATTCTGTAGAACTGTATTTTTATACTGGTTACAACAACTGGTTACGACTGTTTTATTGAACAGAAAAAAACATTGATGACCTTTTGTTTGTATAATTTACATTTTAAGTTCAACACTGTACAGCACTTTGTTGCTGCCAACGTTTTTAAAGTGCTTTATAAATAAAATTGAGTTGAATTATTTTATCCACTGTAAAATTATTGTTGGCTGTTGATTTACTCCAGTATTGTCACTCCTCTGTTTAAAATAACCATAAAGAATAACCATCATAAAAATCACTACCAACTGTTTTACAATAGAGCAATGTCAATATGAATTAAGGAGACCCAAATATATAGATTGTATAGATTCATATAACTTGAAAGCTCCACTTTCAATCCAGTGACAGAACAATTAGTTTAGAATTTGATGTGCTGTTGCTGTAAAACAATACAGATCCATGAACAGCCAATACTGAAATGTGTTTTCTATATTAAGCTTGACCTGTCAGGATTTCTTTTATGCATTTACAAAAACAAGGTGTTACTATATACTACACTTCTGGTGTTTTAACATATAAAACTTTTTTAAAAAGTCAAATTTCTTTGTCTTATTTCACCATAAAAGCTTCGGGGGGCTTTTTAAGAGGTCCTTTCCTTTTTTCCCAGGCCCTATAAAGCGTATGACGATGGCAACAGGACTAATAGCAACTGGACAATAACAATGTGACACTTGGAGTGCACTTGTAAATTGAACATGTGTTCTTAGAGTTGGTGTAAAACATAAAAGGCAATGAGCAATCTAAAGGCTGCTTGGATTTTTCACATTCACATGTCAGCCTGGATGCTCTGAAATGGTTTCCACTTTCTCATACATATTCAAGAATAAGCAAAGTCACTTCCTGCTATCACACTTCTACTTTTTTTTTTTACCATTTACAAACAATATAATAGCGGTCTACAATTTTCATATATATGTTTAGACACAGTAATCCTAAATGTATTTGACCACAATCTGCTAGATTCACTAAAATGATCATGAATCTGAGTTAATTAACCTAATCTGCATGTTATAGGAACACATTGCTTTTATCCATGAGATGATTGAGTACTAAGTAGGAATACACTTTTGACAGACCATTAGTCTAATTTTTAATCAGGAGTTGATCTGTTTTTTCAAGTCGCTATTTGCTCCAGGGGTTAGTAGATTGCTAGAGCCCATAAACCTGCAAAGCCCTGTCCAGTAAGACTTAAAATCTTAGCCATCTTATTATTTACGTTGGTTGCTTTAAATTAAAACTTAAGCAATTGTGACGGCTTTCCTAATTCGTAAAAAGGAAGAAGCAGGGCAACAAGTGAAATTGTTGCATCGACGCTGAGGTTGTTCTTCATTAGCAGAGACAACAAAACCCATCGAGATGGAGGTCTGTCATGACTGGCTTAGCCTAAAACACCCATTCATAAGATTCATCTAATTATAATGGATCATTGGAAATAAAATCCAATTACTTTATTGGACAGCCCTTGATCTTTTTGTCAATTCTAAGAGAAATGACTTCTGAAAATCTGTTTAAGCCATCAACTAGTCTCATTAAACACACACACAAAAATAGAAAGTACAGAAAAGAACAATATGGATTGATTTGAATAAATGGCTTGTCCAATATCCCACCAAAGAACACATGTTTGATACATCTCAATAGATTCACCAGGACATAAAACTTGTTGCGTCTTGGTTGGTCCTCGGGCGAAAAAATGCATTTAATTTCATCTGTTTTAAAACAAAAAACCCTTTGTATTAGAACATTTCAAAGGCAGCGGCTCGGCCCTGTATTTATATGTTTATATAAATCCGGAGCCGTAATGTTTAATGTAGGAGATGGAGATGTATCATGTGGACAGAGTTTGTACTTTAGCTCACCAGCAAAGTGACTATGTGATATAATAGGCAACTGATGTTTAATTGAAGGCACTGTTTTGTTTATTCACACTAATCCTCCAATCCAATAATTACTGCCTGATCCCAAAGTTCTGGCTGCCAAGTGCATAGTAGAGACAATTTGTTGTGTCAAAAAAGTATTAACTATATTTTAAACAATAATTGAATCTAAAATGCTGCACATTATTTATATAATTTAATTATATTATTTCAAAGATGATTTTTTATGCAGTCTGTTCTAGCTACACTTAGACTAAATATATAAACTACTCCTGTGGACCAGGAGTCAGAATAGTAAACCCTTTAAACCAAAGTATGTACAAATGTGAAGAAATTAATAGATGACAATATTGTATGTAATTGGATGATGGGTTTATTTGATGTAACATAATTTTTTTTTATGAAAGTTAAAAGAAAAGGGCTCTCGAGGTTACATAGATATGATATGATATTGATATGTTGATATGTTGATGTAAAAAAAAAGGAAGCGCCCATAGTCACCTTTAAAAATTCTAGTTTTTGTAGCATCTGCAATCTTATACTCGAGTCTACAGTGTAATGTAGGTAACAAGCTACCTAATAAATTATGTATTTACAACACAAAATACTAATACTCTAGTTGACATTAAAATAAATTTACAGTTAAAAAAGGGACAAAAACAAGGGTCCTGATTACAGTGTACTGTGATAGAAACAATGGCTGCTTCGATTTATTTATAACATTTTGACACTCACCAAATCAGAACACGGTCTTTGTTTACTCAATTATTAGATTACATTTTTACATTAAATTTTAAATTGTGTTAAATAATGCAGATTAAACTTGACTAACTTGAGTCTAACTTGATGTATACATTGATTTTAGCATGAATAATTCTTTTAAGTAGAATTCCGAAATGAAGAAAATAATGAGTCAAACATGTTAGGTCAGTAAGAATAAAACATGTGTATATGTTGGGATTGTAAAAAATATATTGAATAAATAATAGAAATCTAAAATTTATATTTAATTTTAAAGAGAATTTTTGTGCAATAATAAACAAGCAAAGCTCAAAATGTTCATAAACAAAAGGAGTGAGTGAGGAAGAGAGGGAGATAGTGAGATAAAGATTCCACACATGGCAGTAATTGAATAGCTGAATTGCCCATTGGTTCCTGGGCTGAGTCAAACACAGAAATAGTGCTGCTTTTGTTATTGCTGGAGTATGACAACTGCCTCCATCAACAAACAATAAAAGTGTGAGGGGTCTGTGAGGAGATCCCCCAGTGAGAGCCTTTCTCACCATAAGCTTGCCATCACACACACACACACACACACACACACACACACACACACACACACACACACACACACACACACACACACACACACACACACACACACACACACGAGGGTCCATAAGGGTAAATCAACTTTCAAAATCCAAAATCTTCTGGATAAATAAAGAAGTTCAGAAAGCAAATCAGAACTGAAACCCTATCTGCGAGTTTACACATTCTCTGATAACCCCTTAAATTATAAAGGACTATGACCAGCCAAAAAAGTCAACACAGCATGAAGGATTGTTCCTTATCAGCATCCAAACAATGGACCTGGTTGTCTAGATTAGAGTTGTGAATTGACTGTTCTATAAAGAATTGATGCTAGTTTATATGTTCGATGAGGACAGACAAGAATCAGAAACCGAGACAAAACACATACAAAGTCAAACAGCCACCATTATTCTGCAAAAGAGCAGGGGTCCAGTTATTTGGATTTACACCACAATATAATAAATATTTATTATAACAAATAAAGTAAGATAATGATAATGTAAATCCTTAGCATTACATAATGTTGTGACATTCATCAGAGATAATGTTACATAAAAGGAGCTGGCCGATGTTTTTGCTACAGTACTGTATTAAAATTTTGATATGCTGCTGATGGTATTTGACAGTGCAATTAAAAAAAAATGGACAAAATAATAACAAAGCAAGTGTCTAGTACACAGTGGGTCTGCTTAAATGCTATTAAGGTTGCTAAATATGTAAATTCATAATTAGCAAATAATTTATTAATATTGTCACAAAAAGTTATTTAAATTAAAGTAAAAAATATTACACAAACAAAGTTTTTTGGAGAATGTGCATTGTATTGCACTTTTAGTGTTTCAAAGTGCTTTTATGAACCTTTGGTTTGCAGGTCTCTAACTTGAATTTTCCCAGAGGCACATAAAGATGTTCTTTTACACTTTTCTGAAAAACTTCTAAAAATTTTAAGTATCTTGTTGTAGTACTAGCGCACTACTTTTTATGCATGCTCAGAAACAAATGTCTATACCATAGTGGTTGCTTAGTTACAGAAATTACAATAAATGGTGAATGAATCAGAGAATGATATGTTAAGGGAGACAGATCACCCAAGCTGGACTTTTCACACCTCCAGATTGGACCTTTCACAGTAGAATTGTTTGTGTTCCTGTGTTTGCTTCCACAAGTGACTCTAGATTGCCCTCTTTTTCAAAAACTGCCAGTGGCTGGCCCGCTTACCCTAAATTGCAATGGGTATGAATGAACTAGTTCAATGGTCTGTTATTTCCATCTTATCACCCATCTAACACCCACACCCACCACAGTCATTCTAACATGTCTTTACATTTTTTACCACTATTAATTTTTACATTAATCGATTAAAACCATTAATAAAGCAACTTTAATATCTGTCTATAAGGAAATATAAATACTTTTAAGTTAAAGGCTGTTGTTCAGAGGTTTGTTTTCCATTTAAAGCTGGATTAATTTATGATATACAGATTTGCAGGCTGCAGAAAATCAGATTTAATTGAATTGATATAAACTTAATTAGCTTGTAATCTTATGATAAATTAAATTGGGCATTTAAATTAATTTTCGAAGGCTTTTGTTTGAGGAATACGCAGTGATTTTTATATTATTTTATTTAATTTTATATTGATATTTAATTTGTAATAAAAGGATATTTGTAAATGTTCACTGATTGATATTAAGTTCTTTAGGCTTCTTCTGAGAGTTACAATATATAACTTTTAAATTATTATTGCACTACACACATTACATAGTTAACACAGAGCTGAGTTGCCAGGACTACAATTATAGAGGCATAAAAATGGCCTAAAGTATTTTGTAGAAATGGTGACTTTTACAAAAGGTTTAGATAAAATGCTTTATACAAAAAATATTTTTGGCATTTTCTTGGAGTAAAGTTACAACTAAACAGCCATAATAGACCTGCTGTACTTTACAGCAAAGCAGTAAACATAAATTCTTAGCAATAGTAAAAACATATCTTCCAAAAGAAACTACAGAGCAGTTTGAGTGGATTTAGATTATGAATGTATTGCAAAAATCTGTAAGGACAGCAGTGAATCTTTAGAGTCTTAAAAAAAATGCAAAAGATTTATGGCAAAAATCTAATCACATGTGCATTTTTGGAATTAAAACACAAATAAGACAAGGAACATCACTTTAAATTTCACTGTTGAACAAATTAAATGCACTTTGTACTTTCTAAACCTTTACCATGACCAAATACATAGCAACCTCTTCGGATATATTATAGAGTCAGCCATAATAATCGGACCAGATTATTGCCTAAAAGGAATAATGTAAAATATGAAATTAAGACCTTACTAAATAAAATACCAGCAGTACTTATTAATTTTTAATCACTGAAAACAAGAAACAAGAAAATCTTTATTATACTGTGTTCAAATCTTATATTTATTTTAGACCTGACAGCTTACGCATTCTTTGCATATATCAAAAATGCATAATAAAGCCTTTTTAATTGTACTTCAAAGATTTTTTCTTCTGTGCTTTTTCACATTCATAGCAAAAGGATATGCAAAACGGCACTGGATAAGGATGAATTGTTTGAGGCTTAGATTTACATTCGAGCTTTGAAAGTTTCAAAGATTTCACTCAGGTAAATTGTTTTCTCATCAAAAACCCCACCATCTATTATTTTATTTTAATTCAATCAAATCTCCCATACATATTATTCATATGGAGAATAGATAATTAGGTTGCAGTCTAAGCTGAGCCACACGGACATATGCTAACACTAGAGTTTGACATTGACCGATCATAAACTTGTTTTTTTTTTTTTTTTTTTAATGCAGACTTCCCACTTCCTCAAACTAATCATTATCAATCGTTATCAAGCCTCACTTACCAGATGTCATGCGTTTAAACCACTGACTGTGTAGCAATTACAATTACAAACTGGTGGCTAGAGTTAGTTGATTGTAGCAAAGAAATAAACAAGCAGTAGGCTATTTTCGAAAGCCCGTCCTAAATATCTTTTTTACAAAATCCAAAACATACTATGCTTATTAAATCTAAAAATGTCTCCTAATCAAAGGCAGATTTTTTGACATTGTTGGTCTGAGGCTTTTTGCACTTTTCTCTGTATAATTATGCCTTTAAAGGAATACAGAATTAAACATAACTCAGACAAAGCATAGTGCAAATTAATCAGTCAGCCGGCCGGTGTGTACTTTGAATATCACTGTGTGGTCTAGTTGGAGGGTGTGGCGACAGACCAACTAGGCAAATTAATATGAAGCAATAACATTGAGTTGCCCTTTCTCTTAAAACAGGACAATACTATATGCGCCTGAAAGTACTACATTAATATATTTAGACATCAAAACAACATTGCTATATAGTTACCTATTAATTTGTATTAAGGTCATAGTAAGTCACCTTCCTTCCACTTCCTAGGTATGCCTTTTTCGGTGTTCTTTTTCAGAGTATGGAAGACTAGAACACATACTGAATACCTGATGAAGTCCATCTTAGTGCAGACACAATGCCAAACACATTCACACTTAAGTAAATTTGGTTTCTTCAACTTTACATGCTTTGGACTTTGAGAATATCAAAACATCAGAAACAACCACCAGCAGGCAATGCAAACACCAGACATAATATATCTAATCTTTCATGCAGAGGAAATAAACTCAAGATCTTTTTGCTCTGAAGAGAGAGTGTTATCTGCTGCCCCCAAAATTGCAAAATGAACAAGGAAAAAAGTTTGTTTATTCATTCATTCATTATCTTCTGCTTAATCCTTTATCCTTTCTCATGCCCATCCAGGGAAAAACGTTTCAGACAACGTGCAGATACACCCCAGACTGGGTGCCAATCTATCACTGGGCAGTCACACACACAAACATACACTGTATGGGGCAATGTAGAGTATTCATAATTTACCTTGAATCCATGTTTTTGGACTGTGGGAGGAAACTGGAGGACCTGGAGGAAACCCACATGGACACGGGGAGAGCATGGAAACTCCACCGCTTGTCATTCGAACCTGGAAATCCCAGTGCTAGGAGGTTAACGTACTAACCACTAAGCCACCTGTGTGTCCCAATAGTTTTGCTTAAATACTGTGATTAAACACCACAAGCTTAATTAGTGATGCATTAGTGACGGAAGGGTGTGGTAGCTCAGTGATTCGGGTGTTGGGCCAATCTGAAGGTTGTGGGTTCAAAACCCCAGGTGCACTGAAGTTACCAATGTGGGTCCTTGAGCAAGACCCTTAACCCTCATTTCTCCAGGGGTGCTGTGACCAACCCTGTGCTCGCTTTGTAAGTCACTTTGGACAAAAGCTTCTGCTAAATGACCAAATGTAATTACTCTGTGGCAACTGAAAGTCAGTCTACAAAGACATTTAATTAATACCTCACTGAATGGTAATGCTAAGTTTTACACAAAAGCAATTACTCTTTCTCACTTCTGTTCTCGTAAACTAGCCAAATGTTGTTTTGTGCAGATGTTAGTTTAAAGGTGGGATTAAAAAAAACTAAAAGCATTTATTGCACCATCAACGACAGCAAGGAAACTTTTTTCATCAGCAGTCACATTAACGTCCGTCCCACAGAGCGCTAACAGGTAACCAGGAATTCTGAGTGATCCTCTCTGCTGCGCTATGAAAGGCCTGCTCTGGGCTTTCTGTGACAGATTACAATTCAGATGTTACCACATGGAGACCTCTGATTTAATGAGGTTGAGGGAACGGGTTGGACGCGCATCACTAAGCATTAAGCAAGCGAGAAATCCTTTCTCTGCATGACATAAAACATGAAATGATAATCAAACAAAATTCGGTGATGATAAATAATAAAAGCTCTCTGTTTTGCACCTCAACCATGAAAGCTTGCTGAATATTATTGGCTTTCATCCACACCATTTTGTTTGTTGTTCAGCTTCTCTCATCTTTGTCAATAAGAGCTATGATCTCCCATTAGCATGCGTCCAGAATGGGGAAATGGATAAAAGTGGCGTACTGTTGTCCCGGCAACCACATAAATGGCACCCAGGGCTAAACAATGGCCCAAGAGCCTTTCTCCCCCAGCCACATCTGCCGCTCTGTATTCACACTTATGGGATGTTCTGCTGATTATTTTTTGTGCTTCCACCCCCCGTTAGAAACCGACAGACTGCGAAAAATTAGAGTGCACTTTGGATGGAAGCCAACTTCTGTTTCAAAGGGGAAAAAATCCCATGGTTCATTGATTCATTCTGGCCTTATTATTGAAGGTAATGCCCGTTTTGGCCTGGGACAGTGAGTTACCAGCTCAAAGAGGAAACAACTGTTTGGTAGATTCTTAACAATACTGTGAAATGGATTGAAAATTGTTTACTTTTTAAAGTGTGACGTGGACTAGCAAATTTTGTCCTAGTGAAGTTTTCTTTTTCTTCACATGCATGTGAAAAACAAATATTTTCCTTATGATAGTACTTATTTTCATGTACACAAGACCTGAGATATCTATTACAGGTCAGACAGAAATTCGGTTTAGGAGTTATAAATGACTGTGGTACCTGGCAACCACATGCAGTAAAGATGAGGTTAAAAAATGCTGACATGCAAACACTGTGGGTTGTGGCAACATTTGAACCTCAGTCTAACTGAGAGTGCCCAGTGTATTACCTGTCTTCAATATACAACAATTGGATAACTTGTAACTTCAATTTGGTCACAGCAACAGTAATCAAATAAAAAAAAAATCGATCACAAAACTACAGATTTGGAGATTTTTAAGGCCCATCCCATTGCTGCAGCTTTCAGTTTTCCAAACAGATGTCCGTATTCATAAATAGTTATATGTGCTAGTGCAGACAAATGGATCAGGTGCCGGTGCGTTATCTGGGCCTTTTCATGTGTAAATGAAGGATGCTGAATGTGACTTTTCTGGCAACAGGTTTTTGATGTCAGTATATATGAGATGAGTGTACAACCCCTGCCAAAAAGGAGGAACAATGGCTTGCGTCCATGGTCAATTCAGCAGCAATGGCCCAAACCTTTGTTCTTGCAGTACTCAGCTGGCCAGCAGATTGTGTGGACGGAGAGACAAGCGGAGAGTGAGAGAGCGGAAGAGTTGCACCTAATAGGATCTTTCCATTGTGCCGAATTCCAATTGTGGCAGCGATATGAGGAAGAATAAAGGTGTAGGAGCCACCTGCTTTCTTTCACTGACCATCACTTACATTTAAAATCAAACCTACAGTAAAGATGTAATGCAGTTATGTTGATGTGTAGAATGTAGTAGAATATCATTAAAAAAGCTTAAAAGTTTTTTTGAAATAAAACTTTTTTGTGGTGAGATATTTGAAAAGGTTCGTGAACTTTTGGAACAAACAAGAGTTACCATTAAGACAATCAGTCAAAACGTTGTCTTGCTCTCACAAAGCAACTAAGCCAGCGATCCAGCTTGCTGTGACAATCCATCTCTGGCCAAATGCATCCCAAACATGTAACACAGGTTTGGAGATCCAGTATTGCCACTGCTGGGCAAATACATCACGTCCATGCAAGTTAGTCTAACATGCTTGACTTCAGACATGACTACTCATGCAGAGCAGAGGCCAGATTTGCACAGAGGGTGTCCACCCTCCGCTGTCTATATTGATCCAACAAATTTGCCACAAATCATTTTACAAATGCCTAGCAGGGGGCTATAGAAGCTAGTGGAAATGCCCCATTCAGACTGCCTGTGCCCCTGTGGAGAGGCAGACCCAATGCCTGGTTCATTTCAGAGGATTGACAGTCTCTGATCATCCAGCCATCTGTGGGGTGGGCTGGTCAGTAGTCTTGAGCCCTTTATGTACCATCAATAGTCCAAAAAAAAAGTAAAAAGAAAAAAAAAACATAAAGAAAAAAAGTTGCCAGGTGCCTTATATTCACCATTAAAGGCCTCAAAGTCACAGAATGTTCATTCACAAGCAGTAACGCCTATCCTGACTATTACATATAGTTCAGTCATGCAAATCTGAACATCAAATCAATTAGAGTGCTTATAATTCATCAATAAGACTTATTTATGAGTAAAGACAATTTAAATAAAATATTATCAAAATGATATCAGGAAAGAAAAGTGTTATAATAAAATAAATATATTTTTTAGCAATTATTGGCTCCCCTTTATATAGTACTTCACATGAAAGTCTTTTCTGTATTCATTGAGTCTAAAGGTCACATGACAATTTGTAATCATATATTTATAAGAAATCTAATATCATATTTTAATCTTCATATAAGGTGGCATGCCTTTCAGCACTGGGAATCCAGAATATGGGTGGAGTTTCCATGTTCTCCCTGTGTGGGTTTTCGTCCAGGTTCTCCAGTCCCCCCCCCCCACATTCATTCTGGATGGGCATGAGGACCCCCCCCCTGCAACTCAACTAGAGGATTAAGTTAAAGATAATTAATAAAATATTTGTCAAATTAACTGCAACAAATGGCCAGGTGTGTTCATTGAATTCTAAATGATACTATATGCAGTATCAGACAGTAGTTTTATAATTACAGACTGTAGTACATCTGTTGATTTATTTTTTGTTACCCCCCTGTTGGTTCACTGTTCTCTCTAATACTTGCTCTATGGTATGATTGGGGTCCTGACCATTAGTGAACAGAGTAAAGGGGACTAGCACAGTATGTACTGTAGTTCACAAACAGATGGACTACAGTCTGGAATTGCAGAACTACAAATTCTAACTTCACAGTAATTAGCTCATGGGGCTCCCCATGCCCATCCAGGACAGAATGTTTCAGTGCTGAACAGATGCAGCCAGATGAGGGGCACCAATTTATTGCTAGGCACACATGTAATCACACAGACAAACACAATTGTCAGTCAATTCAACTTAAATTCATATTTTTTAACTGTGGAACGACGCTGAGACAACCCAAGAAACTGAAAGTCAAGGCGACAAAATAAAAATCTTTTTTCTGAAACACAAAACAAACATTTTTTTTTTAATATTTTGATTTTTTTGCTGTTATGCTATGATTACATAATCAGCAAAACAACATGGAAATATTAGTGTAGGCACCTGTACACACTGTTGAATGCTCTGCAGCTAAAGACACTAAAGGACTGCACGTGTTCCCAGTGGAGTTTTGTTCAAGTGGAAAGCCATTTCTGCTGCCTGAGTTAACCATTAATCTCATCTGATCTCAGTTGACAACTGTTTGTGGTGGGGGAAGATTTTGACATCACCATGTGGCCTCCTAATTCTGTAAAGCACCATTTCACTGAGAACTGACTAACTACAATTGATATCTGAAACTGAATTTTACATGAGCTACATTCCATTTTACATGACAGACTTTGCTAAACAGTGCTAAATGTGCCCACCATATGGATGACGTTAACAAATCAGAATATGAAAGCGAATGTTTCCACATACAGGGGCTGAAAGAGAACAGAATTTTCTGCTCTTTGGGGGAAAAAACATCATTACTGATCAATGGCTTTCTGGCTACAATGACAGAGGGTTGTGTGTTATTGCACTGACCCTAACCAATTTAGGTCATAAATATGCTCCACCTTTAACACACCCCACTCTCCTTCTCCTTATTAGTTCTACATTCTGGAGGGAAACATGGATGTGTAGAAATATGTAATACTGAAAAGAACTAACAAGGATTCTTAGTGAGCACTCTCATATTCTGCAATTGTATAATTTTCTTTGATCTTTACATTTTCCCTAAATTGTTTTATTATCTTCCACTTAATCCTCTACTAGGGTTGGGGGGGGGGGGGGGGTTCCCCATGCTCATCCAGGAGAACGTTTCAGGCACTGTGCAGATACACCCAGGACCAGGTGCCCATTTATCACTGGACACATTCACTCACACACAAACACTATAGGGGGCAATTTAGAGCAATAATTTAATGTATCCATTAATACATGTTTTTAAACTGTGGGAGGAAACCAGAGACCCCAGAAGCCCATGTGGACACTGGGAGAACATGCAAACACCACCCAGATTGGGATTCAAACCTGGATCCCCAGTGATAAGAGGCGAACATGCAAACCCCCAAGCCACTGTGCTGCTCCCAATAGTTTCAGTTTTGTCGTATATTTATCTGTTGCAAAAAAAAATCAGTGGTAATAATACATAATATATATATATATATATATATATATATATATTATATATATATATATATATATATATATATATATATATATATATGGGGGATCCAGTCTCAAATCCCAATCTGGGTGGAGTCTCCATGTTCTCCCTGTGTACGTGTGGGTTGTCTTCGGATTTTCTGGTTTCCTCCCACCGTCCAAAAACATGGATTTAAGAAAAATCGGCTGCTCTAAACTGCCTCCGTAAAATGTGTGTGTCTGTGTAAGAAAGTGGATTCCCAGCAATAGATTGGCGCCCTACCCTGGAAGTATCTGCCGAGCACCCGAAATGTTCTGAATGGGCATGGGGCACCCTACCACGAACCTAGTAGAGGATTAACGGGAAGATATGGAAATATATATTTTATACACTGTACATAGGGTTTAGAGGCTTTAAAAGTTAACTAGGTATCATCATGAAAGGCTAATCTGAATTACTTTTTTAGTTCTGTTAAGAAGAGAAGTCAAAAGAATGTACCTTTTTACCTGTCAGTAAGCTTTACTCCGAGTGGAGCGCTGAAATAACAACATCTTACTAGTCACACTGTCGCACTATGTTGTGTCACTTGTTTGAATATTACACAAGAACAAGACAATGACTACTGGACAGTCAGCTTTTACTGTAAACTTTGTATGTAACCAACCCAAGCGAACTCATGTCACTCCACTGCTGGTCTCTCTCCACTGGCTCCCTGTAGCTGATTGCATTCAATACAAGACACTGACTCTGACCTACAGGACAATCTCTGGATCTGCCGTCTCTTTCCTTCAATCCATATTTTCAAAATACACTCAGACTTGTTTACTTCACTCTGGGGATAAATGTCGCCTGGTGATTCAACCTCACTGTAATGCTAATTCTTACTCCATAAGTGTAAGAATTAGCTCATCACTGCTATCAATGCTACATGGTGGAACGATCTTCCCAACTCCATCCATAAGCCGGAGTCACTTAGCATCTTTAAGAAACAACTCAAAACACTCTTCCAACAAACACCGACAATGAAAAAAATACAAAAAAGATTTAATAACAGACGGGATCTGTTATATATCCATTCATCCATTATCTTCTGCTTTATCCAATACTAGGGTCGTGGTGGAGTTCCCCATGCCCATCCAGGTGAGAACATTCCGGGCGCTGGGCAGATACACCCAGGACAGGGTGCAAATCTATCGCTGGGAACAGACTCACAAACACACTTTATATGGGGCAATTTGGAGAATTCAATTGACCGTGATCCATGTTTTTGGACTGTGGGAGGAAACCGGAGAACCCGGAGGACACCCACACGGACACAGGGAGAACATGGAAAATCCATATATATATATATATATATATATATATATATATATATATATATATATATATATATATATATATATATATATATATATAAATATATAATGTAGATAAAGTAAAGTAAGTAAAGAGATTCAGCACATGTACAACAGTGACACTGCAGAAGATATTTAGTTTAAAACACTGGTCTCATGTCAGGTTTTATTAACACATTGTAGTTGGTTTGATGGAGTTCTCCCTGTGTCCGTGTGGGTTTCCTCCTGGTTCTCCGGTTTCTTTCCACAGTCCAAAAACTTTGATCCAAGGTAAATTGGGTAAATTGTCCCTATATAGTCTGTGTATGTGGGAGGTGTGTAGGAAGTGAGTAGGTGTGTAAGTGTGTGCCCAGCGATAGATTGGAGCCCTGTCCTGGGTGTATCTGACCAGTGTCTGAAACAATTTTCCCCAAAAGGTGTCTGGAACCCCCTTGTGACCCTAATAAGTGGAAGATATTGAATGAATGTAATTACAGATGAGAGATGCTGTTTGCCGATCCGAACAGGTGGGCATGGTTATTACCTAAAACAATTTATGCAACATAAAAAAAAAACGTTTTTACTTTGTTTTCTCTCACATACACAGACACTTTAAAGATTTACTTGCCTTGATGGTGGGCAGCACAATGGTGTAGATGTCCACCACTCAGTGCTGGAGGTTTAGGTTCTCCAGGAGTTTCCATGTTCTTCCCAGTGGTCAATGCAAAGTCCTACATGTATAGTCGGATAGAGTACAGTCAAATCTTGGCTAGTGAAAAATATGTAACATACAGTAAGTGACTGTGTTCTGAAGCCATACAAGTTGGGATACTTGTAAGTCCTTTGAATAAAAGTGTTTGCTAGAATGCTCAAATGAAAACATGTCTTAATATGACATCAAGGATGTCCGTAGGGTCAACTACACTACCATACAGTTTTGAACAAATAGCTGTCAGGTCACCAGAACATTAATCTACCTGCACTAGGCTTTATAGTTTCCTGAGTGTGCAGAACATATCAGTTCAACATTCTTCTTCAGGTCTATAAATGGTGAATTAACTTATAAAAATTAAGCTTTTTCATTTAGGATCTGGTCAGAAAAATTATTGTTGAGTTTGTTGAGATGAGTAGTTTGGCGGCTTTCCTTCCTGGTTTCAAATAAAACATTGTTTTGTTTGGCAGATGTTCAGATATGCCAACATAGTTTTAACCCATCTAAACAATTAGAAATGGCTGGAACAATTATTAAACAGGGGTGGCACAGTGGCTTAGTGGTTAGCATGTTTGCATCTCAGTGCTGGAGATCCAGGTTTGAATCCCGATCTGAGTGGAGTTTCCATGTTCTCCCCGTGTCTGCGTGGGTTTCCTCCAGGTTCTGTGGTTTTCTCCCATATTCCAAAAACATGGATTCAAGGTAAATGAAATGGTCTAAATTGCCCTATATAGTGTGTGTTTGTGTGTGAATGAGTGTGCCCTGTGATAAATTGGTGCCCTGTTTTAAATACAAAAATAATAAAAATTGGAACAGTTCATTCCAAAATGCTTGTTATTACCTCAGGTACTTGCTTTCCTTTATACAATGTGCAAACATTCTAGGAATGCTACTGAATGTCTACTTCCGCTTTATGTTTAACTCTCCAGCAAAATTTGGACAATTAGAAAAATACATCTCAGGTCTTGGTTGCAGCTTTGTTTTTTTCATAAACACTCCTTTGATAGCTTAGCCATCTGGTCAGGGCCAAGGAAAAAAACTCATAAAAGGGGCCCTTTCAGGGTCAGAAGGCCCTTAAAGGTTGTTATAGTGGACTTTACATTAGTTAGTCACAATGTTTTTGACAATTGAATTTGCATTCTTGTATGTAACTATTAACTTTTTGATTACAGATGTGCTTAAACAATTATAACAAACTATAATGTTTATTTATAACTGTAGACAGATTATATGGTAATTTATTTTAAAAAATCCAAATAATGTTATATATTATAGCCAGTGAGATTGTTAGAATATTAAATGCCCTTTTCTCCATGGATATGTTGTAAGAGATAAAGCAATATCAGTTTACAAAAACAATTTACCGTATTTTATTAACAAATAATGTGAACTATATAAACCAAATTGTAAATGTCAGTGAGTAAAAATAAGAAGTTAAAAAAATTTAGATAAATGTCCTTTTCATAAAACCCATGGAATACAGAGAGAAAATAAATATGAGTTAATTAAATTCTATATTGAAATTTATAACATTTATATTATTGTTGTTCTTTTGTTGTATTAATTATAACCTATGTATATAATAATAACAATTATATACAATAATAACAACAATAATAACGGTCCCAGGGGGTTCCCCAACAGGGAGAATGTTTTGTGTATGTATACCTTGGACAGGGCCCAATCCTGAATTGGGCACAGGGCACATAGATGGGGCAATTTTGAGCAGCCAATTCATCTTGGGGAAGTTGTAGGCTTGTTGTTACTGAACCAGCCTTGTGTCCAGAAGGTCCCTGGTTCGATTCCCAGTCCCACCAAGTACTATGAATGAAGCCTTGTGCAAGGCATCTAATCCCAAATGCAAAGTTTTTGGACTGTGGGAGAAAACTGGAGAACCCAGAGAAAACCCACATGAATATGGTGAGAACATGGAAACTCCTCCCAGATCGGGATTTGAACCTGGATCCCCAGCACTGAGTAGCAGATTTGCCAAGCACTACACCACCATGCCATCCAACTACTACTTTCACTATTCCTTCTTCTTCAACTCCTACTTCTCTTATCACTTCTACTAATAATAATAATGTGTTGTTGCTTAATTATCTACAACGATTTCTCAAGTAGGTAGTCTGATGATGTTTACTTATACATTTTATCTACAGCATATATTTATGTAGTATACACTTTAAAAAAAAAAAACATCTCCGACCCCACAATGCAAAGGGTTCCTGTTCTTGCCAAATGTTTCCTCTGCTTTGATAACTTGGTTTAAAGAGTCTGGGTCTCCTCAATCCACCCAAAAAATACAAATTAACAAAATTCTTCTAACCAGTCATAAATAAAAAAGGGTGAATTAGTCTTTGTGATTACGATTACAAAACCATAAAAGGCATGTGGTGATATTTAGACACCCATTGTTTACACCTTCATAAATGATTAAACTGTTGAAGGTTCCATTTCTTTTTTTAGTCTTTTCTACAGTAAATATTTCCCTGTCTGTCCAGTTTTAGTTCCTTGTGTCACAGAAAGCCAAGGGGCATTTGTCGCAGGAGCTCAAAAATATCTAAAACACATGCTCTTTACTTAAAGTGCTTCTTGCTGAATGTGTGGTGCCAGACAATGCGAGACAAAGACAAGCATTCATTTCATCCTCTTAAGTGTTAGTTCCATTTATCCCCACTGCTTATTATTGTACTGCAGGAAAAGAGTGGGCTGCCCTCCATGGCTCAGTTGCAAGCTAAAGGGTTGACACTGAATGATAGACACCTATGATTGCCATGTCTGTGGGAAAATACGGCGAGGCTACAAAGGTGGAGGGCCGTCCATTTAACCACTGATGTACAAGGCTGTGTTAAATATCTCCTCTCAACTGGCACCTCCCAGTTCATTCAACAACCATACTAACTTGTAAAATGTTAAGAACAAGCAAAGTTAAAGGTTAAACTAAAGTTTGGTATGTCTGACTGACAAAACTTCATTTTTACGACCATGGTGGGAAAAAAATCACAGTCATATGAAGTCAAATGAAACCGAGTAATGAGCAGGAGAATAAATAAAAATAAGGTGAATTCCAATGTGTAAATAGCATATGGCTTTACTTTTTCATAATCAGCATGACCTGAAAAAAGAAGAAAACAAACAAACACTTTTCTCACAGAACTTTGCCTCAGGGCCTGACCAGGGTGGAGGCATCATTAGAACTAGTGGTTATTAATCTTTCCTAATTGTAGGTTTCTGCTTTCCTAGTAGTAGCAGCTGTATTTTTATCATTTGCCCAGTGTTTATGGAATCTACAGACGTACTAACTACATAATTTTAGCAAATGCCATACCACAATCGCAATAACCCAAAAACTAAAGGCGCACATCAAAGTGCGGTGCTTGTGATGTTAGATCAAATCGATGCTCTCTTAAGAATTGGTGAAAATAGCTTGGAATGCTCCAGTATCACTAAAACAGGATACGATCTTATGACCACTATCTCCAAAACTGGCCTGGATGCAAAGAATGTTGCCGTTAAATAAATGCTGGTGACCCAGCTTGCATTCCTCATTTTAACACAGTGATGGAATCCTCTTTTGGGAAGGAATGCATCATGGAGGAATAATTACTCTCAGCTCTCTATGGACATTGGGTTAAAAGAGTTTCAGATGGTTTGTGATCTTTACACACCACCCCTCCTCCTATGGGGTAAGGTGGGGGGTGGTCAGGGTGTGTTTGACTTGGGAGGCTTAATAATTGAGGGGGTTGGTGTGCCAACAACAAAAAAAAGAAAAAAAAGTTTTAGTGTTAAAGAAGATCTTATGCATGTTGATATCATATTTATTTACTACTTTAGTTTTATCTTAAAGGAATGCACCAAGCTCAGTCAAAGGGACTTTTTTTTGTTTATGGGTTGGAATTCCTATGACTAAATGGGTAGGGGTCAAACTTCAGATTTTAATGAGCCCTTGCTCCAAAAGGTCAACATAAGCAAAATATGCAGATATGTGAAATGGAATTCCTTTATAGCTGGTTGAAAAAAAAAGTTTTTCCTTTTGCTTGCTCATATGATTTATTTATTTTAAGATTTGTGTGATTGGACAGTTTTAGCTTATGAAAGTGGTTTTAAAAACCCAGCATGACATTTATGGATTAAACATACTGTGTATTTTAAAGGTACGCTTATAAATGTTTTAAATTACTTTATTGAATGTTTTTACATAATCTATTAACATATATGCATGAAAATAACACAAATTTTAGTTACTGCATTGCAGAATTATTCATGTTGGGTCTGACTGTCTGTTCCATCAGATTAAATTGATTTTCCAATCTATAGTCCCTGCACAAAGGTTCTTCGCTTATTAGGTATTAGAGCTTTACATGTGAACTCATCTCATCTTTCACTTGATTTCTCTACTAGAGTTGTGGTTCTTTGAGTTTCGAGATCCCCATGCTCATGTGGGGACAACATTTTGGGCGCTGGGCAGACACACCCAGTACAAGGCGCCAGACACACACACACACACAAACAATTTAAAGCAGCCAATTCACCTTGAATCCATGTTTTTGGACTGTGTGAAGAAACTGAAGAACATAGAAAAAACTAAGAGCGGGAGAGAGAGGAGAGAGTGAGATAGATAGACGGATAGAGAGAGAGAGAGAGAGAGAGAGAGAGAGAGAGAGAGAGAGAGAGAGAGAGAGAGAGAGAGAGAGAGAGAGAGAGAGAGAGAGAGAGAGACATGTGAACCAATGACCCAATCAACAACATTGAATAAAAAAAATAAAAAAAACTCCATAAATTAAATTAATTCTAAATATAAATTCATAAATTAATAAATTTATTAAATATACAAATATATTTTACACATAATATCACACTGTCTCAGTAACACAAATGAACAATATTAGCCATACATACATATATACATATATATATATACAGCGATGGATTGGCGCCCTGTCCTGGGTGTATCTGCCCAGCGCCCGAGACGTTCTCCCCTGCCCTGGACGGGCATGAGGAACCCCACCACGACCCTAATAAAGGATAAAGCGGGAGGTAATGAATGAATGAATATATACAGTATATATATACAGTATATATATATATATATATATATATATATATATATATATATATATATATATATATATATATATATATATATATATAATCACTAAATCTCTATGCTAACTTGACACCTAACATTATGTATTCAACAAAGGAATTGTAACATGAAATGCTGAGCAATTTCAGAAATATTTTACACCATTTGTTTTTTTTTTTTTTAATATTTGTAGTAATTGTATGAAATATTATCACAAAATCTACAATAATTAAACCAGCCATTTTGAAAAAATTATCTAAAAAATTTACAAATCTTGACTCGATACAATTCCAGATTACTTGTGCCTGAGGGAAAGGTCTTTATATTTTACTCTGGGTAAAAGAGTCTCTAAATGCACAGTTGCAATTGACTGGGTTCATAAATGGCTTGTAGCTTTGATAGTGCCATGTGCTATCCCTTTTTAAGTGTTTGCCCTCTTGTCACCTCCCTCACTGGCACATGCCTGCGTCTGGGCAAAAGGGTCAAAGTTGTAGAGGAGGAAGCGCCTTCCTTTTGTGTTGAAAACCCCTGAACTCCAGCGTTTGACACTTAACAATTAGCATCTGTCACAAGACTTGTGCAGCCTACAAGCTTTATTTCTTTATACCTGTTAGATCAACAAAGCTTCGTAATTGCAAATTTGACGAAATTTGCATGCACCAACTCATATGAAAAGTTGGGTTGAGGCTTTTCTTACAACAGCATTAATTTCCCAAACAAACCAATCCAGACATATGAATTCCACATTCGATTTATTTTGATTTAATAAAAAATATTACAGCTTTAATGCTAAATGCATTTTGAAGTTTGTTCATATATATATATATATATACATTATATACATATATTTATATATACATATATATATATATATATATATATATATATATATATATATATATATATATATATATATATATATATATATATAATTCCTAAACAATTTTGTTTTCTTTAACTGTGAACAATTTCACATACAGATACATTAACATATTCATGAAACAGCCTGTAATTTGGCTAATATAAATATCCTGTTATTAGTAAATCACATAATTATTATAAATTAATATTCCTTGGCAGTGGCTTTAAAATGTATTCACATGATGCAGCTTGAGATTTATTTATATTACTTTCTTTTTGCCTTTAATTTGCCTGGAAAATAAAATCCCTGGGTGTGCATGAGTCTAAACTCACAGTACAAATACAATCACACACAGGGGACATAAATTTGTGATGCAGTCATGTTATATTTTACTGAATTTAGGATTTATTACTTGGATACCTTTACAATTCCCGAGACCCTTAATTTATTGTTTTTGGATAGTGAAAACTATTCTCACATGCATATTAATTTGCACCTTTGACACTGTTTCTTTCATATTCATTTTTCTAAACACCACCCCCATCACCAGTGGTCAGGACCTATTTTCTCCTCTCGTTTTCTACCTTTTTAAAATGTACTGTCATGCTCCTATGATACTTGATGGTCCTGTTGAATGGCCATCATCCTCTGGCACACACTCCCACTGGGGGGATAATTAAAACAACTCAAAGACAATGGAAGGGATCCTTCCTTCCCCCATTGAACCTCACCACTTTCTTGCTGCCAGAGGGTCACAGTTGCTCAGAATGAGACCCCCACCGAACGCACACACATTCAGCAATCAGCACTCTTTGCTCTAACACATTGCATTATGGACAGTGAGCATAATGAATAGTTTGAAACACAGGGTTCATTCAGACATGGGTTCATTCACACATGGGCATTCCTCCACTGAATCTAAATCTGATAACTCAGCAGGGCAGCACACTGTGCTAGATGAATTTAATTTACATGTTGCTGCTGCACATACAACACCGGAGCCAGTTAATTCAGTTGCAAGCGTTTTTGCATTGCCAATTCTAATGCAAGCACTGGAACATTTAGAACAGACAGTCTGCCTGCAATATGGGTTATTTATAATCAGTGCCTAATCCTCAGGGAACTATGGCGCAAAATGTGTTTCACTACAAAGGCGGCAAAATGGAAGTACGAAGCACTTCCCTTTACAAACCATGTAATTAACACCTTGTTAAAGGCACATGAGATCCTACATATGGGAGGAATTATTTCTCGTAAACTGAACAGTGTGCAAGGCGTGTGTAATAGACTCTTGCTGAACCAATATACGATGGCCATCAGGCAGTGTTTGGAATAATAAGTTGTACAAGTTAAATAACATAATAATAAAAATAGAACCATAAGGAGTAAGGATCACAATTAAAAACTATGTCAGATACCAAACTTTTTGTGCTTGTGATCTCCTAGTCTTAGCAATGAAATCCTCAACAAATAAATGAAATCCAAGCATAACAGATCTTCTTTCACCATCCTCCCACCCATTTTCATCCATAATACTTAGTGACTTCACATCCTGAGGCACAGCAACTCAGGCATTAAATTGATGTTGCCTCTTCAAACGCAGGCCTTTTTTGACGGCATGTTTGAGTTACTTTATAGCGCTCATTTGGGCCTGGCTCGCAGTCTAAACATGGGAGGATCTGCATTTTCGCTCCATTAAAGTAAACCTGAGGGGGGGCAAACTCACTTCGGGAATAAAGACAGCTTGCTCATTTGGCCAAGTGGGAGGTAGGGGCTTCCGAGCTCAGAGCTGTTAATTAGTTTTTGGTCTTCGAAGGAGCGTGTTGCAATACATCGGTCCTTAACTGAGATTTAGGTAGTGAGAGAAAAGCTGTGCATGGATTTAGCTGGATTCGCCTGTCAGTACATGATGAATTTGTGATTTTTTTTGTTTAGCTTAATATATTAGTGAACTTAGCCAGATGCAGGCAGGTTATTAAGGATTTTTAATAACATAATCACTCAGTTTAATGGTAAGTCACATGCACAATTTGTAGCTTGTGGAAAAAAAAGCTTTAATGCCACACACTGCAAATAAGAAAAGAAAAAAGGATTAAGGATTTTTTTTTGAAGGTCTAGTTTTAATTGTGCCAATAAAAATAAACTGGGTTATATTGGTAATAAAAAGTAGTCCCTAAAACGTTATGGCAGTGCATTTTGGACAACGGAATGCTTTCATTTTTGTCAGGACATTTTGGGGAAGGTCCTTTTCTGTCCCAACATGAGTGTGCACCAGTGCACAAGGTCCATAAAGCTATGGCTGGGTGAGTTTTGTGTAAAAGGACTTGACTGTCGTACAAAGTCCTGACCTCAACCCCATCACACACGTTTAGGATTAACTAGAATCGGTATCGGAAGCCCGACTCTACAACATCATTTCTTCCCAAATGTGTTTTTGCATAAAATAGAACATCAAAGTTTCTGGATAATGTTTTCTGTGTAATGTTAAGGTGTCTGTCTATATGTATAATTCAAGGTTGCAGTTTTTCTAGCTAAATTATGATACATAAAAATACATTCATGTTGTTGTGACCTATGATAAAACATCATATTTCTAATATAAGTATTGAAATTGAGGTTTTTCCCTGAGTATGACTATGCTCCATACACTCAAAAGCATATGACATTAATCCACTCTGGAATTCTGTGGACTGAGCTGTTAACACTCCGCTGTCTCCTCAGAGCTTTTAAGGCAACACTGTTATCTCTCAGACCAGGGCATACTTATCACACAAAAGGGAACTGTATGTAACCAGAAACAATAGGCATGATTGAGTGCATTCCTTCATGGGTGTTGGGTTACGCAGCTCCTTTTTAATAGACAATATTTGACTCTCAGCGAGTGTCCCAGCTTGACCCTTATCAGTGTCACAAAGCAAGGCATTTTTCATAAGCTAATTGGGAAGATACAATTAAAGCTGTGCAAACAGGAAGGAGGCCCAGGAACCCCCCCCCAGTAAGGTGACATTAATCGAAGATGGCATAACAAGCATGAGACAACAGGAGTGTGGCTTTGACACAAGCATAAACACACACCCAGCAGCTAATACACTTGCTTTTTACAGCACTTCTGGTTTCTGTTTAGTTTTTCTACTTAATGTTAATATACAGTTAAGATAATTGTCATATTATATAAATCATATTATTATTATTATTATTATTATTATTATTATTATTATTATTATTATTATTATTATTATATAGTGGGCTATGTATAGCTATTAGAGTCAGGCCCTTTTAATGTTGTGGTCTTATTCAGATAGAACAACATTTCAGTCAGGCATAATAATAATTAAAAAAATACATTAATAAATATGAATGTAGAACAAAAACGCCTGATTAAATATGATATGGAACACATAACCCCAAACACAAACACACAGACCTACACCCAAACACGTATGTAAATGTATATAATGTAGTTAAAGTAAGAACATAAGGAATGGTAAGTACTTTTCATAATTTTTAAAAATATATATAAAATGTATTTCTTTGTTCAATTTGATTTAATAATAATTTTTCCCACTAAATACTTAATCAATAGATATTAGCAATATTAAATTAGTTAAATTAAACAATGTTAATAATTTGATTGAATGTTAATGATAATTTTATTGAATGTAATGTTATATTTAATAAAAATATATTTATATATATTGCAGCGATAGATTGGCGTCCTGTCCTGGGAGTATCTGCCCAGCGCCCGAAAAGTTCTCCCCTGGATGGGCATGGGGAACTCCACTGCGACCCTAATATAGGACAAAGCGGAAGATAATGAATGAATTAATGAATATTCTTATATATTGATTCAATACCAATTTCAGAAAATGCTAAAAAATTATTTTGCTGACACATCATACATATACAATTATGCATTATTTTAATATGCTTGTATCTTATGGCCCATTAAAATGACAATATTCCAGTGCAATCCAGTGAACAGGATTTTTTACTGCAAGTCTCACTTTATATTATTATATAGAACAATTATTAAACATCAAAATCAAATAATTAGTTTAGAAACATATGCAGACATTTGAATTAAATTGTGAGATAAAGTTGTCTTAGTAACAATAGTGCATTAGCAACACTGGAGTTCCTTTAAATTAAGCCACCAAAAAATTTTGGTGAAAAAAGTGAGGGGGGTGAGAACTAGAATCCACTATGCTAATCTAGCAGATGTCTGCAGTGCTGGATACATTCCAGACAGCTTATAAAAACAAATTGTTGTGCTACTTTTAGAATTACCACCAACCATCCAACTCAGTGTATAATAAGACCATGGGTATATTTACTTTGAATACTATGATTTTTGTAAATTATTGGTAAAAGATCTTTTTAAAATCATGTTCAGATTTCATGCTGCCACATACTATTTAACAATGTTTTATACATGGTCAGTGTATAACTTACATAGTTTTACTGATATATCCATTTATCCATCTATCCATTATCTTCTGCTTAATCTTCTACTAGAGGCACTTAGCAGAATCACCCAGGATAGGGTGCCAATCTCTCGCTGGGCACACACAAACACACTCTATATGGGGCAATCTGGAGCATTCAATTTACCTTAATCCATGTTTTTGGACTGTGGAAGGAAACCAGAGAAACCCACACGGACACGGGGAGAACACGGAATCTCCACCCAGATTGAGAATCGAACCAGGAATCCCCAGCGCTGAGAGGCGAACATGCTACCCACTAAGCCACCGTGCCGCCCAAAATGAAATATATACTATTACCATTATGTATGAATCAGATCAAATCCAAACTTAGTTTATTTCGATAATTAGGTGCACATATGTAAAAGTTATTTACGGTGTAGGTCACTATTAGTGATATTACTGTAATAACACTATTGCACAGCATAAGCAAGTCCACATGAAAAAAATGCAGTAGCACTTACTAGGGGAACTCATACAACAAACTGTGAGCTGATTACAGGATTCAGACTGAAATAGAATTCATTCATTTAGAAAGACCCACACTACAGATAACAGGGTCATGTTACATCCCAAATTAGCTCAGATAAAAGAAAATGTGCCTTTCCAAGCATGCACAGCTGCAAGTCAGCTAGTGACACAGTTGGACAATAAGCTTGAGATGCACCAAGATCATATTTCCATTGTGTTTGTTTTTCTTGGATAAGGTATGCATGGGCAAAGAAAATATTGCTCTTCACCACTGCCATCTGTCAACTGCAATGGAATCTCCAAAAAAGCTTAATGCTAATTTGTTTGGCAACCTGCACAGACCAGAAAGGACAAACATTGTCAGGCATGCTTTACCAAACTGGCCGACCTCCAGATCCGAGCAACCACAACCTCAGTGTGCAGTTTGGTTTTGCATACAGATATTAGTTTTGTTTATGAAAATAGTCTGCGAACGTTTTCCAGTAAACTTGACCTTTCATTAGAGATGAATATAGCACTCATCCCATCTTGTTGACCTTCTCCACATCTGTTGCACAAGGATGAGCCGGCATCAACCATCATGATCCCTATGTAATTGTATAAGCAGCCCAGAGAGAGCAGAGCGTTTTCTTTCAGAAGGGTCAACCTGTCCCCCCAACTCTTTTTTGGGAACAGTTTTGTAATGAAAACAAAGGTGGTCTGTTGAAAAAGACCAGCGAGCTTTTGGCTTTACAAACTCACAAAAAATCTGCTGACTAGGGCCAATAAGTGTGAATAAAGGAAGAACATGAATGGCTAAACAAATTGTAGGCAATTTTGAAAGGCAGCACCATAGTCCAGATGTAATACAGGCATATTAAACAGGCATATCTTCTTCAGTAATACAACCCCAATTGCTACTGTCAAAAGAATAATCCATCTGCATGTGATCAGTCATAATATAATATCCAAGTCCAGATAAATTTAACTTATCTTATTATAGATTTAGCGAAGAAAAGCAAACTGCTTAAATGCTAATAAAAAATAATGTTTATATCGGCACTCACACATAGAGTGAAAATAAATAGTATGAAGCAGAAATACAAATAAATTATTCACCTTTCTAACCTACATGTTTTCATTTAAGTTCAAAATACTCTATGATTTATAATTTCCATGGTATCAAGTATTCCTTTTCACTCAGCGCTTAATTATTTATTCTCACAAAACATTTTTGTCCATTGAGTTCAAATTGATTTATTTAGATAGTTTAAATTTCCCCTGGGGGTTAAAAAGTATTGAATTCACGACTTCAATCAAAATATTTTCCTGTTAAATTGTACTGCTTCATAAAATAAACCTAATGTACTATTCAACTTTGTGAATGTTTTCCATTTAAATGCATTTAGAAGCAACCATAATGTAAAACATCACTGCTTTACAACTTGGATTTAAACCAATACTTCCTTTTGCCATGCTAATTACTTTTTTTAAATGACAAATAACTGCTGTAGTTTTTTATTCATTGTGTTATTGTTTAATGCATCACGTATGTGTTATGGTATGAAATATATATATACATATATATATATACCTTACAATTCATTCTTTACCACAGTCTATACAACTTATATGCAGTTGTAGTCAAATATACACATAAAAATATGTCCGAATTTCAACACTAAAGTAGTTGTAAGTATGTGTATGTGTGTGAGATCTTAATAGTAAACCAATTTTCATTACATACCATGTGATTCTTCACTAAGCTAAAACAAAACATAACATTTCTGAATGCCAATGCTAGGCTGGACTTAGAAATAGCATTCCTTTGTCCACGAAGGGACTTTATTGGGGTTTAACAGCACAGTCAGACCCTATTCATTGGTGAAAACACCATACTTATTTTTCAACCCCCTAAGCAACTGTTTTAAAATACTGCTCTCTGTCTTGAAAGACCACGGCAGAGCCAGTCACATCCTGACAGGCCAGGATGAGTGTAAAACAATAACACAATGAATTCCAAACTACACAATAGGTATGTGGCATTTAAAAAAAGTAATTAACATGGCAAAAGAAAGTATCAGTTTTATTCCATGTTGTAAAGCAGTGATGTTGCTTTAAAATGTCTTTCAATGTATAAAAAACTTTAAATGAAATAAATAGTTAACCTATGACTAATACAGAATGGCTCCGGACACACCTGGTCAATATGAAGAGGCACATATGAATAACAAAGTTCTCACATTTCCCTATTAAATTAACATAATGTGAATGCGCAGAGTTTACTTTCACATGAGCACCAACTTTAACGAGCGCAAATCAATAAGCATATCTTAAAGCTCACATGGTGAGCGATGGAATGCATCTTTTGTCAAGAGGCACGATGGTTCCCACACCCAGTGTGTCATTGTGTCTCCTTTTTTAATAACAATTGTCTCTTTATGACACCCTAACCCATGTACTGATTAATCCCCTTCCCAAATAAACCTCTTTTATCCATTAAAATGAAAAGCATCTCTCTTAGACTAACATCTGCACTAATATCCATATATAGGCTACTGATTAAGTTGAGTGCATCATGCAGTCAGATGACCTTGTGTACATTTGATTTGAATCATTCTTTATTGTACTTTTGTTTTTTTACTTCAAGTAAATTAACACATTTAGCAGATAACATGGGAAAAAAATGGGGTATTCTGACATTTCTAGACCCATTCTTATATGAGAAGATATCGATATTGTCCAGACAGTTAATTACATTAGAAGCCATTCAGTACCTTTTGGTAATAGGCCACCAAATTGCATGCAAACAAAGCAAAGGTCAAAAGCATATTGTTATCAAGCTGTGAAAAAGCAGGGGCAGAATTGTTGCATAATGCCTGATAAGCAGATCCCCCTTTACCACTAACCCCCAAAACGAATCCTAAATTTAAAAAGAGGGAGGGAGAGAGACGGGTGAGAGGGAGAGAGAAAAAAAACATAAAGAACAATACAAAAAGCAGTGACAACACGCACAGAGTGAAACAACAAACAAGGGTTCTCCCCTTCATCCTGCTAGGTTTAGTGGTTCCTTTTTCCTGGCAATTTTAAGACTTTGGGGGAAGGCTGATATCAGGCATGTATGCACTGTAAAAACACAACTTCACCAAACAGTGAGGAAGGGATTTTGGTTCTTTCTGAAGCCCTTTATGACCCCATTCAAACGCAGCCATTAAACTCACAGGAAGGAACAAATAAAGAAAGGAGCCCTTACAGTATCAAGAGGTCTTTTTAGACCCTTCTGTCTATTTCCAGATTCAACAGATCTGAACACCACATGTCGACCATGTTCTGTTTTATGTTAAATTTCCTGCTGCGGTAAAATTCAGAGTGAATTCTTGTTTATTCAGGAAAACTCAAAGTAAACACAGAGAGACAAGTGCCTCTGTAAAATGAGATGTAAGAGCAAGTGGTACCATCAGTCGAATCCACTATTGAAGGTAAAATACATCAATTACGCTTATTATTTTAAACAAAAAAACAACAACAACTAAATAGTGGTAGAAGTTGGAGTTTTGCAGGCAAGATATGCAAAACATAAAGAAGGAAGACAACAATGTGCAAGCAAACAAGAGGTTGAAACTATGAAATGAAGAAAAACTCCACCCTTTTATGGGTGCCTGGGATTGGGCTGTGGAAGCCTGCAAGATAATAGATCAAAGAGATTCAACAAGAGCACTTTCTGCTTTTCCCATGTAGCAATCATCTTTACGCATAATAGCTTTACACAAGGGCTCCGGCCTGAGAGCTCTACTGCGGGGGAGCAAGGCAATTCAGCTAGTGAATGAGCCGAAAGAAAAGTTTCACTTGAATCAATAAGCACCGGATAAAACAGTCTATTTTATATTTATACGAAAAGTAAATGGGCTTTCAGGACAATCAATAAGTATAACTTAAAGCACAGATGTATGCTCTGCGATGAAATACAAGGTTAAAAGTAATCACCGTAAATGGCTACAGGAATCAATCTAGGTGAAAAAACTGATGAGAAAGAAATGAATGCAAAGGTCTATAACGAGGGGTCATAATCTGCCAATTTCCTCCTATAATGAGCCGATCAGTGTAATTGGGATAGTGTTCAGAGTGGTTATACAGTGACACCTATAGGCAGAAACGAGTTACGTCACAGTCTAGGACCCAGAGATTCCTGTAAAAATATTCAGGAGTAGTGAGAATTAAAGATAAAGTGATAAAGGGATGTATTTTGCCTTCTGTACACACAGAGGAATTGGTCCTCCACATTTAACTCATTAATGCAGTGAAACACACACATTGGCCCAAAGTGGGGGCAGCCTTGTATACAGTACATTACACTTAAATTTGGTCATTTAGCAGACTCTTTATCCAAAGCGACTTACAAGGTGAGCACAGGGTTAATCACAGCATCCCTGGAGCAATAAGGGTTAAGGGTCTTGCTCAAGAACCCACATTGGTAACTTCAGTGGACCTGGGATTTGAACCCGTAACCTTCAAATTGATAGCCAAACACCCTAACCAGTGAGCTACCGTGCCCAGAAAGGAATTAGGTTTAGATACCTTGCCCAAGGGCATGCCAGCCATGGTACTTGGTGGGACCGTGAATCGAACTGGGGGCCTTCAGATGGTGAGGCCTGTTCCTTAACCACAAGCCTATGACTGCCCCTAAAATCAAAGAAATTCATCACATGCACCGTAATACAGTAATGTCATAGATTGTGATAAGGTCATAAATTATTTATTTTTTTAAAGTTTGAATTTAGGTTTAAATCCAAAGAGCAAATCATTTTACAATCAAGTCTGTAGTGCAAAAAAGAAATCATCCTTCATTATCATCCGTTTAATCCTCTACTAGGGTTGTGTGTGTGTGGGGGGGTACCCTATGCCCATCCAGGGAGAAAGTATCAGCCTCTGGCCAGATATACTTACTCACACAGAGACACGCTCTATACAGGGGAATTTAGAGCATTCCGTTTACCTTGAATCCATGTGTTTGGACTGTGGATGGACCCGAAGGAAACCCACGTGGACACAGGAAGCACATGGAAACTCCACCCAGAATGTGATCCGAACCTGAATCCCCAGCGCTGAGAGGTGGCAATGTCAACCACAAAACCACCATGCCGCCCCCTTACCTACATCAATATGTAAAATTTTTCAGCAGGACAGATACCAAAAGAATTAATGATGAATGTTTTAGAATGACATATTAAAAGCAAATCTTTATCCAGAAGAAAGGATGCACAAGTGTCATCTAACTAACCAGAACAATGTGGAACAATACTGGCTTGAAAAATGTTCTAGAATTAATCCCAGACCCTACAGTATAAAGGCTGAATACTCATTCTGTCTCATAAATGTCTAAAGTGGTGAAAATCTCCATCTACGCATCCATGATGATAATCATCCAACATGCTTTACTTTTTAACTGAATGGTTTATATGGAGACAGCTTCCAGTTCTCATAGTTTATACATTTATGAGACAGAATGAGTATTCAGCAAAAGTTTGTAGGGGTATGTTAGACCATTATTGGCCATTCTGTATGCGAAAATGGAAAGATTTTAAGTTTTGAAGATGGTTAACCTTGATTTTTTAGAGAAAACAGAGAAAAATAAAGAGAGAGTCAGGAAGAGAGAGAATGTAAGATAGGGAAGGAAAAAATAAGGATGTAGTAAGGAAAAAAATCAATGCACACTTGTTTTTGAGTCCCACTTAAAACCTTTTATTCCTTGCAAACTTTCAGACAATGGCAAGGTCAGTGAATATTGACTAATTTCCCCACAAAGCTTTGCTTTTAAAAAGATGAAATAATGGATTTAAAGATTGTTCATTAACAATAAATAGATACATGTTAATATTACATCAAAACTTTATTATTAAAATAATGAATAATATATTACATTATAATCACACCTGCCTCTCAGTACTGGGAATTCAGATACGAAAACCGATCTGGGTGAAATTTCTTCCAGTGTCTCTATAGGTTCTCCAGTTTCCTCCCACAATCAAAAAACATGAAGTCAAGGTGAATTGCCCTTATCCAAATTGCCCCTATATAGAGTGTGTGAGATAAGATCAGAAAATACTACAAACATTGTTTGGATTGTTATTAGACCCTTATTTTAGACCCTTTTGCTGGCACCAAGCTAGGAGGTTTTCATTTTAGGCCCATCATTTATATCTTAACAGAACATTTAAGATGAAAATATATTCTATTTCAGACCTTATGATTTGCCTGAAGTGAATTTAACATTCATAACAGGCTTATAAGGACAAGTTGAAAAAAAACATCTACCTTATCACTAGCTTTGAGGCCAATGAAATGTAGTTAGCATCTAACCAGAAGTGCAATATATACATTATATACATAAAGTGCAGTAGTAATAGTGACTGGTGCATGGAACGGTGAAGTATTTCAATGTAGACACATAATATGAACATGATATAATATGAGAATATTGGTTAATGGTTAGCACGTTCGCCTCTCAGCACTAGGGATTCCCTGTTCGAATCCCCATCTGGGTGGAGTTTCCATGTTCTCCCCGTGTCTGCGTGGGTTTCCTCCGGGTTCTCCGGTTTCCTCCCACAGTCCAAAAACATGGATCAAGTCAATTGAATTCTCAAAATTGCCTCATATAGAGTGTGTCTGAGTGAGTGAATGTGTGCCCAGCGATAGATTGGCACCCTGTCCTGGGTCTATCTGCCCAGCGCCTGAGACGTTCTCCCCTGGATGGGCATGGGGAACCCCACCGTGACCCTAATAGAGGATAAAGTGGGAGATAATGAATGAATGAATATATATATATATATATATATATATATATATATATATATATATATATATATATATATATATATATATTGTGTGAGTGTGTGTATTGAGTGTGTGTCCAGCGATGGATTGGCGCCCTGTCCTGGGTATATCTGCCCAGTGCCAGAAATGTTCTCCCCGGTTGGGCATGGGGAACCCCCCCGTGACCCTAATATAGGATAGAAAGCAGAAGATAATGAAAAATATATACATATATATATATATATATACACAGTATATCTATAACAGTATATATTTTTACTTTTCTTTGAAAAGAATTAATAAGAATTTGTAAGTATTGTTTTCTGTAAATCATACCTCAACGCTGTTAGAAATGCTGCGAGGTTTTCATGGCTTGATCTTATCTAAAAAAGACAATAGCACAGCGAAAATGTTTTTGCAGGCTGACAAGTCAACACTATTAACATTAACCAAAACATTGTCAAAGCTATTATTAGTGTCAGGTGCAAAAACAGCTCTTGTCATAGTGTGTATGTGTAACAATATTCATAGCACTGGAAACTTGCAAACATTTGAAAATACCATTGAAACCGAAATAGAAATTTTGTACAACATATACAAACTAAAATGCTGTATTTGGACTAAATTACCAGCAGTAGAACCTTAAACACATCCTACCTAAAATAAAAGTGCATATGCAGTGTAGGCTTGTGGTTAAGGAACCAGCCTTGCGACCTGAAGGTCCCCAGTTTGATTCCTGGGCGCACCAAGTACTATGGCTTAAGTGCCCTTGAGCAAGGCACCCAGTACAAGTCTGCCCCCCACCATGAGCATGGGTGCTCACTTCACCAGTGTGTGTACATGTGTTTCATTACATGGATGGGATAAATATGGAGGACAGATTCCTCTGTGTGTAAGCACAGTAGGCAAAATAATCCTCTACTGTGTTTCCCATGCCCATCCTGGGGAGAACGTTTTGGGCGCTGGGCAAATACACCCAGGACAGGACTCCAATCTATCGCTGGTCTCACTCACACATACACAGACACACACACACTTTATGGGGCAATTTAAAGCATTCACTTTACCTTGAATCAATGTCTTTGGACTGTGGGAGGAACCCAAAGAACCTTTATGTTTAGCATGTTTGCTGAGAGGCAAACATGCTAAACATAAAGCCACCATGCCACACCCTACTAGTTCTCTATTTTCATTTATTCATTCATTCATTATCTTACACTTAATCCTCTACTATGGTCACAGGGGGTCCCCATGTCCATCCAGGGGAGAACATTTCAGGACAGTGCCAATTTATCCCTGGGCACACTCACTCACACACACACACACACATACTATATGGGGCAAATTAGAACATTCAGAGTCACTGACTCTGGCCTACAGGACCATTTCTGGATCTGCCCCCTCTTAACTTTACTCTAACTTTTCAAAATACACCAATTCACTCTTTTGATAATTCTCACTCCATGGCGTTCACCACTGCAAATGGTGGAACGATCTTCCATCTCTGTCCGAAAGGCAGTCACTTGACATTTTTAAGAAACTACTGAAGACACATCTTTTTAACACCTGTTGTAGGGGGGAAAAAAAGGGGGGGGGGGTTAGATAACGATCAGATTTGATAATTCTACAGTGTAGCTACTGATTTCTGTTGTTCTCATTTGTAAATCATTTTGGATAAAAGTATCTGCTAAATGACTAAATGTAAATGTAATGCATTCAATTTACCTTATATCCATGTTTTTGGACTGTGGGAGACCGGAGAACCCAGAGGAAACCCACGTGGACACGGTGGAGAACATGGAAACTCCATCCAGATTGGGATTCCCAATTGGGAATCCTCAGTGCTGAGAGGTGAACATGCTAACCACTAAGCCACCGTGCCGCGGAGATAAAGATTGGCATAAGAAAAGAATGAGGATCATTTCTGCATGATGAACGGAAGCAACTGGTCTTTTAAGCAACAGTTCCCAAACCCTAAGTAGGTGTTATTCAACGAAATGGTCTCATGGTGGTAAACACATAACACTGGAGATTATTCATAAGTAACATTAACAAGTACTGTACTGAGGTAAATTAGTGTTGATTTTATTAGCACTTTCCATATTTTCCATAAGTTTATAAAATGCCGATTAGTGCTACCATCTTACAGACAGATGTCCGGGTTCTATTCCTAGATAGGGAAACAAAGGATCCCCCTGTGCTTGGGTGGCGTTTCTCCAGGTTCTCGTTTCTCCCCATATTTCAAGAACACGATACATTGGAGATATTAATTTCCCCTATTCATGAGATTTGAGAAAAAAACTTGGTGTGCTACCTTATGAAAACTTTTTCTGATCAACTCTATGAATAAGTATCATTGTAGACCGGCCTATAGAGTACCCAAGGATCAGATACGACTGACTAAATAAACAGAAAATTTTATGTAATCAAATATTTCAATAATTACATTTATTTTTATACATTCTGTATCAAGACTTGTTAAACTGCTGTAAACTATTTTATTCAGTAGCTTATGGTTTACTTTTGATCGGTTGTCAGGCTAACAGACAAAGGAAGAGAGAACAGGTGTTATCACCACTGATTTGCTCAGTCGATGTGTGTCCTCGTTGTGTGTGGAATAGGAAATGGTCTAATGTGAAGTCTGGTGGTCAGATGAGTGCTGAGGCAAACATATTTGCTCTCATATTTCATGTATTTGTCGCTGCATCTCTGCAACTGCCTTACAGATCTTATCTTCCAACTGTCACTGAACAACATGCAGGAAATTAGATTACGTTCTCATGTCTAGGTGCAGAAAACAGTAACTGCAAAGCTGGGGAAATGAGCAGTATCAGCACTTATGATAAGGTTTGCTATTATGTGTTAATTGCTTTGTGATTGCACCGTTTCATATGAACCAGCTCACGTGAGAAATCGGCCCGGAAAGAAAGATTTCTTGACTTTTGGTTGAGAGGTCACATGTGTGTGTGTGTGTGTGTGTGTGTGTATGTAAATATGACTGTAACATTTGCAGGATGTCTGTCTTTCAGCCAGCATTCTAATGCAAAACCAATTAAGAGTTGAGCAGAAGTCTTTACTTCAGTCAAGACTTTTTTCATTTATAGTGGTTTACATGATTAGTATCATTAGGTTTAGTGATTAGCATGTTCTCCACTCACTGCCGGGGATCCAGCTTCTAATCCCAATTTGGGTGTCCTGGGTGTATCTGCCCAATGCCTGAAATGTTCTCTCTGGATGCCCCCCCCTCCCCTGCAACCTTAGTGGAGGATTAAGTGGAAGATAATGAACCCAGAGGAAACCTATGCGAACACAGAGAGAACATGAAAACTCCACCTAGATTGGGATTTGAACCTGAATCCTCAGTGCTGAGAGACATAGGTGCTAACCAGTAAGCCCCTGTGCCACCTGACCAGCAAGCAAAACATTGCAAAAGTCTGATACAAGGACACATAGCTCATTTTGGTAAGATGGTTCCACACAAACAAAAAAAATTTCTTTAATAACAATCACTAAGGACAGCACGGTTTCTTAGTGGTTAGCATGTTTGCATCTCAGCACTGGAGATTCCAGGATCGAATCCTAATCTGGGTGGCGTTTCCATGTTCTCCCTGTGCAAGCGTGGGTTTTCTCCGGGTTCTCTGGTTTCATCCCACAGTCCAAAAACATGGACTCAAGGTAAATTTAATGCTCTAAATTGCCCCATATAGTTTGTGTGACTGTGTGATTGAGTGTGCCCAGTGATAGATTCTCAGCGCTGAGAGACATAGGTGTTACCAGTAAGCCACTGTGCCAGCTGATCGGCAAGCAACACATTGCAAAAGTCGAGCTGGGATAGGATTAGTAATACCCTGATGTTGTACTTGGCTACATGTTTAGACCAATGATATTAGAAATAAACCTAAATTAAGCTCAACTCTGAAACAAGGACACATAGCTCATTTTGGTGAGATGGTTCCACACAAACAAAAAAAATCTTTAATAATCACTAAGGACAGCACGGTTTCCTAGTGGTTAGCATGTTCGCATCTCAGCGCTGGAGATTTTAAACACGTAATGTGCACCATCAGACTGCAATGGAAATGTGTATTCTCCAGCGATTAAGCTAACTATTCTTGCTTGGACATTAAAAAAAAGTCTTATTGACTACCTAAACCTAAAGCCAGATACAAGGTGTGGTGAAGACGCAATTACATTCCTCTTCCACCTAACAATTTAAAAGTAAAAAAAAAAACATCCGGAATTGTGTCCTTTTCAAATCTTTTCAAGAACCTTTAGTATTTCAACATAACAAGGCCCCTGGCCAAAAGGAGTGCAATAAAACGCCTGCAGTCTGTTTGGTAAAACTTGACTGACCAGCATGAAGATCTGGCCTTAACAACATTCTTTAAGACTAAAACAAAAATGCAACCAGAATCAGGGACTCACCTTGAAAAAGGCAGGGCCGAGTATCAGTGCCTGACCTCACCAATGCTCATGTACTCAGATTCGAATACTTGCTGAATTATAAGATGGTATAGATGACATAGCAGCAAAGTAATATGGAAAGAGGATGGAATTAGTGGACAAGCAAATATCAAAGTTTGTCTGGACCACATTAGGGATGCTGGGAAGTGTGGTGGATAGTAATGTTACCTCATAGTTTAAAAAAAAAAAAAAAAAAAAAAGGTCCTGTGTTTGACTCCCAAATGTGAGGCCTGGATCCTCTCTCAGTGGAGTTTGCAAGTCCCCCCTCTCTCCATTTCTGCATGGACTTCCTTTCATGGCACAAAAGCATATGGAAGGTCTTTCTTGTTCAAAGCAAATTCTTTCGCATCACTGTACTGTGAGAGCCTGCACAAGATGGTAAAGAGCGGGACAAACATTTATGGGGAAATGAGCAGAACATAACAATAAACATTAAGTAAATAAATAAATTGAACCCTAATGGTTTAGTGATGTTGAATGTGTGTGTGTTTCATCCTGTTCTCCTCCCACCACCCAGCTGGTGGAGCCCCTACAAAATATTCAATGTTTCTGACTCTAAACTAATAATATATTATATTTTTTAGTCTGGGTGGCTTAGTGGTTAGCACGTTCGCTTCACAGCGCTGAAGATTTAGGTTCAAATCTCATTTTGGGTGGAGTTTCCATGTTTTCCCCGTGTCCACATGGGTTGCCTTCAGGTTTTCTCTCACAGACCAAAAAAATGGATTCAAGGTTAATGAAATGCTCTAAATTGCCCCATAGTGTTCATGTGTGAGTGTGCCCAGTGATAGATTGGCACCCTTTCCTGGGTGTATCCGCCCAGCACCCAAAAGGTTCTCCCCTGAATGGGCATGGAGAATCCCCCGGCCAAAAAAAACTAATGAATTTTTAGTCCAGACTGACTAATCGCTTCCATATTTTATTCTATTGTCCTGTTTTACTTTAGTAACTGATTGTATTTACTTAAAATAGAACTGGAGTAATTAAATTTATATTACTTTAAAATAGAACTGGAGTAATTACAACCATTAAGTTCGATTTTAGTCAGAAAGATATGTTAGATTTCAACAAGGAGCAGAAAATAATGTATAGAAAATTTAAACCACTTCTAACAAATCAAATATTACCACGTTCTTCTTAGCACTAGAGATCCAGGTCCGAATCCTGATGTAAATGGAGTTTAGAGGTTTTAAAATTATCCAGTGTTCATTTTCCTCCCACTAGTTCAAACATATCAATTCAATGTGAATTGTCTACTTTAAATTGCCCCTATAAAGTGTGTGGGTGAGTGAGCCTGTGTGAGAATGTGCACAGCGATGGATTGGATGTGTTCCACTTTCGCTGGGCACTTTCATTCACTGATGGGCATGGGGGACACTCTGCGACCTTAGAAGAGGATTAAGTGGTCAAGATAAGATGAGATATTTATCCTGTGTAGATTTGAGCTTGATTCACTAATAAAAATGAAATTAAATACTAAAATTAAACACAAATTTTAATGAAGTTCTCAGTTAATAGTAACAACGTTTTTTTGGCTGTGTAGCACTGAATATTCATAAAGACATTTTTATCAAAAATTTAAACAATTTTATTAGGATATTGCAGGAACGGTTGTTTTTCTTTAAATACAAACAAAAAAAATAATAAACAAATAGGATAGTGCTGCCCCAATGTCCACTTTATGAGCTAAAAAAAACACATTAAATTCAGCTGAACCACATAATAAATGTTTTATCTGTATATGTAAATTAACCAAAACGGATTTTTAGTTTTAAACATTTCCGATGATCAACAAACTGAAGTAGTGACAGCACATTAAACGTAAAGTTAAAATTAAATACAAAAAAGACAGAAAATATTAACTAATTAATGTTCTTACACAGCTCACAACGTTTGTCCTCATTGGGAGTCCTCATTGTTAGATTGTATATTAGAATCTAAGAAAATTTGGTTGGATGGAATTTGGTAGATAGTGGTTTGGTGATTTTGTGCTGAGATTGTCAGGGGAAGGTCATGTTCAAGGAGGGAACTAGTTGGTTCCATGTCTAGCTCAGACACAATCAAATCACCGTGATCAGCTGTTTCCACTTCGCATGGGCGCGTGGGTATGTCCTTTGGAGGCGTATGTTCACCACCTGTGGATTGTTTGAGGGATGAGTCAATGGTCGCCGCTGTGGACATGGTGTGATGACCCTCACTGACCACCGTGACCTCGGTTCCACCTTGTTGGATGAGAGCATGGAGGCTGTCTAAGTCGGAGCAGGTGGTAATAAAAGCATGGTTTTCTGAGGTGGAGGGAAGATAGTTCTGCGTCTCCATTGACACTGGAGAAGAAATGCTGGGCTGAAGGAGAGAGTTCTCCTCACCGGCACTGACATGAGTTAGAAGTACAGTTTGGTGCTTGATGTCGCCCTCTGCTGGTTGAGGAATGTGCTGCACAGGTGTTAAAAGCCTAACTGACTGTATGATAGGGTTGAGAATTACATTTTGCCCCTCTGTGCTCAGCAGAACATTTGCAGCTTTTGTAGAGGGCATGTCCACTGAGGGTTGGATGAACGTTCCCTCCTGACCCAGAGAAGGTGCGACAATGATTTTCAGCTGTGTGCTTCCATAGGAAGAAACTAAGCTGTCTGTGAGGGTCAATGAAACCTGTCTAGGTACTTCTTCTGCCTTTTTTTCAATTCTAGTATTATTTAGTAATTGTCCACTTTCACTGCTCTGCTGTTTCTGTTTGTTGTCATGCTGCCGCTTATGGCTACGTAACGAGTCCTCTCTCACAAAAGAGGCATCACATAAGTCACATCGGTATGCTTGGGCTGCCTCCAGCCTGATCCGGTACCTTGAGCCTGCAGCGTTAGGAGGCTCCTCTTCGACTCTGCCTTCTTTGCCGGACTTGGCCCTCCCACCGAGGAGTGTCTCACTGTGACTCTTCCTCATGTGGACGAGCAGGTTGGCCCGCTGCTTGCTGGCAAAGGGGCAGTGGTGGCAAGCAAATGGCCTCTCATCTGAGTGCACCCGCTCATGCCTCTTGAGTGCCCCCTTGCTGGTGCATGAGTAGGGGCAGCAAGCACAGCGCAGGGGGTGAGCTGGGGCGTGCTGCCGAGAGTGGGCGCGCAGAGCTGCCTTGGCTGCGCAGCGGAAGTCGCATTCGGTGCAAGAGTAGGTTCCGTGGCGTAGCCGCTCATGAGACTTCAGGTTGGCCTTCATGGCACAGCGGTAGTCACACAAGTTGCAGGAGTATGGCTTCTCGCCCGAGTGCACCCGTGCATGCCGCTTCAAATCGGAATTTATTTTGAATTTGGCACCACATTCACCACACTGGAATGGAGCGTCGCCTGTGGAAAGAAAATAAAGCCTTAAATGTGTAAAAGAATCAAGTATCAAGATTGAATTATTGTGGTACATTTACGTTTAGGGCGACACAGTGGCTTAGCATGTTCGCCTATGTTCGCCTATGTAAGTTTTAATCTCAATCTGGGTGAGTTTTCATGTTTGAGTGGGTTTCCTCCGGGTTCTCCGGTCCACTCCCACAGTCCAAAATCATGTATTTAAGATAAATCGAACGCTCTAAATTGACCCATATTGCATGTGTTAGTGTGTGTGAGTGCATGTGCCCAGCAATAGATTGGCGTCCTGTCCTGGGTGTATCTGCCCAGCCCCCAAAACTTCCCAACCCCCCAAACCTAGTAGAGGTTATTTAGCAGGAATTTTCATCTAAAGCAACTTAAAAATATCCCAACTTGGTCAGAGAACAGATTTGACCATACAGTAACCCTGGAGCATTCAAGGACCCACACTGGTAACTTAAGTGACCTGGTATTTGAACCCAAAACCTACAGATTGATAGCCCAACACCCTATCCACTGAGCTACCACAGCCTAGTATGTTTGCCTTGACAATAAACCTATAACCTATAGAGAGATGTGGTAGCTCAGTGGTTAGTGTGTTGGGCTATCAATTCAAAGGTTGATGGTTCAAAAAAAAAAAAAAAAAAAAAAAAAAACATGTTCACTGAGGTTACCAATGTGGACCCTTAAGCAAGACCCTTAATCCTTATTGCTTCAGGGGTGCTGTCCCTGTGTTCTTATTCATCAAGTTAGGATACTTGTAAGTCACTTTGGATATAAGCATCTGCTAAATAACCAAACGTAAATGCAAGGTAATGTATAACCTTACAGTAGGTATACACATTACAGTTCATGCAGGGATTCTCTGGTTCCTACGCTTATACAACAGTGCTTGTGCATTTAAAACTGGGTTGACCTGTGTGTGAGCGCAGATGCACTGTAAGCTGGCTGGAGTTGCGACTGGCATACGAGCAGATCTGGCACTTGAACGGCCGTTCGTTATAATGCACGCGCAGGTGCTTCTTCAGACTGCTGCTGTCGGCGGCTGCATATGTGCAGTGCTTGCACTTGTGAGGTTTCTCCCCAGTGTGCGAGCGGATGTGCAAGTTTAGCTTATCCCGTCGGCTGAAGCACTTGTGGCACAGCTCACACTCGAACGGCCTCTCACCTGGACAAATAACATGGGTTATAAACATGCACGGAATTGTCAAATTTTCTATACAGATAAAAAATATATATATTACCAGTGTGAGTAAACATATGCCGCTCCATGTCTTTTTGGCCATACTGTGTTTTGAATGTGCAACCTTAAAACAAATTTAAAATTAACAGGATGACACAAATTTGTCTTGTGCTATCGCATCACTTGTGCTCACCTAAAACACTGCAGGTGTGCTTCTTTTGAGAAAGGCCTGGTTTCAGCTTTCTGGCTGAGGTTTTTTGGATTTTCGCAGTCTTTTTGACAACCTTTGATAGACATCCCTGTAACGCTTCCTCCACTGGAAAACCTACCTGGACTGATTCTGAGTGACATAAAACACAGTGCAAACTTGTATACCTATATATGTGACTCAGCATGTTGAGTTAGATATATGAAAAAGGAATTGCAGTGTGCAACAAAATAAAGGGAAAAAAAACAAGAGAAACCTGGCCATGTCACCAGTCCATCACATTTCATGTTAAAAAATAAAGGTAAATTAAGTAGCTGCTGTGCATTTTGGTTCCTGAAGAGGAAATTAACTTATTTCAATCTGTTAATATCCATTTACAACAGTGCAAGCACTCAACAGTTAATATTAATTCTCAGGAGTTTTTCTAACACTGATGTAACAGTGACCTCTAGTGGAATGTACAGTAACAGCATTGGAAACAAAGCGCTGGAAGGCTTGAGACAGGTTCTTGCACAGTCTGGAGAACGATAGAAGATGCTGTTTTACTTGGGTTAAGGTAAAAAAGAGAGGGGCCACTGGGAGTTTACAAAATGAGGAGTTTGTATATGATGAATGGAGGCCTTTACATCCCTGCTTTCAAATTGTGAACAAAAATTCCACAATAACAAAACTGGCTATAGATGTAATATTTCAAGTGAGATTTTTCTGTTGGTATTTTTGGCTGTGAAAAGCTAATTTGCAATTCACCTTTAAGTTAAAACCACCTAACTTTTTTTCATGTACTTTTTGGAAACTTTCTTTATTAGGGTAAACTATGCTGGATTTTATTTTTGCTTATCATTATCATTTAGGGCGGCACGGTGGCTTAGTGGTTAGCACGTTCGCCTCTCAGCACTAGGGATTCCCGGTTCGAATCCCCATCTGGGTGGAGTTTCCATGTTTTCCCCGTGTCCGCGTGTGTTTCCTCCGGGTTCTCCGGTTTCCTCCCACAGTCCAAAAACATGGATCAAGTCAATTGAATTCTCAAAATTGCCCCATATAGAGTGTGTCTGTGTGAGTGAGTGTGTCCCCAGTGATGGATTGGCGCCCTGTCCTGGGTCTGTCTGCCCAGCGCCCGAGACGTTCTCCCCTGGATGGGCATGGGGAACCCCGCCGCAACCCTAATAGAGGATAAAGCGGGAGATAATGAATGAAAGTGCCACTTTTAAATACAATTCTTGTTCCATCCATATCTGGATGGAGTTTTCTCCGGGTTCCTCCCATAGGCCAAAAACATGGATTTAAGATAGATTGAATGCTTTAAATTGCTGCATATAGTCTGTGTCTAAGTGAGAGTTCCCCCGTCCTGGGTGTATCTGCCTAGTGCCCGAAACCTTCTCCCCTGAATGGGCTTGACCACGTCCACACCCGTCCCCACCGTGCGACCCTAGTAGAGAATTAAGTGGAAGATCAGGAATGAATGAAGAAATACTACAATACAGTGTTGACAACACAACAGAAGGACTGATCTAAGCTGTAATTAATCTGTTATGTCATAAGTACAGCATCAGTATAAGAATCAACCTAAAGATGGTAACCCATGTGATACAGAAACAAAGGTTCTTTTTGTTTGGATTCTGCATGACCACCCTCTGCCTGAATGGGTTTTCATTAATTGCCCCGATAGGATCGTTTGTACACAATGGTTGAGAAAGCCCTCAGTGACATACTTCGTAAAAACCTTTACTGGGTAACGCAGTAATCTGGTACTATTGACTGAAAGGATAACACGCTTAGACACACATTAAGTGAATAAAAAAGTATGAAGATATTTATTATGAAAAATTTTAGATTTGCGCTTCTGCACCTATAGGGTCCTGGTAAGACCTGTATCTTTTATTACATAATCTTTGCTGGTTGCATATATTGTCTGTTAGTGTGAATATACTTGTCATTAGTGGTTTTGGTCTCTAGTTTCGGTCTGTTGCTAATTTGCGCCTTGTGTAGAATGTGATATGATTCCGGTGCGGGTGTGTCCAGACGATAACTATTTAAAGTTCTATTTAAAGTAAGACGTTTTGTGAGGAAAAATAAATAAATAAATAAATAAAAAATAAAAAGCGGGATCGGATAATGATCAGGTTTGATAATTCTGTAGCTGGTTTTTCTGTAACTACTGACTTGTGTTGTTCTCTCATTTCTAAGTCACTTTGAATAAAAGTGTCTACAAATAAATGGAAATGTAATGTATTCCCAGAGATCCTATTATATAATATTAAAAGGACACATCAGTGTTTATACTAAAAATAATATGTTACCTGCACTTAAACCTGATTGCGTTATTGGATCACAGTGTGTTTATTTATCTTGTTAGCAAGAAGAGGGAAAAAACTATTTAAAAAAACCCCAGAAATAATTAAAACTCACCAGTTGCTCCTGCAATAAAACCTGATACATTTGTTGTAGAAACCTGACAGCCATTTTGTTTATGGGCTAAAAACAATTCAAAATTGTTGTACTGCTGCTTGCAGAAGCCACAGATGTGGATGTCTGGGCTCACCTCCATCAGCAAATGGTTCACCCCTGCAAGAGAAAAGAGCAAACCTGTCAACATAAAAAAAAAAGAAAAAAAAGAAAATTAACAAATTAACAAAACAGTTAATTGCCACTATTTCTATAAACATCCAGGACTCCCACTTTAGTCCTGTGCAGATTTTTCTACATACTAACATCTATCATATTACATTGTGCTTACGTGTGTACATGTACATTTTGTGTATATTAGGTGTACATTTCATTCAGATATATGTATATTAAAAATATCTTACTGAGTCCTTATTCCAAAGTCTCCCCACAAGAATTTCAATGCACACGTGTCTTGGCTTTGAGTGTCAAATAAACTTGAAACTTAAGATAACAAAATAAATATAAACAAATGAAAGTCCCTATTAATGTATCTGTAAAAGAGTGAGGTAAAATGCCGATGTCAGTTAGAAAACATCTTTGTTTAGCAACATTAAGTTGTGTTAATTACCCCCACCCCTCACAACTTACACATAAGCAGTGGAAGTTACATTTCTGATAGGAATAAGGAATCCTCAAATCAGTCTCCACCATCTGACACAGCCAACTGCACTTGTGAAGCACATGGTCAGACTGATGGAACCACTTCAAACTAAAGAGAGTGCTAAAGCCTGTAGGACTGACCACCCAACTTGTTAACAACTGTTATATTTAAGAACTTAAAGCACTGAAACTCTGAGTAAAAGCAAATATACTGTACTGGAGTGAATATAATAGTTTAGATATTTGTTAACCTTTGCTGATTAAAGAATCCATTCTCAAGCACTTTTGTTTGTTAAATGCTTTGTAACCTACACAAATGTCTGAAGTGTAAAAAACTATGTCAACTGTCAATAACATTAACAGGATTATAAACAATTCTGCACATTACAGTATGCTTGAAAAACAGGATTATTGATAAGTTCACCCTAAAATTCAAGTCTGGTAGCATAGGGTGTGGTAACTCAGTGGTTACGGTTTTGAGCTATCAATTTAAAGGTTGTGTGTTCGAATTCCAGGTCCACTGAAATTCCCAATGTGCGTCCTTGAGCCCTCATTGCTCAAGGGGTGTGCTCACTTGGTAAGTCTAAACATATGACCAAATATATATGCTAGAGTATGTACTTATTGACGTCACTGCTTTTTCTCATATAAAAGGTCTGTGTACTATCTTAATAAATTTATAAAAGCATACATTTATTTAGTCATTATCTTCTGCTCAATCCTCTACTATGGTCACAGTGGGGATCCCCATGCTCATCCAGGGGCGAACATTTTGGGAGCTGGGCAGATACATTACATTACATTTGGTCATTTAGCAGACACTTTTACCCAAAGCGACATAGCACATTGGAAATATCATTAGATACCCACAATCATTACATTGATAGCCCAACATGCTAACCACTGAGCTACCACTCACTCTTTCAAAGAAAAAACTATTCAAGGGTCCTGACACCCAGAACAGGGCACCGATCTATCGCTGGGCACACATACACTTCTATATGGGGCAATTCAATTTACTATGAATCCATGTTATTGGACTTTGGGAGTAAACCGGAGAACCCAGAACAAACCCATGCGGACACAAGGAGAACATGCAAATTCCACTTAGATTGAGAGTCGAACCTGGATCCCCAGGGCTGAGAGGTGAACTAAGCATGCTATCAGAACAAATTTTATTAAAAAATTACAATATTTACCAAAACTTCCATTCAATTAATTAGTTCCTATCAATAATAATAATAATGTTTATTATGATTTATATATCTTTTAAAACCTGATATAAAGAGTAATATATTTCGACGAAATCATAGATATTGTACAATTATAATAAAATATCCCCAAGTCAACCGACTCAACCTGAAGTAACGAATCGACTCCGAATCTTCGGAGTTTACTATCGATTCCCGATGGCAGAACGCTAAAGCCCCTAGCTCTAAAGCAAACTACAGTACAGCCTTCACAAATACGACACATTTAAGGTTAATTATAAGAAGTAAAACATGTTCTCCTCTAAAGCGAATAAGACTTTACCATCACCAAAAGATGCCATCTAGCCAGCTGCTTCAGTTCTGATCCAGATGCCCAGCTTCATTGACATATAAGGTGGAATTCGACTGCCACAGTAGTTGATTAAAACGCCAGAAGTGACGTGTCATGAATTTATTTTCCTAATTCAGCCCATTTTTAAACAGAAACGCACTTAATCCAACCTTTACACGTTATTTTATAAAGTACGACAACGTCACGCCACTGTATCCACTTCTTAGCGACAACTATTGGCAAAATCCCTTATATTGTCGATCTAGCTCTACATATACACTACATTTGTTATGCCATATCAGCCAGGACATGCTGCATAGTGCACTAATAACTCATTGTTCGGATACATTTGGGATACAACCACTGTTTGTTCGCTGCTCAGAACGTAGGAGTGATACAAGCATGTTGCTGCCATCTACAGTCTTGGATGATATGCCTTTGATCTCATTCATTCATTCATTCATTCATTTCATTCATTATCTCCCGCTTTATCCTCTATTAGGGTCGCGGTGGGGTTCCCCATGCCCATCCAGGGGAGAATATCTCGGGCGCTGGGCAGATAGACCCAGGACAGGGCGCCAATCCATCGCTGGGCACACACTCACTCACACAAACACACTCTATATGGGGCAATATTTTTTTTTGGAGAATTCAATTGACTTCATCCATGTTTTTGGACTGTGGGAGGAAACCGGAGAACCCGGAGGAAACCCACGCAGACACGGGGAGAACATGGAAACTCCACCCAGATGGGGATTCGAACCGGGAATCCCTAGTGCTGAGAGGCGAATGTGCTAACCACTAAGCCACCGTGCCGCCCTTTGATCTCATATATTCATTAATTCATTCATTCATTCATTATCTTGGGCTCAATCCTCTACTACGTTCATGGGGGGATGGGGGGGTTCCACATGCCCATCCAGGGGAGAATGTTTCGGGTGCTGGCCAAATACACCCAGGACACACACAAAGACACACACTGGAGAACTCGGAGGAAACCCCCTGTGACCCTAGTGGAGTATTAAGTGGAGGATGATAAATAAAGGGATGAATGTATAAATGCTATTACTTTTAAATAAGTAAAATGAAAAACTAGTTTCTAATAAGTTAGAGAAAACTTTATTCATTCATTCATTCATTCATTCATTCATTATCTTCCGCTTTATCCTATATTAGGGTTGCGGTGGTGTTTCCCATGCCCATCCAGGGGAGAAAGTTTTGGGCATTGGGCAGATACGCCCAGGACAGGGCGCCAATCTATCGCTGGGCACACACTCACTCACACAGACACGCACGTATACACACTCTATATGGGGCAATTTGGAGAACTCAATTGACTTGATCAATGTTTTTGGACTGTGGGAGGAAACCGGAGAACCCGGAGGAAACCCACGCAGACACGGGGAGAACATGGAAACTCCACCCAGATGGGGATTCGAACCGGGAATCCCTAGTGCTGAGAGGCGAACGTGCTAACCACTAAGCCACCGTGCTGCCAGAAAACTTTATATTTAAAATATTCCCTATAGAGGATGTTGTCTTATAAACAATTTCAAAAATCAACACAATGGCATTTTAGCATAAGACTGAATAATTACATTAACAATTACATTAACTAACAAAACCTAAAATTAAACTTCATGAACCAGGAGATTTATTGCTAACAATTGTTAACAATTGTGTAGAACATAAATAACAATGAAGGCAAATGAAATAAGAAAAATATAAAAAAAAATACAAGGATACACCATTTCTAATGGTATATTAAAAATTTAAAGTAGCCAAGTGAGGGCGCTCATGTTACACTGTTAATGGTGGAAGATTCGCTACTGTTTGACCAAACGAGCGTTGCAGTTCAGAGTTGCCATTAAGCTCAGACAGCAGTATTGCAATTCTAGTGTCATTTCTGAATCAGTTAAATAGTTCCTACATCATCACCTCTTGAAAATTAGTGTTTCGGTTTCACAGCTTTGAATCATAACCTTCTAGAAAACTTTTCAGGATGTTTTACGACACTTAAACATTTAACAAAACTAAGGGAAAGCTCTCAGTAACTATCCTTGTAGCAAGATCACTATCTTCCTGCTGTGGTCATCCATTTTGAAAGGACGGGCTGATTGAAAATTTTGAATAACTGATGCTATGCTGCATTAATTAATAATGGTGCAATTGCTCTTTGCTGATAAAATACACTGTTTACATTTCTAACCATTCATTCATTCATTCATTATCTCCCACTTTATCCTCTATTAGGGACGCGGTGGGGTTCCCCATGCCCATCCAGGGGAGAACATCTCAGGCGCTGGGCAGATAGACCCAGGACAGGGCGCCAATCTATCGCTGGGCACACACTCCCTCACACAGACACACTCTATATGGGTCAATTTTGAGAATTCAATTGACTTGATCCATGTTTTTGGACTGTGGGAAGAAACCGGAGAACCCGGAGGAAACCCACGCAGACACGGGGAGAACATGGAAACCGGGAATCCCTAGCGCTGAGAGGCGAACGTGCTAAATTTGCACCTTACAGCTCGTGTTACTAGTGTGCCAACTGCACTGATCCATCGCTGTACTTATTGTGTATTGTCCTTTATAGTGTAAATTGTCTTTTGCATTTATCGCAATTTGCACATGCTACTGCAACTTTATGTTTTACTGCGTAGTTTACTGTCCTGTGTAGTACCTTGATTGTGGAGGAACATTGTTTTATGTCACTATGAACTGTAAACAACTGAATATTGTTAAAACGACAAATAAAACCACCCGAACCACAGAGATTATGGCTTTAAATTGTCCTAAAAGACTTAAGTGAGAGCTAGTTTTCATTCAAAACCTTAATATCTCTGGGTCATCTGTTTACACAGGGTTAGTGTACTAAATCTTTTTCACACAGCTGGTTTGTATTTTGTTTAAAGACAACCAAATCTCTTGATGGATAATACTTCGCAGCACTGGTCAAGCCAGAATGAAGTATAATGAGCTTAAAGAGCTTAGAACGTTGACCCACGGGATCCAGGTTCAAATCTCAATATGGGCGTTTCCATGTTTTTCCCGTGATGTTCTCCCCTTGTCTGCGTGGGTTCAGTCCAAAAACATGGAAGGTAAGATAAGGTAAATTGAATGCTCTAAATTGCCCCATAGAGAGTGTGTTTGTGTGTGTGTCTGTGAGAGTCAGTGTGCCCAGAATCTGAAGGATCTGGAAAGATGTGCACAGAAGGAGGATCTCAGATCCATTGCTTTGTGGTCTCCAGCCTCAAACACAGACTAGACACCAATCTGCTATAGTTGCAAAAATCGCTGCACAAAGTACTAAATAAAGGAGTGTAGAATAGCACACACACACACACACACACACACACACACACACACACACACACACACACACACACACACACACACACAGTGTGTTTTATACCTTTTACCCATCATGGCACTTCTAAATGACTTTTTCTTTTGTTTATAATGATCATGATTTGTGTAAAGGAGACTGTAGTGTAAGACTTGATGTCTCAGTCCCTTAACAAGAAAGAGGAGATTTAATTTTTAATTGAGACAAAAAGTAATCTGGTAAGGGGTCACTCACCTTTAAGCATAAATGATGAGATTTTAATTGAGTTTTAACTTAAAGCACTGATGCAGTTTGTAAATTGTGACAATTGTGGAACTGTTATTATAATTTTCATTTGTACACGACACATAATAGCTTAATATTAATTTAGATCATTAAAGTAATTACTCTAATATCTTATCTGATTACAATCATATGTAACTTACTATGAAAGTAACAGTAACCAGATGAAACCAGAAAGTAAGAAGTCAACACAGAATATTTTCAATTCGTCAGTTCCTTTCAAAACAACATTTAATAATTAAGCAGCTGGATTTTTAAATGACTAACTTTTTAAATATCCACATTACCACCTGTTAATAAGTGCACTTACTGGTGACATTAAAATGCACTTTTACACTGTTGTGTAACATTAAACTAAATAACTTGATAACTGGACCAGTGATGGCTACACACTTAAGGGAAGGTTTGGGTAATCCTGATTTTCTTTAGAATTCAGTTTTGAATAAACTGTGTTATTAGATGCAAATAGTCTAACATTGTTAATGAAATTGATTTTAAAAAAAGATTTAAAAAGTACTAAAGTTATTTAACATAGTAATGATTACCATAATAGTATTATTTTATTTAATATATTTTTTAGATTCTCATTAATTTCCTGTTATTTCCTGTAATAATGCTGTAATAATGTATGAGGTACAACGTTTTTTAATGTTTTTAAGTTTACGTTATAAGATTATAATTGAGGTCCAAATAATATGGGAGAAAGTAAAGATGCTTACACCCCATGAACGGAATTGTTAGGACACATTATTTAGAAATGTAAATGTAAAAAACAGAGGAAAATAAGAGAAAACATGAAAGCAACACTGTTCTGGAAGGTTCAATTACCAGTATAACCAGTATGATGTCATTAAGAATGAATGAATGAATACAAGCACACACAAGCACACACACATAAGCATGCACACTCACACACACACACACACACACACACACACACACACACACACACACACACACACACACACACACACACATAGGCTTAGTCTGTAAGAAAGTATGGCCTGTGGTTCCCTACTTTGTACAAATGTATTAAGAAAATTGTTAGTCAAAAATGAAAGTTAGTTTTTCAGTTTCTATAATAGTACATATGCTTTTGTCCCAGGTTTTAAGTGTGTTGCTAAAACAATTTTTTTTAACTTGTTTAGATACAGTAAGCTGAATAAAGCATGTTATAAAAAGTGTTTTTCAGTTTTTTGGTTAAATCACATTCTATTTACATGTTATCTCTCATCTCATTGACTTGCACTTAATTCTCTACTTAAGTCACAGGAGGTGATCACCATGCCCTTTCAGGGGAGAACATTTGGGGCTCTGGGCAGATACTCCCAAGACAGGATGCCCATCCATCTCTAGGAACACACTCATGCAGACACATTATATATAGGGCAATTTAGAGAAGCCAATTCACCTTAAATCCATGTTTTTGGAATGTGGGAGGAAACCGTAGAACCCAGAAAAAAACCTGCAGACACAGGGAGAACATGGAAAGTCCACCCAGATCAGAATTCAAACCTGGATCCCCAACACTAAGGGATGAATATGCAGTTTTATAAAATGGGACATTTCTAAAATTAAGGTTTGTAAAAAAAACACCTTTCTGTAATTCCTAGAAATAGCAATATTATATTTAACAAATTAATCATTTTTAAATTAATCAATAAGTCAAAAGTAAGTAAAAAATCTGTAGACAATTAAATTATTTCTTTATATAATTGTTTTTCTTTATTTGTGCACAGACATTTTTTTAATATGCATTAATTGGTAAATTGCATATATATATATATATATATATATATATATATATATATATATATATATATATATATATATATATATATATATATATATATATATATATATATATGCAATTTACCAATTGCATATATATATATAACCAAAAAAAAAAAAAATGTTTTTTTACAAATATATATACACACACACACACACTGTATAGTATATATATATATATATATATATATATATATATATATATATATATATATATATATATATATATATATATATATATATATACTTTTTGAAAGAAGTGACAAATAACTTATTGGATAAACAGTACTGTTAATGACTTGTGTTTTGATGAATTTATTTCTCTTTTCTTAAATGATTTATCTTGTTTTGCCAACTTACTACATTTTATGTGGATCGCAACTCATGTTCTATATGAAGGAAAGTGCTGCATTTTAAATATAAAAATATATGAAAAAACATTATTGATAGGAAGGAACTAATCATTACCCCTCTATCTCTGATATCATGGCATTGCTATCCTAAAGCTTGGGTTCACTGAGGTAATCATTGTAAAAGGTTATAGAAATACAGAATTCAGAATAAATTGTTGTTTTAAAATATGTAATGGAAGCTGAAAGTAAGAAATGAGCATACCTGAGAATATTTTCAGTTCAAGCCATTTTACCTTGGTAGGTGGCATTGAAATATCAATTAGTTACATCAATGTACTTTTGCATTTGGGAAAAAAAATGAAATTACCTTTTTTTACATTTATTTGTCTGTTTGCTGATCCTCTTTGTTCAAAAAGATGACCAGTGACCAAACACCACACACCCACACCCACACACACACACACCCCCCCCCCCCCCCCCACACACACACGGCTTAGTCTGCTTAAATGGATGGGCTGTATTTCTCTACTTCGTAAGTAAAATTCCTGTTCTGGAAGGTTCAATCACCAGTTTAACTGATAACATGTGATGTCATGTCAAGACTGAATACACACACACACACACACACACACACACACACACTAAAGGTTAGTTTTTCAGTTTCTTTAACCCTATGGTGCAATGCCTTTGTCTCAACTTTTGAGTGTGTTGCTGGAACTAATTTCTAAATTAGTTTAGATGCAGTAAGCAGTGTATTTTTGCTGTTGGGAAAAAAATAATTCATTGTAAATTCACTTTTGATATTTATTTATGCAATGCATTACTGCATTGTTCTGAAAAAGATAAATCCCGTATTAATGCAGTGTCAGAATTCAGGATGTTCCATTAACAATCGAAACCTTTGTTTATAATTGCCATCAACTATGAACAATCAATGCTATGTTGGTACTACTGTGTAAAGTAGAATATAGATCAACGGAAGGTGAGTTTAATCATAATAGTCTCAAACAAATATTTAAAAGAGTGGACAAAACGCCTGCAGATGGTTGTTGACCATCTATCATGGCAGTGGTCATTTTAAGTTTCCATAATTCTTTAGCACCCATATAAACAGATGTTATTCAATGTTAACATTATTAGTCATTCAGGCCTATTTGCCTGGTGTTTATGGAAAAAGTGGGCTGAGATGGTGCCTGTTTGAACTCTGTCGCTCATTTTTGCCAATTCAACAAGCGATAAAAGAAGCCACTATCGCTAATGCAACAAGATAAATAGCACACTTGAGATCAGGGTGGGGAGAAAATAACACTAAAGAATGTCCATCAGGTATTATTTCCAGCTCTCCATAAAAACTATTAAGAAAATAAAATGCAGGTCTAAGCAACAAAGCTTGATTGAAAAGATTTAAAAACAGTTTTGAGTTTTAAACAAAGGGGCAAGCTTTAAGATTCATGTTTGTGTTTGGAAGCCTGATATGTTTATGACAAATGGCAATACGGAAAAAGGATGTTCCAAAATTGTTCTTATGTTTACTTGGAGCTTTGTGACAAATTATACACACATGTAGCATATGAATTCCTGCAGTCAGCAGCTGCCATTATTGCATCAGATAAAACAGACAATGTCTGGGAAACATCACATGCCTTTGACCCTGTCTACATGATTGCACAAAGACAAAAACACACACACACACACACACACACACACACACACACACACACACACACACACACACATACACACACATACACACACTACACGCACACACACACACACACACACACACACACACACACACACACACACATACACATATATATGGCAGAACTGGGTTGATTGTCCTAACCAAGTGATGCACATGATATGATCTCTAGCCTTGGAACAACAAACTGAAGAGATTCGAAACACAAAGTAATTACTTCTGACAACGTGCAGCACTCCAAACCATGTTGAAAAAGACTAAACGTGACATTAAAATCCACTGGGTTCTTTATTATCCATGGCAGAGGTGTCAGGCTTCGGTCCTGGAGGGCCACACGACTGCAGAGTTAAGCATTCTACTTTATTTAACACACCTGATTCTATTCTTCAGCTAATCATTGAGGCCAGTATGAGCTGAATTTCGTGTAGAAACCATAATCCCCCCCCACACAAATTTCTTAATAGGTGTGTGAATCATAATTATAATATTGCACATTTAAAATTGTTATTTAACATTAAAATAAGAGTTGTAGTGATTAGTTGGTTTGGTAAAAAAAACAAATTACTGGATAATTATTGAGATTTTAGTTTATGAATATTGGTTCCTGTTCCTGTTTAGTGCCAAGAGCAGGTTGTACATTTGTTTATGGAGTATAAAGATGCACAATTACAATATATTGTACAATTAGAAGTAATGGATATCCCAATACCTAATGAAATACATGACGAATAAGCAAACACACTTATAGACACAAACTTAGCGTGTCATCACCTAGCAAGGTTTATAATTGGACATAGGTGTTATGAGATAATGAAGGCTGATTCCACACCTACCACACTGCTGGGATTTCTTTTCACTAGCCATGTATGTCTTTTGCAGCGCCACTGTCTTAGGGGCAAGGGTGTGAGCACCAAACTAATAGGAGAAAAACAAGGTGCTGCTGGGATGTTCCCTTTTAAGCCCACACTCCACCCCTCCTCAAAGACACGGAGTCCCAAGATACTGTCTGGTGTCAGATATTTCAGATGAACAAATGCTAAAGTGCTGCTGCAGCAAATTTAAAATTGCGATTTCCTTGCAAGGAGCACTCCAAAACTGGGTTGTATTCAGTGACAGCAGCATGTGCAGGATGATTTAGATGACTACCTGAAGCTGGTTACACATCTGAGAGACGAGGGAGTTGGAGTGGCCTAGCTTCCAGCAGCAGCTGCAGTACACGCTCAGTCCCTGCTCAGTGCTTCCTGTTACAATGTAAAAGAAAAAGGGGGAGGGGCTGTGAATGATTTGTAAACTTTAAATACAGCAAGTGAAAAAAAAGCTTGGGTCAGCAGATTTTTAACAAAAATCAAAATTGAATAATGTCAGCTCTTGTGCTCCAACCCAGGACAGTTCATATGACATAGAATTATGTATATACATCACATTTATTAATAAGTTAATCATTTCACCCATGAACTGCATAATGACTTGTTTTGCAAATCATACATTTTTAATATAATTAATTTACATTTTAATAATTCAAAATAAAAAATAGTGCCACAGTTACTCAGTGGTTAGCACTTTTAAATTGCCCCTGTAAAGTGTTAAGTGAGTGAGTGAGTGTGTGTGCTTGGTGTATCTGCCCAGCACCCAAAATGCTCTGCCCTGGATGAGCATGGGGAACCCTGGATGGGCACTTCGTTAAATTTAATATAGAATTAAGCAAAATATAATGAATGATGAATGTATGAAATTAAAGATAATTTTTTTTATTATAAAACTTATATATAACAGATATCAAAACTTGTAAATAAATTTTATAGACAGCACTCCAACTAGTTATAACAATCATGGACACAATAAGGACTGGAGACAGGACACATGATTTATTAATAATGTGCAGCATTATAAATACTTTTTACAGACATCATCTTGTATTAAGAATGAATGTCTAAAAAATCCAAAGTCATAATCCTTTGTTAAAGTCCATAGATGTACATAAATACACTTATAAGGGTTATAAAAACATGCCATAAAGTTGACAAAATGCATTATAAATTATATATTTTAATTGTTCATCAACTTATTATAGAGACCAGTGACATAAAGCCTTATAATATTTGTGTTTAATGAGCTATTTACCTGAAAATGTAAATAGCTCATGAGCCTTATGAAACCTTATGAGCGCTATTTACAGGCATAAAGTAAAGAGTCATCAGTTATTTCCTCTTTGAAAGAGACTGCATACATAGTACATAATGACTTATAAAAGCTTATGTCAAATTGTTATGACAATTTATGACTATGACTGAACATCTATGGACACTAACAAAGGTTTATGAGAAAAGTTTGTAAAGTGTTATGAATACTTTATAAAGCTTTATAAATGTACTTATAACCTTAAGGGTTCTTTCACATCACATAATAAGTTTTAGCCTGTTTGTTACCAAAAATGTAATGTTCAAATGTGTTTTATATTCCAGAGCTTGTACTTTTTGTTGAATGAATGTACACTATTTTTTAGTCATCACCATCCATTTAGAATTTCTAATGTTTTAGTAAACATATCCCTTAATCTGCAGACTGGACAGATTAGGGGATCTTTGCAGAATTAGTACACACTGCAACAATTTTTCTTCTTTTCTAGAAAATTGATCGGCCTGTGGACTGTTTTTTTTTTTTCTAAATGCATTTTCAGCCCTGGAATTCACCATGAATGTCTAATTAATGTGATCAATACTGACATGAAAAGAGCAATTATTTTTTATTACCTCAGGTAAAAGTAGTGTCTTGCTATTTCTGCAAAAAATAGTAATTCTGTTTTGGTACAGACAGGAAATTTTATGACATCACTGTTTTAGTTGATCCTCCCTTTACAGCTTTTACAGTTAATCTGGGAGGGTTTGCTGTAAGATTTTGGATAAGGTTTGTGGAAATCCTTGCTCATTTAACAAAAGACACATTTGTGAGGTCAGAAAAAGATGTTGGAGAACATGGTCTGGCCCACAATCCACAGTAAGACGTCCTAAAGATGTTAAAAGGGCTTGAGGGCTTCCACACCTGTGGCAACAGGACTGAATTAAACAGTACAATCCGATAATTAAGAACATTCATTCATTCATTATCGTCCGCTTAATCTTCTATTAGGGGCACAGGGGGGGCTTCGCCAATTAGAGGAATCACACTCTATATGGGGCAATTTAAAGTATTCAATTTCCCTTATAAGCCATATTTTTGGACTGTGGGAGGAAACCAGGGAATCAGCAGGAAACCCACGCAGACACGGGGAGAACATGGAAACTTCAACCAGATTGGGATTCAAACCTGGAATTTCCAACGCTGAGAGATAAACATGCTAACCACTAAGCCACTGTGCCGTCCTAATTAAGGACAATTAATAATAATTAAAATCAGTGGTTATGATGTTGGACTATCAAGGTTGTGGGTTCAAATCCAAGATCTAAAGAAGTTACCAATGTGGGTTCTTAAGCAAGACTCTTAAACCTCATTGCTCCAGGGATGCTCTTTCAACCCTGTGTTCTGACCCTTAACCAAGTACTTTGTCGTTTGGGATAAAATCATCAAAAGTAAATGTATTATAACTACAATCTTATAATTTAAATTCCTAATTTGAAATTATTTTATAAATGCTTGTTAGTTCAAACCATTCAAAATCAATGTATTACAAATTTATGTCATTATTTCGATTATGAAAATCCTTATGCTATAACTACTATGTTCTGCTATATAGTATGTGTGAGTTTACTGTAGGGTCATAAAGTGCATTTTGTATTCTCACTCTGTCTGACAGGTTTATCATGTACTTCTCTAGCCAATCAGAAAAAGGACATGGTATTGGAAAAGAGCAGTTCATTTTGCACACTTCATTGGATTTGCTCGCTTAGAAGTGTGTGAAACTACAGGGGCCTATATCAAGTGCAACATATTCAGTAACCATAAATCCTCCCTCATGCTGTCCCCTCTGGTAATACGTCTCTCTCTGCGTTTGCTTCCATTTGCTTATGCGGATCTGATTTCCTATAATCGCACTGATAACAGCATTGCAATGCATCTAGAAATAACCCAAACCCGAAAGCAGGGGTTTTATCAAGATGAATCTGCACACTATTACAACCTGGAGTTATCCATCACCATCCATCACAGATCTGGCTGCAAGAAACCGATTACACACTTCCGAACCTTTATGGAGATATTATATTGCTTTCATCTACATTTTTTATAGGGTTCTGATCTGAATCTCATTGCATATATACAGCTATCACATGCACGGTTGGATTGCACTTCTTTAAATGTGTTTTTCAGGTTTGTTATATCACTGTATAAAAGGAGATCACGTCGCCTCAGAAGAAAAGGAGGGGACCAGGGTTTGGTCCTTTAATACAATTTGCTCTCGGTCCACAGAGCAAAAAGTAGCTGTCAATCAGCTCCACCGTCGCTAATGAGTCAGCTGGTAAAATCTCGAGTAGTGGGCCCAGCTGTCATCCACTAGGTGATGGTTTTAAGACCAGGCACTGATACTTCATTAATTAACCTTCACATTCTATGTAGATCTGCTCATCAAGATGCAGTTAATTAAAGAAAGGTCATTCCAAGGGCTGCTACAAGGCAGCATCATTACAATGGAGAGACAGCACTGCTCAGAGAGAGAAAAAGCAAGTGAGAGTGGGAGAGAAAGAGGAAAAAAGGAAAAGTTTGAAGGTGGTGGCTAAAGTGCCACACTCATGCTTTTAACTATTTACTGTGAAGCAAAACCCCAGACTCGCTCTTTGCAAACACATTTGTGTTTTATATTGTGCCTATTTTTTCCCCGTCTTTCTTTTGCAAAAAGCCCTAATGGATGGACCGACAGTAAAATATTCATCAGCAGCGATCGACAGCATCTATCTCTCAGCATTTTCAGTTTTAAACCATGTCTTCTTTCTTTTTTCTGTTATGGTGCAAGTTATTCTTGCTGACCTTGCGGTGAATCAACAAAATGCCACTGAAAGTAAATAAAAGTCCTAGAGCATCAAAAAGTTCTCAGTTTAAGTTAGTGACTTATTTAGTATTATATTTACAATTCTGCTTTCCTGTGACCCTTCATCAGAAGTGAACTAGAAGTTTCAGTGGGAAAAAATACATTTCTCTAACCCAGCATCCCCCATCCCCCACACACTTATCTCTTTGCCTACTGTGTTGTTCAAAAACAATAATTTCTATAGCTTTGGAATTTATAGCACATTGAATGACCTTGATTATAAAGAATAATTTCATTATTTAGTTTATGCTGCGGTGGCACGGTGGCTTAGTGTTTAGCACGATTGCCTCTCAGCGCTAGGTATTCCCGGTTCGAATCCCAATTGGGGTAGAGTTTCCATGCTCTCCCCGTGTCCCCGTGGGTTTCCTCCAGGTTCTCCGGTTTCCTCCCACAGTCCAAAACATGGATCAAGGTCAATTGAATTCTCCAAATTACCCCATATGAAGTGTGTGTGTGTGTCTGTCTGTGTGTGAGTGAGGGTGAGTGTGTGCCCAGTGATAGATTAGCACCCTGTTCTGGGTGTATCTGCCGAGCACCCGAAACGTTCTCCCCTGGATGGGTGTGGGAAACCCCCACCGTGACCCTAGTAGAGAATAAAATGGAAGATAATGGATAGTTTATGCTGTTGTATATTCATTTATTCATTCATTTGTTATTTTCTGCTTAATCCTTGACTAGAGTCGCGTGGGGGGGGGGGGGTCCCCTATACCCATCCAGAAGAAAACCAGAGAACCAATGTGCTAACCACTACACCACTTGTGTAAAAAGTGCAAATCATAAACAGGGTGTGGTAGCACGGTGGTGCTGGGCACGTTGAAAATGGAGAGTTATTATTACAACTGATCCGGCTCCGTCTGATGACGTGTCGCAGCCTTAAGCTGTGACATCACATGCCGCAGGGAGAGAGATTCTATGGACCCGGACAGGAGCGGGACATTCTGCCATTCCAAAAGCCAGCACATTGATTCATTATCTTCTGCCTGATCCTCTACTAGGGTCACAGGGGGTTCCCCATGCCGATCCAGGGGAGAGCGTTTCGGGAGTTGGGCAGACACACCCAGAACAGTGTGCCAATCTATCAATCTATCACAGACACACACACACACACACACACACACACACACACACACACACACACACACACACACAAACACACATAATATGGGGCAATTTAGAGGATTACATTTTCTTTGAATACATGTTTGTGGACTGTGGGAGGAAACCGGAGAACCTGGAGGAAACCCACATGGACACGGGTAGAATATGGAAATTCCACCCAGGTTGGGATTCAAACCGGGATCCCCAGCGCAGAGAGGTGAACGTGCTAACCACTAAGCCACCATGCCGGCCACCAGAGAAATAAAAAAGTGTATATTTTCAAGTGCAGGGCTTTAACTAAAATGCTGTCTTTAGAATTGCAGTTATTTCAAACCCAGTCACCTTACTGCAAATAAATAAATAAATAAAAATAATAAAAAACCTTCAAGGTTTAATTCTGAGAAACACTGGCCAGGGTTTTTTATTTTGTATGCTCCACTTTTACGGGCATGGACTACTTCCCGAAGTTCTGGTTTACTCACTCACTCAGACACGTATGCCTTTTGAATAAGAGTACATCTAAAAGAAGTGTGTGTTAAATGTCTGCCTGCCTGTTTGCTGTGTAATAAACTTGTGACCTGTCCAAGGTGTTTTCCTGCCTTTCACTCAGTGAGAGCTGGGATAGGTCATAAAAAATTCAATGCAACCAATGTTGCAGTATTTGATCAAATATTTTTTTGATCAAATGTACAGCTCCAAACATTTCAGAATTCCTCATGCTAACCCAGTTCAACTGGCAGCCTGCATTACCGTTCCTACAACGTGTTTGAACAATGAAATGGAATGATTTGAATCATGAACTCTGAACTCTTCTGGTTCCATTGTCCTTGTATGTTCCACATGTCTCAGATGTTATTTGTACAGTGATCGTGATCAGAGCTAACGGGGCAGATGTTTCACACTCATGGTCAAAATATTGACACTCCATTACCTCTTTTAGATGCTGCAATTCTCTTAGAACATTGCAATTAGAGATTTTTTTGGTATTCTTTTGAGGAAAAATCACATTTGTTATTATTTCAAACAGAACATCACATGTGAAAGAGACACTGGCAACTTCAGCTTAATATTTGGTTTCCCACCCTCTGCCAGAAATAAATGCGTAATGTTACTTAAACCACTCTACTGGTATATTGGGCTTCTCTTATTCTGTTAACTGTTTAGGAATCTAACAATTAATGGGTGCCTTCTACTAACTGCTATTTGAAGATATCTCCGCAGGTGTTCTCTAGGGCTTAGACTATTGCTGTTCACTTTAGTGCTGTCCAGTGCTCTTTCTTATTTCTGTTAAATGACTATGACAGAAACCCAACTTTCTGACAATTGAACTTATATTGTTCTTTAAGGTGGCGGTGGCATTGCAGCATGTTCACCTCTCAATAATGGGAATCCAGTTCGGATCCCCATCTGGGTAAAAATTTCAATCCTTTTTCAATGTTTAAGCCCAGAGACTATATTTTGGTCTTATTAATTATTAATTGACGGCAGTTTGGCACAATGACATGGTGATTAGCATCTCTGCATCTCTATGGTTGGGATCTACTATAGGTCCAATCCCCATCTGGGTAAAGTTGTCATGTTTGTCCCGGCCCCCTGTCTTCCTTCCTCAATCCTATCTAAATCCAGAGACTCAGAGATTTTGGCTTTATTAATCAGCATAGTGATTAGTATGTTCACCTCTCAGTGGTGGGGATTTGGGTAAATTTTCCATGCCCCGGTCTTCTTTTCGTTCAAAAACGGATTAAAGGTGGCAGCTCTAAATTGCACCCATCTAAATTGCCCCATAGAGTGTGTGTGTGAGTGTGTGCCCAGTAATGGATAGGCATCCTGTCATGGGTGTATCTGCTCAGCACCTGAAAAGTTCTCCCCATACAATGCTAGCAAAGGATTAAGTGGTCAAGATAATAAGATAAGATGAGATGGTTGAACATTTTCCGAGATGGATTGTAACATACTCAGGTATGTTTTCTTTTTATGTCTCTGTGTTAGGACTTTATTCTTTCTGGGTTTGTCTGAGTTGACACTGACACTGTACTGACACACTTCGTTTAAAGTAGACTGAGGTTCTTTAGCCCCTATTTAAACTATCCTTTGTTGCAATATTCCATCAATTTTCTTTTTTGTCCGTGTCAAGGGAGGTTAGCTGCAGTGCAATGGGCTTCAAATGGGCTTCTTAATAGCAATGCACAGAGTAGACACAATAACAAAATGCAAGATAAACTCTATTAGGGTCGCGGGGGGTTTCCTATGCCCATTCAGGGAAGAACATTTGAGGTGCTGTGCGTATACACGAAGGACAGGGTACTAATCTATCACTGGGCACACTCACTCACAGACACACAAAGAAACACACAAACACACACAAACACACTCTGTATTTAATTCTATATTTAATTTAGAGCATTCAATTTACCTTGGATCCATGTCTTTGGACTGTGGGAGGAAACCGGCAAACCCAAATGGACACAGGGAGAACATGGAAACTCCACCCAGATTGAGATTCGAACCTGGATCCCCAGCACTGAGAAGCGAACTTGCTTAAGGTCAATTAACCCAAAAAAAAAAACACTTTTATTCGCCCAATATCCTAAAGCATAAGAGAACAGAGCACAACCTGCATGTTGAAAGAAATGAGTCTGGTTAGATTTAGGCACATCAAGTATACATATATGTATGTGAAGACTTTGGTATCAGTTTGAAATAAAAATGGAATGCGTACAATTTAACAGAAATTGCCCGATTAAACAAAAATTCTGCGTAACTCTGTGCGAATCTGATGTTTCAAAGTTAATATAATGACACTGAAAGCTTGCTAATTTTGCATTACAGCATTTACTGCAGGGCTAAAAGACTACAATGGATCTCATGGGTGAATGCTTTGATTGGCATTTAGAGGAAAAGCTATCACACAGCCTGGCAATTATGACTTTGCAGACTAAGCAAAGCCAACAAACTGCTGAACTTGGTCAAAAAGAGATTAGAGAATTAATTTTGCCTTTCAGCCTTACAGTTTCGCTTTAAAATCTTTATATAGAAATTCACTTAAAACACGAGTTCGGTGAATACACCACCTAACACTATAGGTGGTTAGGTGGATTATAAAAATGTAATGTTTTGTTGATTTTAGAAATAGCAAATGAGTCATGAGTTCGGGCGGCACGGTGGCATAGTGGTCCGCGTGGATTTCCTCTGGGAACTTCGTTTTCCTCCCACAGTCCAAAAACATGGACTCAAGGTAAATGAAATCTCTTAATTGCTCTTAATAGTGTGTGTGTGTGTGTGTGTTTGTGTTTGTGTAAGTGAATGTGTCCAGCAATAGATTGGCACCCTGTCCTGGGTGTATCTGCCAGTGCCCAAAATATTCTCCCCTAATTGGGCATCTGGAACCCTCCGCGACCCTTGTAGAGGATTAAACAGAAGATAATGAATAAATGGTTGACTGGATAAATGAAACAAAAATAAAAATAATGTAAATGAATTAAGTAAAATTATGCAATAAGATTTCTTAAAAAAAAAAAAAATGAATAAATGACTCAGACATCCAGCCAACCAACCAAATCCTCCTTCTCCCTGTCACAGAATCTGACATCTGCAAAATTCTCCTTTCCAGTAACCCAACTACTTGCCCCCTTGATTCCATCCCATCCCACCTTCTTCAATCCATTGCCTCCACCATCACACCAGCACTCACACACATCATTAACTCCTCTCTCACGTCTGGTACTTTTCCAAATTGTTTCAAACAGGCCATAGTCAAACCTCTACTCAAAAAGCCAACGTTAATCCCAAATTTGGTCGAGAGCTACAGACCTGTATCACTTTTACCTTTCCTGTCTAAAACACTTGAACAGGTGGTATCTACACAGGTCTCCAAGTTTCTTAATCTGAATAATCTCCTTGAGTCCGGTTTTAGGTGTGGTCACTCCATGGAGACAGCATTGCTCTCACAGATTGACTCACTTAAATCTGCCAAAGCTAAATCTCAATCCTCTGCCCTCATTCTGCTAGACCTTTTTTGCAGCTTTTTATACAGTAAATCATCAGATTCTACTGTCCACTCTATCTGAATTAGGCTTTTCTGATACGACACTTGAATGGTTTCGATCCTATCTCACAGGAAGATCCTTCAAAGTGTCATGGAATGGAGAGATCTCTAACTCTCACCAAGTACGCACTGGTGTGCCTCAATACTTGGTCCTCTCCTCTTCTCACTATACATGACATCACTGAGCACAGTCATTCAGGTGCATGTTTTTTTTTGCCACTGCTATGCTGATGACACTCAGGTTCATTTGTCTTTGGCCCCTGACGACACCACAATCTCAAATCGGATATCTGCCTGCCTCACTGACATATCTGTTTGGATGAAGGCCCGTCATCTCAAATTAAATAAAAAAAAAAGAGCTTCTCATTATCCCAGCTAAACCCTCAATCCATCATGACCTGACCTTCCAAATTGACGGCTTCACAATCTCCCCAACCGATTCGGAACGGAACCTTGGTTTCACAATAGACTTCCACCTTAAACTCTCTGATCATGTTATCAAAACCGCCCGTTCCTACAGATTCCTTCTTTACAACATAAGGAAGATCAAACCCTTCTTGACTGAACATGCTACCCAACTGCTTGTTCAAGCCCTAGTCCTATCCCGGCTACTTGCCGGTATCCCAGCTTCCACAATCAGACCTCTTCAACTAATTCAAAACTCTGCAGCCTGACTTGTGTTTAACCAGCCCAAGCGAACTCATGTCACTCCATTACTCATTTCCCTCCATTGGCCCCCTGTAGCTGCTCGTATTCTGTACAAGTCACTGACTCTGGCCTACAGAACCATTTCTGGATCTTCCCCCTCCTACCTTCACTCTATCGTTTCAAAATACACTCCGACTCGTTCACTTCGCTCCAGTGATGATTGCCGCCTGGCAATTCCACCTCACCGAGGAGGTAATTCTCACTCCGTGGCGTTCACCACTGCAAAATGGTGGAACGATTTTACTAACACTGTCCGTAATGCAGAATCAATAAGCAGTTTTAAAAAACTACTGAAGATGCATTTTTTAAATAAAAAAAAAAGGGGGGGGGGAGGGGCGCAGCATCAAATAACAATCAGGTTTGATGATTTTACAGTGTAGCTGGTTTTCTGCATAACTTCTGACTTGTAATGTTCTCATTTGTAAGTTGATTTGGATAAAAGTGTCTGCTAAATGACTAAATGTAAATGTGATGTAAATGTAAATGAATCATGAGGTCAAAATATTGTAAATGTGTATAGACTTTTTGAAAGATTAGCGCCTTGTCAAAAATAAATTGTAACTGAGATAGATTTGAGAACCATAGTCAGTATGATTTGGTATTGATAAGTAAATAATATATCCATTGTTAAACAATACTGTGGGTGGCATGGTGGCTTAGTGGTTAGTACGTTTGCCGCTCAGCACTGGGGATTCCAGGTTTGAATCCCAATCTGGGTGGAGTTTCTATGTTCTCCCTGTGTCCGTTTGGGTTTCCGACAGGTCCTTCCACAGTCCAAAAACATGGATTTAATGTAAATTGAATGCTCTAAATTGCCCCATATAGTGTGTGTGTGTGTGTGTGTGTGTGTGTGTCAATGATAGATTGGCGCCCTTTCCTGGGTGTATCCGCCCAGCGCCCAAAACTTCCTTCCATGGATGGGCATGCTATCAACTCTTATGGACTATGAACCCCATGTTTGACACTCAAGCGGCACTTTGCTGCACGTCCTGTGACAGGCTGCATCTTCTGAGCCACATACGTTCTGTCAAGTGCCTCACATTTCCCATACTAATTCCACACACATGTATGTTACTGCACATATTACCAGCTCGGCCTGGCAACAAAAAAATTAAAAAGGGTTCATTTGACATGCCATATGTTGATGTCCAAGTTGTCATGTACACTTTTGACTCTTGTTTTTTTTTTATTTTTATTTCTTAACATCTAAACGCTTGCAAAGTAGTAAGAGTATAGTGTCACTTGACACATGATTTGCATTGAAATTATTTGAAATTGCTTTTATTACTTTTATTTTGGATAATCAAATAAACCTTTTAAACTATTAATTGTCTCTTGTGGTTATGTCTCACATGCTTTGATCTTCCATGCCCACATATTTTACCAGCATGTGAGATAAAATATTGATGAGCCCTGTTAATATCAAACGCATATGATGTAGACCACCAACATCAGAACATTGACTGCTCTGTCGATCATGTTGCCTGTCAAATCAGAAACAGCACCATGATTTTAATCCATCTCTTGCCCTCTTTGAACAATGCATGTTATACATAACAGACAGAATGAAATCAAGACATACAATTATTAATTAATTAATTAATTCATTCATTCATTATCTTCCACTTAATTATCTACTAGGGTCGAGAGGGTGGTTCCCCATGCTCATCCAGGAGAGAAAATTTTGACGCTGGGAAGATGTCACTGGGCACACTCACTTACCCAGACACTCACACAAATACACACTAGATGGGGCAATTTAGAGGGTAACACTTACTATGGATCCACTTACACTTACTACGGTATTCATAATTCATTATAAGTGCTTTAATAAAGCATCATAAAGTTTTCATAATGCTTTCTAACATTTGTCATAATCCTAGTCATAAATTGTTTTAACAATTCGACATAAAGCTTTATAACACAAAGTAAAATAATGCATTATAATATAAACTGATGAATACATTCTACTTAAAGTCTGTAAAGAACATTTATAAGCTTTTATAAGTCATTATATACTACTATGTATGCAGTCCCTTTCAAAGAGGTAATTAATGACAACACTTTAATTTATGCCTTTAAAGAGAGCTTTATAAACAGTTTTATAAACATTATAAACAGTTATGAGTAATTATAATGTCATTCTCAGGAAAAGCATTCGTTCAACACAAATGTTATAAGGCTTTATGTCGCTGGTCTCTGTAATAAGTTGATGCACTGTTAAACTATGTAATTTATAATGCATTATGTATAATGCATAATGTCACAGTGTTATAAAGCCTTATGGCATTATTACACTTTATAAGTTTTGTTATGTACAGCAATGGACATTAACAACAGCTTTTAGCAAGTATTATAATGTATTATGAATACTTTAAAAAGCTTTATAAATGTGTTAATAATGCATTATGAATACCAAATTTAGGTAAAGTGTTACCAATTAGAGCAATCAATTTACTTTGAATCCATGTTTTTGGACTGTGGGAGGAAACCAAGAGGAATCCCTTGCAGACAAAGGGAGAATACATGGAGTTTTACATGGAGTTTACATTTAAAAAACATGTAAACTCCACCCAGATCACAAGATCTTCATGTTTTCCCCGTGTACGCGTGGATTTTCACCAGGTTCTCCGGAGCTGAGCAGCGGTGAGAGCGAACATGCTAACCACTAAGCCACCATGCCGTCTGCATACAAGTTATTTTAAGGAATATTTAAGGATAAGGCAACTTTATCATACTTGGTGAAGCTACTGTCTATAACTCAAACCGCTTACAACATTGCAGCCTGTGTTCTGAAACCTGCTTGTTGGAAATCAGTGATTGGCATGCTGATTAGTCAAAAGCTGATCATTTAAATTGGATCTTGATCAGTGCTGACAGATCATGAATAAAGCAGTGGTGGAACAAGGAATAAAAAGTGCTCCTGTCTTGCCACTGTGTTAAACTTTTGTGATTTAAAGGAATGAGGAGTGAAAGGAAGTGATTGGGCCTCCCCTGCCTTTGTACCTCCTGACCCTAGACACAGCACATTATGGTATGTATGTGACTGCTTGGTAGGCAAAGGGGCATTATGGGTAATAATTCTTGGGCCCAGCATCATGTAGAGGTCTGACATAGAGCTGCAGTAGTTTATTGGCAGCGTTGTAAATCAGTGAAGGAGAGAGAGGCTGGAAAGGGGGCATGCAGCAACATTGTTTGATCTCTTTCAGACACTGTAATAATCTGCTCTGCTCTGATTGATACCTTCACACAACAAAGCACATTATGCCACTGGAAAAAACCTGCCTGAGCCATCTGGGTGTGTTTTTCCCTCTTGATGTGTGTGCGTGCTTGCATGCATGTGCGCATATGTGTGTGTGTGTGTGTGTGTGTGTGTGTGTGTGTGTGTGGACGGGGAGACTGGTCAAATGCATTGTCAGTGGTAAAAGACCAGAAGATCTGCCTTGTGAAGTTGTTCTGCATTGTTTGGTGCATTAAACCAAATGGTCATCTAACAGGTCTACAGAACGACTCAACGAGATAAACAGCTGCTCACAAAAAGATGTAAACTCACAAAATCGTGGAAATACTGGAAATTCACTGTAAGCAAAATATGCCTATAAAAGTGAATTGGCTTCTCTAAACTGCCCTATCTAAATTGCCCCATATATTGTGTGTCTGTGTGAGTGTGTTCCCAGCAATGAATTGGCATCCTTTCTTAGGTGTATCTGCACAGACCTCAAAATGATCTCCCCTGAATGGGCATAGGGATCTCCTCTTGTGAGTAGAGAATTAAGCAGAAGTCAACAAGACAAGATGAGAGATAAGATGTAAACAGAATGTGATTTAATCAAAAAACAAAAAAACTTTTTTTTATTACATTTAAACATTACATTTTTTATTACATTTTTATTACAAATTTAGAAATTAGTCTTAGAAACACACTCAAAAGCTGGGACAAAGGCATTATGTATTATATGGGTTATAAAAACTGAAAAACTAACTTTTATTTTGAACTAACCATTTTTTAAATACATTTGTACAAAGTAGGGAATCACAGCCCATCCTTTTTTTTGCAGACTAAGCTTTATGTGTGTGTCTGAGTGTGCGTGTGTGTGGGATTGGTCAAATGCATTGTCAGTGGTAAAAAGACTAAAAGATCTGTCTTGTGAAGTTGTTTGGCATTGGTTGGTGCATTAAAACAAATGGTCATCTAACCGGTCTACAGAACCACTCAATGAGGTAAACAGATGCTCACAAAAAGACATAACTTCACTCCAAAATCGTGGAAATACTGGAATTCCACTGTAAGCAAAATATGCTAAAGGATAAAGGATTTTTTATTATTTAACATAGTAAAATGTCTCATATTATCTTCCGCTAAATCCTATACTAGGGACTAAGTTCACCCGGAAGGGGGTTCCTCCATGCAAGACCATTTTGTGCATATACACCTAGGACAGAGCGGCATAAAATACATCGCTGGGCACACAACTTACTCACACACACACACACACACACACACACACACACACACACACACACACACATATATATATATATATATATATATATATATATATATATAGGTAAAATGTAGGGCAGCAAATTTACCTTGAATCTATGTTTTTGTACTCTTGGAGGAAACCAGAAAACTTCAAGGATAACGTACAGTAGAAACTCCATGCCACCCTCATAGTATGATTTTGAAACAATGTCACTTTTAATCCAACTACATTCATTATCTTGCGCTTAACCCTCTATTACAGTTGCAGAGGGAGGGGGGGGTGTTTCCCATGCCCATTCCAACGTTTCAGAACAGGGTGTCAATCTATCACTGGGTACACAAACTCACACAGACACACTATATGGGCCAATTTAAAGCATTCAATTTTCTTGATTCCTTGTTTGAAAACTTAAATCCATGTTTTTGGACTTTGGGAGGAAACCAGAAAACCCGGTGGAAACCCACACGGACACGAGGAGAATATGGAATCTTCACCCAGATTGGGATTGAAACCTGGATTCCCAGCACAGAGAGGCGAAAGTGCTAACCACTGAGCCACTTGCTAACCACTTAACCACTATCCAACTACAATTATTTATTTATCTGAGAGAAATTTTCGATCCATCCATGTAGCTTACCCTAAATTCTGTTCCTACCATCTGATGTCGTTTTGATGTATTAGTCCTCGAAAACCTTTTTTTCACTCTTTTATTGTACAATATCGATGGGCTTACACAAACAGTAGCCACAGTTACTTATTCTAAGCTGACAGCCACTATTTTTTGCTGAAGTGTTGCTCTTTTTTATTTCTAGATTGTAACAAATGGTTATTTGAGGTTAAAGCTACCTTTCTATTAGTTCAAACCAGTCTGGCTTTTCTCTCCTGACCTCTGTCATCAACAAGGCATTTTCACCCAGAAAAGTGAAGCTGTCTAGATATTTCAACTTCAGTGAGTGATTTTAATCATCTCCACATGCCCTAATGCATTGAGCTGTTGCCAAGTGATTGGGTGAGTAGCTGAACAGGTGTACTAAAGTGGGCTGTGAGTGTATATTTAATAATTCATCAAGGGATGAAGTGCAGACTTTGGGCAAAGAAGCAAGTGTGGCACACACATGTTGTAAACACACACTTGAGAGTAGTGTAATTGTGCCCTATGCACAACTGCACACTGGTTGGTAGATGTAGATGATTTGTGGCCCTGTATGTTATAATCACCTGATGTTATGAAGACATGGGGCCCTTTTTTGGTGATCTTTAGTGAGCCCTCAAGTGTGCACCATGCAGCTTGTTTTAACATGTGTCAGTGTATCTTTGCAATCGCAACAATTGGAAAAGTGCTCTTTGTGCTGCTCGAAATATGCAAAAGGCATGCACAAATTCTCTTAATTATTGATTGGTGTAATTATTTTATTTATTTTTTGTGTTTTGTGCAATAAACCAATCAGCATGTCACTTCCCTTTTAGAGCCAGGTGTGCTGTTGCTGTTTCATCGGCGTCATCAGTGAATCCAGATACCTGGATTCACTGAGCTCGCCCAAGAGTTTCTCAATTTTCCTGTGAATTGTGTAGTTCACTGAAATGGTGTAGTGTATATGCATTCGTTACAACTATGTATATGAATTCGCTGAGCAAATTCTGGGATATTTGATCTATTGATCTTTGTGGCTATTTAGCTTTCAGTGCCGTTGACTGGACACGTGTGTTGAAAATTCACTGCAATTATAGCAATGAACGTCTGACTGTCGTCGTCAGTCTAGGATGTTTTCAGTCAGTGGCGCACTTCCTTTTTTATGGCCAAGATAGCAATATGCCAGAAATGTACCTGAACACACCTGATTTTGAGACCACCTTGTCAATTGGCGTAGATATTTGCAAGCAGCGTTGCTATTTCAATGACACAGATGGAAGGTGTGAAAATAGACTGTTGGTGGGATGTAAGGCAGCAATAAGCATTGTACATTGTGCAAACCCCTAAAAGGGGCTAACATGCCTTCAACAACTTTAATCTGGCCCATAAAATCTATTTCCCAATAATGTTATTGCATTACATATTAACAGGTTGCCTTAAAATTATTGTCTGTAATTATAAAAAAAATACTATACCCATTATCTCATCTTATCTGATCTCATTATCTTCTGCTCATTCCTCTACTTGGAACCCAGGAAAAAAGGCACTCAACAGATACACCAAGGGCAGGGTGTCCATATATCTTTGGGCACACACTCACACACTATATAGGACTGATTTAGAGCAGCCAACCCGGGAAACCGCATATGGACATGTAGAGAACATGAAAACTCCACCCAGATCAGAATTTACACCTGCATACCCAGTGCTCAACACTACGCCACCATGAACCCCCCCTTTTATATTAGTGCTGGGAAAATAATTGAGCTAATAAGATGAGATAAGATAAGATATAATTATTAAATGGTATCAAGTAAATAATAAATTAATATAAGTAAATATAAAAAGTTTAAATATATGGTTATATACAATATAACAATATAATGCAATACAACATTACCAATGACTATAAAAAAGTGTATGCAAATGTGCCCAATTCAAAATAAACTTTTTGTGATTGTTCATGCTTGTTATTAATTGTCAGAAATCTCTGCCTGGATTTTGCATTTGTGTCAATTATTTGTACTTTGTTTGCTAATTTCTTTTGACTGAGTACAGGTCAAATTGGGTGCACTCTAATTTAACACCATTTAATTTCCAGCAGCTCACAAACTGTCAGTAAGGAAAATGTGCAAAACAAGAGCCGTGCAGTGATGCTTTATTTGATCTATTTATATAAATGAGAATCAGTTAGTTACAAGCAATAATTATTACAAGTTGACAATATTGTACCAAGATTATTGCTAAATTTTCTCTGAAAGTAGCAGACCATATTAATTTATAAATAAATATTTTTTAAGCAAAATATGCTAATTTGTATTTCAATGGCTAAGTATAATGAGGGCTGCTCTTTAAAAATGTTTGTAATGTTTCAGTTTATAGCAACAATAGCCTCACTTTTATTACAATGAGGTTTAGCTTTCAGAATCAACCAATTTCCAGAAATCAATGAAACAATAAAGAATTAATGGAACAGAACAATTGATTTTTTTTCTTATTGGTGCTAAAGGGTGTTCTAATAAAATCTGAAACATTACAGCATGGGTGTTTAAATGTATTTTGAAAGTTGATACGTTGCCACTCAAATTAAAAATCAGCAGCTTTTATAATCAGTAGTTAAATAGATCTGAAAAGGTATTTAATTTTAGTCTTCAGAAATTAAGTAAAAAATTCCAACTATTCTGCCATATTTAAAGGGTTGTTGTAGACAGAGATGCACATCATAATTTTGGTCTGGTTCTCAATGGAACACCTATTTTATTTTACTTGTTTTAAAATTTATTTATTGGATATTGCTTGGGGGCGGCACGGTGGCTTAGTGGTTAGTTTCTTTCCACAGTCCAAAAAAAACATGGATTCAAGGTAAACTGAATGCTCCAAATTGCACCATATAGTGTGTGTTTGTGTGTGTGTCTGTGCCCAGCGATATATTGGTGCCCTGTCCTGGGTGTATCTGCCCAGCGCCCGATACATTCTACCATGGATGGGCATGGGGAACAGAGTAGAGGATTAAGTGGAAGATAATGAATGAATAAATAATGAGTACATTTATGTTGTTAAGATTTCTCAAAATAACTAAAAGTTTCTAAAAACTACATTATTTTCCTGTCAAAAACAAGATTTGATACCCTTTTTTTAAGATTAAGTTTAGATTAACTTGTTAAGGTTTCATTATTATTTTACCATTAATATTATTATTAGGTGGATTAGTGGTTAGCACGTTCCCCTCTCAGTGCTAGGGATTCCCGGTTCGAATCCCCATCTGGGTGGAGTTTCCATGTTTTCCCCGTGTCCGCGTGGGTTTCCTCTGGATTCTCCGGTTTCCTCCCACAGTCCAAAAACATGGATCAAGTCAATTGAGTTCTCCAAAATTGCCCCATATAGAGTGTGTCTGTATGAGTGAGTGTGTGCCCAGCGATAGATTGGCGCCCTGTCCTGGGTGTATCTGCCCAGCGCCCGAGACGTTCTCCCCTGGATGGGCATGGGGAACCCCACCGCAACCCTAATAGAGGATAAAGAGGAAGCTAATGAATGGATTATTATGCAAATGCTATTTCACTGATTTCCCATTATCTGATTAGACTGAAAATTTGCAAAATTTTATGAACATATGAATCAATAAAATAATACAAATAATAATTAGCTAATTTGTGGTAATTTTTTAAAATACTTTTAAACACAAGCAGAATTAATTTAGGATAAAGTAATTTAACATGAAATAGGGTGGCTTTTAAAAAATAATTTTTATTTTTTATTTTGCTTGTTTGCAGTGACTTCCATGCTTTGTGTCACTTGTTGCACATCTTTGTGTCCTCTCCAGTGCCAGTTTGGCATCACGGCATGCTGTTTCCTATCCATCAAGCTTGGCTGGATTGTTCAGTTCCTTCAGCATTACCGACACAATCTTTTCATGCGCTTGAATATAAGTTTACCCAGCGATGGATTGGCGCCCTGTCCTGGGTGTATCTGCCCAGCGCCCAAGACGTTCTCCCCTGGATGGGCATGGGGAACCCCACCGCGACCCTAATAGAGGATAAAGCGGGAGATAATGAATGAATGAATGAATGAATGAATACAAGTTGGACTGTTCCAGTGTTTTGTTCCTTTCTATTCTGCTGAGCTAGGTATGTAGTGCGTGGTGTTTCGTTTGTGTTGGTAACCCTTGCGTTATACTGTACATTAAAGAGTCTGATTGCACATACCTGTTATTGGTTCATTTCCCTGAGGGACCATGACAAGCACCTGTGCACCACTTATGTGCATCCCAGGTAGAGAAACCTGAAGCACCTGTCTACTTCTCTGTGCATTATTTACTTTTTTATCTCTAGATTAAAAAGGATGTTGATGTTTTTATGTGAATGTGCAACATGGTAGTTTTTATTTTGCACCTTTCTCATTTTAATATTATGTTTATATAGCCAATTACATTTTTAATTCTCTATCTTTGCAGTGTCATTTGATTTCTTCACATATCAAAATGCTCAAATAACAGCACTATGGACAAAGTTACATAATAATTTCCACAAAGCTATAAAAGTTTCGGTAACACTTTCTATGAATTCAGTATTCATAATGCATCATAAGTACATTTATAAAGCTATATAAATTATTCATAACACTTGTCATAAGTATTTGTTAATATACATAGATGTTCATAATCATAATCATTCATTCATTCATTCATTCATTCATTATCTCCCGCTTTATCCTCTATTAGGGTCGCGGTGGGGTTACCCATGCCCATCCAGGGGAGAACATCTCGGGCGCTGGGCAGATAGACCCAAGACAGGGCGCCAATCCATCACTGTAATCATAATCATTGTAAAGCACTTGTAAAGTCATTTTTAGAAAAAAGCGTTGTCACTGTTCTCTAATAAGTTGATAAACAGTTAAAATACATAATTTATAATGCATTATTCCACATTTATAATTGTAAGAAATCCGGGTTCTGCGTCTGTCTCTCCTTCACGCTCTGTCACTGGCTCTCTTAGCCCCGCCTTCTAGTTCCGCTCTCGCTCCGTCACCAGGTGAGGCTAATTTGTTTGATGGGTCGTTTACCTTATTTAAGCTCTGTCTTCACACGGGACGAACGCGAAGTATTGTCCCTGGTTTCATACATACCGAGCGATTTTTTGGCTACTGTTTTCTATCTGTTCTCTCAGCGTTTTGTCCTGTGGTGTATCTGGTCTCGGTGAGTGTGCGTCTGTTTGTGTTAGCTTTTTGTTAGCATCCGCGCTCTCACCTCTGTGTTTAGGTTAGTCTCTGTTGTTGGATGAGTGAACGTCTGTGTGATTCTGTGATCGCTCCCTGTGTCTTGTTTAATCCTCTTTCTGTTTTCAGTGTTCACCCTGTCCCTAGAGTCCTGCGTCCCGAGAGCGATCGTTGTCTCTGTCCGTCCGCTCAGGTGGTTCGGCTTCGGCCGGTTGGGGCGGAGTTCGCGCTCACCCTAGCTCGCTCCGCTGGCGCGTCACCACCTGAGGGCGTCCGCGTCTCAGTGTTCACCCAACATACTAACGGTTCCCATCTATTTACTAATACTCTCTCTCTCGGTGAACTAACGTTGTTTCCTTCCCTGTGCATTAACACCTTCGCTGTCTCCCCATCCCTTGTTTGTTCCAGTCTGATTCTGAGCCGTCCGTCGTCCCGTGTAGTTCACCGTACCTCTCTGAGCACTTTCTCCACGCTTTCTTCCTTCAGGTTTTTGTCTAACACTCTCTCTGACACGCCTGTCCTTTCTATCTTAGGTTTTGTTATTTTGTCTACCCTAGACACCCTCACTAGTCATTTCTGCTTTTCCGCACGCATAGCCAGTGTAGGGTTCTCTTTCTACAGCGTAATTATATCTGTGTGCTTTGTTTTATTTTGTTATTGGTTTTGCTCGGTGTTGTGCTCTGCCCAGTCCTCCGTCCAGGTTCCACACCCCGGCCTGGGTACAGTTGGCAACGCCTCCCTCGAACAATCCTCCTCCTGCACTACCTTACCTCTGCCTTGCTCATTAATAAACCTGTTTTGTTCCGCATCCACGTCTCCAGACCAATCCTTACAACCACTTTGTGACAGAATACTTCGCCTCATCATGGAGACGGCGGAACAACTTCTTCAGCTGCTGGCGCAACAAGTACAGGATCAAGGACAGGTCATCGAGATCCTGACACGCCAAGTGCAGGAGCTGTCCACAGGAGCCGCTAAAGCACCTGTCCCGCCATCGGTTGACACCGTGGGTAACCCCAGCAGCAATACACCTAACATGTCTTCTCAGGTCGCCCCGTCGTCCACAGGGGCCACCACGGGCGCTGCTGGTGCGTCCTCCCCCACGGCTGGAGATGGCACGACGCTCATCCCCATCCCGGAACCGCCGTGCTATTCCGGGGACCCAGAATCCTGCGAGGAATTCCTCCTGAAGTTCTCCCTGTTCCTCGCCAGCCGTCCACCCACCACGGACCGTAACGCCATCGCTCTGCTCATCTCCAGGCTCACCGGTCCGGCGTCCGCATGGGCTACGGCCATTTGGCAGAATAACGGTGCTGATGTTACTTCCCTTACTGCCTTCCTAGAGTCCTTCCGGGCCACCTTTAACCATCCTCGTCACGGTGCGGCGGCCGGAGACGAACTGCGGCTGCTCCACCAGGGGACAAGATCCGTCGCGGAGTACTCGCTGAACTTCCGCACCCTGGCGGCCGCCAGCGGATGGAACGAGGTGGCGCTGATCTCCCAATTCAAAGCGGGGCTGTCTGCGTCTCTACAGAGGGAGTTGGTTTATCGTTCATCCAGTTGGCTATCCAACTAGATCAGCACGCCGCCGTGTCCGCCCCTGCCCTGGGAGCGGACATCCCTCAACCTGCTCCAGATCCTGAGCTTCCAGTACCCATGGAGTTGGCGCAGACCGAGGTACCGGAGAGCAAGCGTCAGGAGCGGCTACGCCAGCACCTGTGTCCGAACTGTGGGGGAACAGGACATCGTGTGGCGAAATGCCCCAAGAAGACACAGAAAACGGAGGACAAGCAGGCAGAGGTAGCAGGAGGAGTGAAGAGGACCGGGACATGACCTCCGACGCCCAGCATCCGCAAGGTGAACCCGATTCAACCTGTTTATAAGGGCAATTCTCGCATTCACACTCAGATATCTCACCTGTCGCGCATTTTCACAGTGAGTGCCCTCATCGACTCGGGTTCAGAGGGGGACTTCATTGAGGAACGCCTGGTACGACGTCTCCAGGTCCCCTCCGTCCCTCTACCAGCTCCCATCAAGATCTTGGGAGTCAATGGAACCACGGTGGGAACCGTCACGCACAGAACCCAACCCATCGCACTGGGCATCGGTGCTCTCCACAAGGAGAAGAGGTCACTGTTGATCATGCAGAAGCCTGTCACCAGTCATCCTGGGTCAGCCATGGTTTCGGGACCACAACCCCAAGATCTCCTGGGAGCCGTTGGACATCCTGGCCTGGTCCCCACAGTGCGTCGAGCGATGTCTGGTCCCGGTGGGACGGAGGCTGCACGTGGCGGTCACAGACCAACCTCCCGGCAGCCTCCCTGAGAACGTCCCGGAGGAGTACCGAGACCTGGCGGAGGTATTCAGCAAGGGGCTTGCATGTCGTCTTCCACCTCACCGAGAGTACGACTGCGCTATCGAACTCCTGCCGGACGCCAAGGTTCCCCGTTCCACGCCGTATCCTCTATCGGTTAAGGAGACCACAGCCATGGAGGAATACATCAACGAGGCCTTGGCGCAGGGGTTCATCCGACCATCTAAATCCCCTGCCAGCTCCAGCTTCTTTTTTGTCCCCAAGAAGGACGGCTCCCTAAGGCCATGCATCGATTACCGAGAACTCAACCAGGTCTCCAAACGCTACACCTACCTATTCCTCTCGTCCCCTCGGCGCTGGAACAGCTACGCGCCGCCAAGTTGTACACCAAACTCGACTTACGTAATGCCTACAACCTGGTCCGAATCAAGGAGGGGGATGAGTGGAAGACGGCGTTTAGCACCACGTCCGGCCATTACGAGTACCTGGTGATGCCGTTCGGACTGACCAACGCGCCAGCTGTGTTCCAGTGTCTGGTCAACGACGTCCTACGGGAGTTCTTGGGGAAATGCACCATCGTCTACTTGGACGACATACTGATTTACTCACCAGACTCCGCCAGCCATGTCCACAACACCAGAGAGGTCCTGACAAGCTACTGGAGCATGGACTGTTCGTCAAAGCGGAGAAATGTGAGTTTAACAAACGGGAGATCGCATTCTTGGGATATATTATTAACGAGCAAGGAATCCAGATGGACCCAGTGAAGGTACAAGCGGTCCTGGAATGGAAGACGCCCCAGTCTGTGAAAGAGCTTCAAAGCTTCCTGGGGTTCGCAAACTTCTTCCGTCGGTTCATCAGATCCTTTAGCCAGATCGCTCTCCCACTGACGCAATTACTCAGGGTTAACCGAGGAGACTCTCCCTGGTCGGACAGAGCTCAGCAGGCCTTCGAGAGGCTGAAAAAGGCGTTCACCACGGCTCCGGTGCTCGTTCACCCTGACCCAAACTCACCTTTCGTGGTGGAAGTGGACGCATCTTCCCTCGGGGTTGGAGGCGTGCTATCGCAGCGGCAAGGTACGCCCCCCAGGCTGCACCCCGTAGCCTATTTCTCAAGGAAACTCTCCCCCGCGGAACAAAATATCACGTGGGGGATAGAGAACTGTTGGCCATCAAACTGGCGTTTGAGGAGTGGAGACACTGGCTCATGGGCGCCAAGTTCCCGGTCCAGGTGATCACGGACCATCGTAACCTCGAGTACCTGAAGTGTGCCCGGAGACTCAATGCTCGACAGGCCCGGTGGTCACTCTTTTTTAACCGGTTCGACTTTGCGGTGACGTATCGACCGGGTAAAGACAATGCCAAGGCAGATATATTGTCTAGAAGGTACGAAGACCAGGAGAAGGCAATGCCACCAGTGAAGACCATACTGCCAACTCGAGTATTTGTCCGAACCATCTCCTGGCAATTGGATGAACAAATCCGGGTCGCTAACAGAGAGAACCCGGAGGCCCGTCTGAGAGAGACACCTCCGGACAAACTGTTCGTGCCCAACCAGTTTCGCCAAGAACTAATCGCCTGGGCACACACGAACCTCAGCTCTGGACACCCAGGCGGCAACCGCACCTTTGAGAGACTCCGGGAGAAATACTGGTGGCCGACCATGAGGACCGATGTAGCTCGAGATGTCTCGTCATGCGCTACCTGCGCCGCCACCAAAACCCCACGCCAGCTTCCAGCAGGGAAACTGAACCCGCTCCCTGTTCCCCAACGCCCCTGGAGCCACATCGCGCTCGACTTCGTCACGGACCTCCCAGTGTCGGAAGGAAACACCACCATCCTTACCGTCGTTGACCGCTTCTCCAAGGGGGTTAAGTTCATCGCCTTGCCCGCACTGCCTTCGGCCTTCCAGACGGCTGAGGCTCTGGTCACAGAGGTGTTCCGTCACTGCTGCCTCCCGGAGGATATCGTGTCGGACCGAGGTCCCCAGTTCACCTCTGCCGTCTGGGAGGCCTTCATCAAGAAGCTGGGCGCATCCATAAGCCTCACAACGGGTTACCACCCAGAAAGCAACGGGAACTTATTGCCAGAGCCACCAGAACGACTGGGCTACCTTCCTCCCTTGGGCGGAGATCGCCCAAAATTCGCTCAGAAGCTCCAGCACGGGAATCACTCCATTTCAATGCTCCTTGGGGTTTCAACCTCCATTTGCTCCCTGGGACCCCACTCCGTCCAATGCACCTGCCGTCGATGACTGGTTCCGCAGGAGCGAAGAGGTCTGGGAAACGGTCCACCAAAGGATCACTGAAAGCAACGCTAGGACCAAACGGTTTGCAGACCGCAGGAGGAGTGAGGGTCCTCCCTACCAAGTGGGAGACCAAGTCTGGCTTTCCACCAGAGACCTTCGGGTACCCGGCAGCAAGAAGCTGGGTGCCAAGTACATTGGACCGTACTCCATTGTCAAGAAAGTGAACGATGTGACAGTGACTTTAGGACTACCCCCCCGACTGAGAATTTCCCCATCCTTCCATATCTCCCTCCTCAAGCCCTTCAAACCCGGTCCCCTTGACAATGAACCGCATCAGCGCATCTCTCAAGAACTGCCCCACGACCGTCCCACGTACACTGTCAACCAAATCCTTGACTCCCGCCGGACTGACTCAGGACTGGAATACTTGGTCGACTGGGAGGGGTACGGTCCTGAAGAACGTTCTTGGACTAGACGAACTGACATACTGGACAAGACGTTACTTGAACAATTCCACCTGACGCATCCTGACCGTCCTGCTCCTCGTCCCAGAGGGAGATCCCCTCGCACACCGGCTCGCAGAGGTAGGCTCCCGGGCTCCCTACCCAGTAGACCGAGGGGTCGCCCACGCCATAGTCCCCTACCTGCCTCTGCTCCCCCTAGTACTAGCCAGCCTCGCCCGGCTGGCAATCAGGACACGGGTCTCCCGATCCCTCAGCCCCGTAGGCCCAGGGGTCGTCCCCGCTCCAGACCACGTCCTGATCCCGGCCCGTCATCTGTTTCCCCTTCCGTTCCGGGCAGAGCCACCCGCAGCACCTGTCCCCTTCCCGACCCTCCCCGAGTTGGTTCCGGTAGGTCGTCACCAGTTGCCCCCGGTGGTGCCCCCTTGACGACCGCTTCGGGGGGGGAGCTATGTAAGAAATCCGGGTTCTGCGTCTGTCTCTCCTTCACGCTCTGTCACTGGCTCTCTTAGCCCCGCCTTCTAGTTCCGCTCTCGCTCCGTCACCAGGTGAGGCTAATTTGTTTGATGGGTCGTTTACCTTATTTAAGCTCTGTCTTCACACGGGACGAACGCGAAGTATTGTCCCTGGTTTCATACATACCGAGCGATTTTTTGGCTACTGTTTTCTATCTGTTCTCTCAGCGTTTTGTCCTGTGGTGTATCTGGTCTCGGTGAGTGTGCGTCTGTTTGTGTTAGCTTTTTGTTAGCATCCGCGCTCTCACCTCTGTGTTTAGGTTAGTCTCTGTTGTTGGATGAGTGAACATCTGTGTGATTCTGTGATTGCTCCCTGTGTCTTGTTTAATCCTCTTTCTGTTTTCAGTGTTCACCCTGTCCCTAGAGTCCTGCGTCCCGGGAGCGATCGTTGTCTCTGTCCGTCCGCTCAGGTGGTTCGGCTTCGGCCGGTTGGGGCGGAGTTCGCGCTCACCCTAGCTCGCTCCGCTGGCGCGTCACCACCTGAGGGCGTCCGCGTCTCAGTGTTCACCCAACATACTAACGGTTCCCATCTATTTACTAATACTCTCTCTCTCGGTGAACTAACGTTGTTTCCTTCCCTGTGCATTAACACCTTCGCTGTCTCCCCATCCCTTGTTTGTTCCAGTCTGATTCTGAGCTGTCCGTCGTCCCGTGTAGTTCACCGTACCTCTCTGAGCACTTTCTCCACGCTTTCTTCCTTCAGGTTTTTGTCTAACACTCCCTCTGACACGCCTGTCCTTTCTATCTTAGGTTTTGTTATTTTGTCTACCCTAGACACCCTCACTAGTCGTTTCTGCTTTTCCTCACGCATAGCCAGTGTAGGGTTCTCTTTCTACAGCGTAATTATATCTGTGTGCTTTGTTTTATTTTATTGGTTTTGCTCGGTGTTGTGCTCTTCCCAGTCCTCCGTCCAGGTTCCACACCCAGGCCTGGGTACAGTTGGCAACGCCTCCCTCGAGCAATCCTCCTCCTGCACTACCTTACCTCTGCCTTGCTCATTAATAAACCTGTTTTGTTCCGCATCCACATCTCCAGACCAATCCTTACAACCACTTTGTGACAATAATGCATTATTCCACTGTGTTATAAAGCTTTATAGCATGTTCTTAACACTTTATGAGTAAGGTTATTTACATCTATGGATATCAGCAAATGTTTTTGACAAGTATAAATATGTTAAATATCTTTATAAATGTGTTATTAATGCATTATGAATATTGGATTTAGGTAAAGTGTTACCAAAATATCTTTAAATAGTATTTGCATCTTTACTCACCTCTGTTCATGAACAGCTTGACTAAGAACCATTTCAGGCCTAAAGGCTGCAAATATATTACCTTACTAGTTATCTTCAGACCTTTTTTCTTTTCTTTTTTTTTCAGAGGAAATGGGTAGAACGTGTAACTGAATATGTTTCCTGGATAATTTACTTTTAGAGAACATTGTAGGTGACATGTTATATTGTAGCTGTGGCTCTGGATCATACAGTAAGATTAATAAGTAATGCTGATCTTTAGATAAGATGTAAACCCAGCCTCCACTGATGGTACATATCTGATTGTGGGCGAGACTGGAACACTAAATGGCATCTCACTTAGCCCCAAGGTGATTTCGTCACCTTGTGAGTGATACACCGGGGCATTAGAGATTGTGCCAAGGTGTCCTTTTGATAGCTTTAAAAAGTGTGTTCCTGCATGGATCAAAAATGATCAGAATGCCAGATGTAAATTTGATTTCACCTCAAATCACTTGCAGAGGGCAGGATAAAAAAAAAAAAATGGTGTAGTCGCCCTACTGAGTCATGTCAAAGTTTCAACATTCATTCAGTTGCCAAGGACAGAATAAGTATCCATCAAGCTGGACCTGTCAGGTATTTTATGCATTCCATAGATCTAGACTGATCCAAGGAGTGGCAGGTTAACATGAAGTTTGATCTGAAAGATGGAGATCACAGCTGTCTTTCAAAAGTCATGTTAGCGATGCAGACTGAAGGGCACGGTGAACATCCATTTGCATCCCTCGGCTCATCCATGATGAGGGGCCATTGTAAACATAATTATTGTAGCTAATGATAACGGCAGATAGATGATGAGTTTCTCTCCAGCTCATTTACCTTTGGCAGCCATAGCAGGTGTATTGAAGATTTTTCATTCCACTCCAAAATAATGGCAAAGTGCTACTATTTTTCTTCCGAATCTGGAACCTAAAGTCACGGCCCAGAATACTAAACAGCCTGCAGTGATTCTGGTTGATTAAGGGCAAAGCTTGAAAACAAGGTGTACAGGTTGTAAATATGGACCGTTTTGCAAAATAAAGTATATTTTATAAGTCTAGCAGAATAACATAATGAAATAATATTAACGCACCAAATTAAAAAGGTTGTGGTAACACTTTCTATTCATCCGGTATATATACATTCATAACGCTTTATAAAACTTGTCATTAGCCTTTGTTAATGTACATAAATATTCATAAGCACACATATACAGCATTATAAGAATATAATTAAACACAATGTTACATAATGCATTATAAATAAATGTTAATTTACTTTTGGTGAGTGGTTATAAAGCATTATTAATGCATATAATGCATTATGAATACCAGATTCCTAGTAAGTGTTACTGGATTTATAAATATATGTGTTGTGTATGTCTGTGCAATGCCATGAACCCAAGGCTACATACAGTATTATTCATTGTGTCATTGTGTTCTCTCCCCATCTTAATATCTTTATTTTTTACTGTCTTGGCCTCAAATCAAAATTCTTTATTTTAGTTATATGGGATTATCTATGAGGCTCTAGTGTCTGGAGGTATCTAGTGTTTTGTTTTATTAGTGAATTATTTAGATCCTGGTAAATCAGCAGGCAGTGCAAGTGAGAGGATGGGAGGATTGAGGCCCGCTGGATTTTCTGCTCTCCACTTTCAATCACTTGCTTAATTTGGTTTGCTGCGTGCAACCGACTACGGGCAAAAGGAATTCACCACTGTAGTGTTACCCCATGTGCTCAGAAAGGGTGTGGTGAATGATTTCCCTGAAGGTAGAGCATGCTGAATTGGTACATAATGATAAAGAAATATCAAAACATTAGGGGTGTAGAGATTTGAAAATAGATTTAGAGTGAAAAGAGAGAGGATTCGGAGTTGGCTTTAACTGAAGTGCTTTTACTCAGCATGGGCTTTTATGTTTCTGAGTGGCTCGATATTACAACTAGCAGCCCAGGCCCGGATTCTGACACAAAGTGATTTATGTCCTATTTATAGACTCTAATTTTGTTATAAACACTTGCATTTTCTTTTCCGCATTGCATAATTCATGTGTTCTTGTCATATCTTATTGTTGAATTACTCATTCACTCCATTTGATGATCTATTTTTTATTAATCTCCCATGGCTGAAATCTCTGATTTTACTGGCTATTCCTATGTTGCTTCGACTGATATTAAAAACAGAGATTCCTAATGAAATGACAAGTGACTGCACTTTTAGTTGGCACATTTAGATCATTTTATTGAGCATCCAGACAATATTCAAATAGCCCAAACATGGATCTGAGGGGTAAAACTGTCCTAATTCCTATTCAAAAGGTCATGGCAATGAGTTATTAGGGAGTAAGCACCTGAAAGCTATTCCCTTGCTAGCTTTGACAGAGAGGCTGTCACTTCTCCCTTTAAAAATAGTGTAAGGTAATAAATGGTCATTTGTGAATGTCTTAGCTACTGGCAGTAACAGCTCTGCAACTTCCCCTCCCTCCAAAGACAGATTAGTGCAGTGAAATATTGTCCCTGATGTGCCAGCATCAAAGTTTTTTTTTTTTTTTTGAAGGATCAGCAATAAGGGCTCAGAGGGTTATTGCAGTTGTTTGATTAGTGATTTCTGCCATAGCACTTGTTTCAGCTTCCGTTTGAATGCTTAGAATCTAAAAGAATAGAGAATAAAAGCAAGTATTGTGGCCAAGATATAGATTGCATTCAGATTTAAGATGAATTGAAAAATCCAGGGGCTAAAAAGCAAGTAAGTAAAAACAGTTAAATCTCAAAAACATGTTTTTTTTTTCCTCATTACACTTCATTGTTCAGATTATTGTTGAAGTTTCAGTGGATACTGCAGGAACGCCACAGTAGTAGCTAAGGCAGATTCAAGGATCAAGCTGACAGTTTCAGGTGGAGGAGTCTATTATTAGTTTACCTCTCCTCCATGGCATTTTATCACTGCTGCATCTGATGTCCCTTACTTATAAAAAAAAGAAGAGAAGCTGTGTATCTCAATCCGCCCGTTCATATTTCATAGGCTTGGTGTCATAAATAAAGTGAGCATGGCTGACCTGGGCTATTAGTTACAAACCTAACCAAAGCTTTGAGATGCTTTATCTTCAGCTTGGCAATGATGTCCATATCTTTTCGGCAATATTATGGAAGGGAAAAAGAAATACTGACTCTAGCTGTAATATTTATTTGGATTGATTAATTAATGCTGTGGAATTTTAAGTTTTTTAAATTTCCATCCTAACCTAGATTTGATTAAATTGTATGTATTTTAAACAGGTTGGTGATGGTATATATGACAACCAGCTACCTTTAAAAATATAAACTTATTAAAATAATTTCTGCCTTTAAGATTTAATACTTATATTTAGGGTTTCTTATGTTGGATCGATTTGTGTGTTTGTTTTCTTTTAATGAAAGGTTAATCCTAAAAAAACTTTAAGTCTAGGTATATTGTATCAGTACAAGCATACACTATATGGGTCAATTTAGGGTATTCAATTTACCTTAAATCCATGTTTTTGGACTGTGGGAGGAAACTGAAGACCCCGGAGGAAACCCACACGGACACAGTAGGAACATGGATTCGAACCGGGATCCATGCCCTGAGAGTTGGAAAGTGCTAACCACGAAGCCACCATGATGCCTAATAATTCATTATGAATACCAGACTTCAGTAAAGTGTTAACATTTTTTTTTTATCTTTCTCATCAGATGAGTTGAAATATTATTACTTTGACAAACCTGCAGTTGGCTATGGCAGGAATGATGTTTCCTTGTTCCTGAATTTCTTGAAAACGTTTCAAACATCATGAAAAAAGCTACAAATACTGTAGGTTTGAAATAATTTGCTGAATATTGAAAACATAATCAATTGCAAATATATTTTGATAATTAGCATTAAGACCGTGTATGAAAATGCAATAAACAGCATTATACACTGAACACTGTTGCTTGCCTGGATGCACCTTAATAGCAAGTCACTTCCATTTGTAGTAAAGTTATTCTCATCTCCCATCAACCTGAATGCCAGCCACCTGAAAATCAGCAATTGACATTTCTTCTCCGATCTTGTCTCCTCCATTTTTAATTGTGCTCATTCCCTCTTTGCCAGTCTCACGGGGCCGGGAGACTGCCACGGTGGCCACTGTCATCAGTCTGATCTGACAGCGAAAGAGAGAGAGATGAAGCAAGAGAGAAAAAAGAAAGAGAGAGAGAGAGAGAGGCATCACACTGGTTCCAACCTTAGTGCTGATGTGTCAGGCTTATCACACAGCCGAGCGCTCCTGAGGTGACATCCTCCACTGAATCAGTGACATTTCACGGACGGTGCAAATCTATCCGTCTTTGTCACCAGGTCTAGCCCCCCTTTTTCACCGGCCCATACATACACTCGCACTGCTTTCGCATTCCAGAACTTAGCATATTGATCACATAAAAGCCAGTGGACTGTGTAAGATTTTTTTTTTGCCTAAGTTGGGCAGCACCATTGTCTGGTCAAGTCACTTTTCACTAAGTTTTGATGCTGACTGATCTCCAAGTGCTCCATATGCTTTACCTTGATATCCGACAAAATGGAAATTCTGGGCTTCTGGAACTTCAGGTTTAGGCATTAATACATTCATTCATTTATTATTATCTTCCACTTAATCCTCTAATGGGGTCGTGCGGTGTGTGTGTGTGTGTGGGGGGGGTGGGGGTTGATGTGTTGGTGTTGGTGTAAATACCTTGAATCCATGTTTTTGGACTATGGGAAGAAACCAGAGAACCCAGAGGAAGGCCATACGGACACGAGAAGTACATTTCCACATAGATTGGAATTCGAACCTGGATCCCCAATGCTGAAGGGCGAGTTTGCTAACCAATAAACCAATTTTTAATGTAATTCTTTAAACTGGTTAAAACATTGTTGAGAAAAAACAATTACTAAAAAAAAACTTTATCAGAAACATTTAGACTGATATACCATTCAGACTGTTCGTCACTCAACTACAGCTTTACTTTTCTTACTTATCTCTTACTCGAATACTGAAATACAGACACTAAAATAGCACTTAAACACTCTTAATTTGTGATCAAACTGCGATCAGTTCATTCACACTATCACAAACGCTGCCGAACTTGCATAAAAACACGCTGTACTGAACCAGGACCCAAGGTAAGCATAGTAAATTTAAATAAAGGAATAATACAAACCAATTTAAGCAAAGTATCGGACAATGCGTGAATTAAAAATTATCCTGGTATAAAGCATGAATGGAAACAAAGGGAAAACAGAACACATGACCAGAAAACAAACCAGAACATTTAATTAATTAACTAAAACAAGATGCTAAATGAGAGAAACTGAGCTAATTAACTGGAACCAAAACCGGGAACTAAACAAAAGGTGAGTTTTTTGTGGGTCAGCACTGTGGCGTAGTGTTTAGCATATTTTACTCTCACTGCTTGGGATCCAGTTTTGAGTGGAGTTTTCATGTTCTCCCAGTGTCTGCATGGATTTTCTGGTTTCCTCTTTTCAATAAAGTGAATGTGCGCCCAGTCCTCATTGTATCTGCCCAGCACCCAAAATGTTGGGAACCAATTGGGTATGGAAACCAATCAAAGTCACATTTAGAGCATTGAGTCTTCAATATTCCATTTTCCAGTCAATTGTGTGAATAACATGTTAAATTTTAAATCAGAACAAAGTAAATTTGCATTCTGCTTCCTTCACTTATTAACTGCCCCACTTAATCTTTAACAGACATACTGCCTAACTTATGTACCCAATCTCTTACTTGTATACTGCCTCACTCACTCATGTACTTATTCATTCACTGCCTCATTTACTCACTCACATACTGCCACACTCGCTCACTCAATCCTTTATTCACATGCTGCCTTACTCACTCAATTACCTCCATCCTGCCGACACTCACTCTCCCACTACCTCACACACATTAGTCTTTAACACACATACTGCCGTATTCACTCGTTCACTGCCTCTCAATCAATTAGTATACCTTCATACTCACATTTCGCCTAAATTGATATTATACTGCAGTCAAGCGGCAGCCAATTACAAAGTATTACAAACAACATCGGGTAGGAAGAAAGTTTGGTAAAACTTTACCTAAATCCGCTATTTATAATGGGTAATTACCACATTTATAAAGCTTTATACAGTATTCATAATGCTTTATAATACTTGTCATAAGCCGTTGTTAATGTTCATAGATGTACATAACCACCCTCATAAAGTGTTATAGGACGGCTTTATAACACAAAGTTGCATAATGCATTATAAATTATAGAAAGTATTATAAACTGTTCATCACTTATTATAGAGACCAGTTACATAAAGCCTAATTTTATACTAAATAAATATATAAATACTTTAAAAAGCTTTATAAATGCACTCATAATGCATTAGGAATAGCAGATTCAGTGAAAGTGATACCGAAAGTTTTAAACAAGAACAATGAATCTGACTTTTGATTATTTATTAAAAACTGTTCAAAATGAAAAATTTACCTTGACATGACTGTTCCAAATAAAAATATTAAAGTTTATTCCAACTCATCTGGTCTCATCTGGTCAGTTGTTTCCACTGTAATTTTGATTTCTGTTCCTCAAGACACTCCTTAGATTAATTACTTAATCATACTAGAATCAGTTTAATAATTTAAAAATGATAATACCAGTAGTATCTGATTTGACTTCATTTCAGGACCGTGTACCAGATATAGGTACTCTGCATGGCATCAAGCAGAGGTGCACCATATTGATTAGTTATTCTATTAATTAAAGTCTGTCTCAGGAGATAGGGTCTGTTCCAGAATTAGATCTGTTCTAGTAGGAGACAGAAGCAGTGAGGATTAAAACACCTGTGTTGGGGTTAAACATGTCCATGTAAACTCCTATATAGCAGGTGTTACAGTGACACTGTACTGTCATAAATATGCAGGGAGGGGAAGTCAAGAAATAAGATGACGAATAAACTCCTTTTTTCCCTTTAAGCCATATGTTAAGCACACAACCTCTCTCTCTCTCTCTTTCCTCTCTCCCCCTCTCTCACACACACACACACACACACACACAAATACATGACTGAGAAGCCTGCAAATCAATGGGGACAGGAAGATGTGGACGTCTGGCAAATCTAGTGGCGACTGACATGTTCTTCTTGTAATCTCCCACATTGTGCTTACGTTGGTAAGATTATCCTCCAGTGATGGGCTGCTAAAAGGTTGCCTCAGGAAAGGGCGAGTGACATTACCCCTCCTTCTCTTGTCAAATTCCAGATTATGTTGGGAAATTATCCCTTCTTGCTTTCACTAAAGCCTTTTCTTATTCACTCTTCCCAGCTTTTTTCGAAGGAACATCACTGAATCAGTGACAGTGGATCGTAGCTAGGATTCGATGCTAATTCTGACAGGTTGCTCGCAGGATTAGTGGCTTCTCTATGGGCCTTTGCCTCTGAATGCAGCATGACATTGTGAGCTAGTTATCACCCGAGGAATATGTGCTGTAATTGCATAAACATTGCTGTGACAAAATTATGGCTTGAGAATTAGAGATACAGAACTGCATGGTCAAAATTAAGGATTGTAAGGACTGTAGCAAACTAATGTCACTCCTTTACTTATCCCTCTCCATTGGCTCCATGTAGCTGCTTGCATTCAGACAAGGCCCAATCTCTAGATCTGCCCATTCTCACCTTCTCTCTGTATTTCCATGTCTACATGGGCTTCCTCCGGGTCCTCTGGTTTCCTCCCACAGTCTCAAGATTCAAGGTAAATTGACTGCTCTTAATTGCCTCTGTAGTCTGTGTGTATGTATATGTGTCTGTGTGAATGAGTGTGCTCATAGATTGGCGCCCTGTCCTGGGTGTATCTGCCCAGCACCTGAAAACATTATCCCTTGGATGGGCGTGGCTAACCTCTCTGCAACCCTAGTAAAGGATTAAGAAGAAGATAATGAATAAATAAATAAATGTTCAGTCCAACAGAGACCAAGCGCATCACAATTCCAACAATAGTTGAACTGATTTTTTAGTAATCGAATTCTGGTGAACAGTTCTTCTTGTTCCCAGTGATGATGTACAGTTCTTCACTAAAGCATCATGACACTATTGCAAGTGAGAAGGTTACCACAGATGTTAACTTCTCAAATGAATATAAACTATCTATTTACTAATACAGAGCATGCTGTATGTTTCATTTTATATATGCCACAGACGTATCCGAATGTTGTTTGTTATCTGAGTGCTGCTGCTCTGAAGGAAATGCTATGTTTATTATGGTTTCCTCCTGCTCTTGCCCCAGTCCTCCTGCCAGTCGTCTGCAGTTCGACAGGGTCCAGTTTAATGGAGCAGTAATGACCCGTGTTGATGAAGTGGTGGGAAAGCTGTAATCTGTCCGAAGCAGAATGGCTGCCACTTTCTGTGACAGTAAATTAAAACTTAACTCTCTGCCACGATTAACAAAGCATAATAAAAGGCACTGAGAGTGCAGCTGGGAGAGCTCTTGTAAAATGATGGCACTCATTGCAGTAAAACTTAATGAAATACAGAGATGACTTTGCATTGATCACAAAAAAAAAAGCATTCCGATATTTCTTACATTAAGGATAGTGATAGTGTGTTGGTTGACTGAGTGCCTGTTCATAAATGCGCAAATGCATTTCAGAATGTTCGCCAAGAAGTACAAGGCTGATAGTTACTGGTATGTGTAACGAAATAAGCAAAGTAGTCGGATGCAACACTTAATCTATGAATGTTAATACATATTTATATTACACTGCTTGCTCACAGCATGCGTCTCTGTCCAGGGGTCATCTTGCTACATTTGTATGATTGTAACATGCTGAGAGTGTGCAACTTATGGAGTGACTGAATACAATTATGCTGGTCTGGATAGGGGCTGTTAGTGCTTGCCTCACGAAATATGACTATAGTGAGAGCCTGCTTTAAGTGAGGGGCATAGTAAGTTAATAAAGCCGGGACCAAATCACCGGGTGTGCCCTTGGAGATTGCTTATATCAAAGCACCAATCAAAAACTGGTGCAGATATAATTTGTCATCAGGGATTTCCTGCAGGAGAATTATAGAGAAGATACAGGGACAGATCGATATTATGGATTTTTTCTGCAGTGGCTGATTGTCCAATTGCCATGAAACATGTAGCGAGATAGAAGGACCATTCTGACCCAGACTGCAGACTCAGCATAAGCCATGTCAGATACTTAAAGGCTGACCGCAATAGAAAATTATCATGCTGCAGTGGCCGAGTACTACTTAACCCACTCTGTAGCCCCATGTGTGGCATGTGATTCATTGGATCCTGTTCACCACTTTGAGAGAGAGAGAGAGAAAGAGAGACAGACAGAGAGAGAGAGAAAATACACAATCCTTTTTTTCTGATGTCAGAGCGAATTAGAAAGAAGATGTAGTGAACTGCTAAATCTGACTAAAACCGACCTCCGGATTTAGCTCACTCATCAAGATCCCTACAAATTTTTATGACAAAACAAATTCTGGGGCATGACTGGCAAATTATTTGATATATTTGTTTGGATGGGTTAGATAGAAATGGCAGAACCTTTTCACTTATCACTGATATGCTGCATTTTACAGCAGACAACTGGTTGTTTCTGTTTTTATTCAAGTTAAATCACTGTCCATATGTTTATATATATATATATATATATATATATATATATATATATATATATATATATATATATATATATATATATATATATATATATATATATACTTATATAAAACTTAATTATATTTTAGGCATGCAAAATTGTTTCCCTTTTAAAATGATACACAAACAAATAATAATACTTGTAATACTTGTAGTTGATTGTTGTAGTTTAACAGCACTCTCCTCTAAGGCAGGTCATATAATAGGTTATATAATAAATTATGTATTTCTTTACACAAAAAAAACTTTTACTTTTGTTTCTTTTGAAGCTTGTTTGTTTATCTGAAATACACGAACCCACTAAATATAAGACATAAAAAAAATTAAAAGATTTTTAGAGTGGGAACAGGTCCATGGGGTAAAGTGCAGAAAGTAAAAAATCCCTGGACAATTTCATCACATTGTAAAGGTTTTTTGTCATACAACCTAAAATCGAAACTTACAAAAAAAAAAATGCTTAATTTATACTGATGATGTATGACCTAAAACTAAACTGGGCGTGGTAGCTCAGTGGTCAGAGCGTTGGGTTATCAATCTGAAGGTTTGAGGTTCAAATCCCAGGTCCCCTGAAGTTACCAGCGTGGGTCCTTGAGCAAGGCCCTTAACCCTCATTGCTCCAGGGATGTTGTGATTTAACCCTGTGCTCACCTTATAAGTCGTTTTGGATAAAAGCTTCCAATAAATGACCAAATGTAAATGTAAACTGATAGACATGAAATATAGACATGAAATGAATAAGATGAAGCTGAAGGCAAAGAACCTGTTATGAAGTTATACGGGCATGTCAAGAACAAAACACATGAGACAGAACCACAAAAGACAAATAAAAGTTTTCATTGTGTATCAAACTAATACCACAAGGAAATTTTGAATTATTTCAAAATGTGCTTTTACTACTGCACAAGCACAACCACATTTACCAGAAAGCATGCACACTCTTAATAAAAATAAAACCAACTTAATTCTCTGCTGGGGGTTCCTCATGCCCTCCCAGGGAAGAACGTTTCAGGCATTGGGCAGATACACCCAGGATAGGGCGCCAATCTATCGCTGGGCACACTCACTCTCATACACACAAACTCTATGGGGCAATTTAGAGCATTCAATTTACCTTGAATACATGTTTTAGGAAAGTGGGAGAAAACTGGAGAATCCTGAAGAAACCCACGTGGACAATTTCCTCAGCTCAAAAACTGATTAGTTACGGGAGTTGAGTTACGGGAGTGCAAATATTACCGCAATGCAAAGTGAATGGGAATTTTAGCTTGGAAAAATATATCGATATCAATATGAAAATTTGGGCAACATTTTGACCAATTTCTTTGCTGTATACTAGCAGTGGTCTCACCAATGAGACAGACATGTTTCGATAGCTCGAAAATTGCGGTAGAAGAAAGTAAAATAAAAACAGTGGAATAATACAAAATTGATAACAATAGTGTGAATCAAACTAATTGCCTTACATGACAATCACACTATTAATTAACAACAACTGCATCTAATAAGTATTTAAGTATTAATTATACAAGATTAATTTTTTCCCCTAAAATTCAGTCTCTCACATCATTCTGGATCATTTGGCCCACTCTTTTTTACAGTGTTGATTTAGTTAATTAAAGTTTGTGGGCATTTGTTTGTTCAATTTTTAGTAAAAAAAAAAAAAAAAAAAAAAAAAAAAAACCCAACATAATATGTAAACTGACTTTTTTTTGAGGTTTGGCACCAAGTAACAAATACCATCTGTTGTGCACTAGCTAATCTCCTGCATTGTCAAAGAAAGCATCTCTTGTTTTACTTATGTGTGTTTTCAATGCATTTTTTGTTTATATTTAATTAAAAACATAATTGTAATTGTGATTACAGATGCAGTTGCAGGCGCACTAGATGCCAATCGAGGAAGGTCCAGCAACAATTTCATCATGAGCTCAGCATTGGGAGATTGTTTCATCATGCATGTCAGTATGTCAGCAGTGTGGTTCCTACTGCAAGATGCTCTGCATTGATTCTCCAAACCAAGATCGCCCGTAAACACATGCAGCGGCAGCGACACGATGACATGCATGATGGAACAATGTCACAGCACTGAAATAATAAAATCAGCTTAAATATACTCACCTTCTGCACCTGAACCCATATTAAACCCTATTTATTCTATTTCGACCCGCTTCTTTAGAGTCTTTTGTGAAAATATTTTTATTTTATTTGGCTTCTATGGTGTATATGAATAGCCAGCTGTAGCAAGCTACTTTTATGCTTGTTGTAAGCCAGTGATAATCAGTCGGAACCTTGACCATCCCCCTGGGAATACTTTTCCCTTCATGATTAGCACTTGGACCTGGAATGTCTACAGAGATGAAACTGGCAGTTATGCTTTTCTTCAGACAAAGAATTAATGCACTGTAGCTTCAGCTTATTTATTTTTATGTTGTTTTGATGTTGACTTGAAGTGAAAATGTGAATGTGACGATCAATTCTGTTATGGCTCTGTAAAATGAAATCTGCAGAGCATGAGACAGTGTAAATCTTAACCTGTCGCAGGCAATGCACAAACTGGTAGACCCTGGTAATTGTAGTGATGCTATTGTCTTCGCTGTACTGTACGTCAGTGGTTCTTAAACTTTTTAGACCAAGAACCACCATTGCTTTTCATTAGGGAATGACATATGCCAAACATTAATTAGTTGTGAGTGTATATTAGCAATAAGGTGTTTAGAGAGTAACCATTTACTCTCTGATGGTCAGGACCCCGAGAGTACCACCGCAGAGCAGGTATTATTAGGTTGGTGCATTATTCCTACCCCAGCAGTGTCACTGAGGTGTGCATTGCTGCACTAAAACCCCCTCAATGCTTCAGAGTCACTGCAGAACTGACAATAAACAATACACCACCCAAATTATACCAAATATGTGAAGGTCCTGGCCAACAGACAGCCAACAGGGGACAAACAAAAAAAAAGCAAATAGCTGTTCTACTGTCTGTAATTGTAAAGTCTATCTATATGGTATTTGGGCATGTTGTAGCTTAGTGGTTAGGGTTCTGGGTTATCAATCTGAAGGTTGGTGGTTTAAATCCACTGTAGTTACCCATGTGAGTTTTTTGAGCAAGTCCGTTAACTGTCATTGCTCCATGAGTGCTGTATCAACCTATGCATTCTGAACCCAACCAAGTTGTGGTACTTGTAAATCACTTTGGTGATTTAGTCTGCTAAATGACCAAATGTAAATGTATGTAATGTAATGTAATATGGTAAGTGGGCAAAACAGACGATGGAGCATGAAGGGGACATGTATAAACTTTTGAGTGGTAAATTTTCATTATTGAAATGGAAAATTTTAATTTATCATTAGAAATCACATTAATAAGCTTTGTAAATGCCTCTATATTCAAAACTACTTTAGTTTTAGAACATACATTTAGACTACTTTGCCAATAAAGGCTAAATTCTAAAAGGAATGCAGAATAACAAAACATTTGAAGGTGATTACTTTTCAAACAGATGCTAAATAGCTATTTTCCTTTTTTAATCACAAAATCCTGAAACCTATGAGCACTGTTCTTGCCAAAATTTGAAGTGCTGTCTGCAAAATATATGGGTTCAAATCTATGCCTTGTGTGACTAAAGTCCAATACAGAACTTATTTCCTAAAGGGCATTGTAACACATATACTGTAAGCCTATCATTGAATACAGTATATAGATGCTTTAAGGTTGGATCAATTGTGCTAATACTTATAACAAACTATAAATTTATCTATAAACTTAACCTGGGCTATCCAACAATTTCGCTTGAACATGACAGTTCATAAGAATGCATTCTGCTGCTATCAGTGTATGATGATTACGTAATACACAATTCAAGTGCTACTATGATGTATATATGGTTTATTTTATTATATCCCCTGTTCATAGTTTTTAATTTTCTTTTAATTTATTTTACTCCATTTCTCAGAGGTGGCTTTTTATAATTTGAAATATTCTATTTTGATCTTTCATTTTATACTACTCAGCACAATGCTGTCTATTTGCTGCTGCCAACAATGTGGATTTCTTTATACGGGAACTGAAAAAGGTCTGGTAACACTTTCTATGAATCCGGTATTCATAATGCATCATAAGTGCATTTATAACGCCTTATAAAGTATTCATAAGTCTTTATAACATTTGCCATAAGCATTTGTTAATGTCCATAGATATTCTTAATCATAGTCATAGATTATTATAACATTTTGACATAAGGCTTTATAACACAAAGTGACAAAATGCATTATAATATGAACTTATTTAAACTTTTGATTCTTTGGATGTTTAGACATTCTTGTTCAAAACAAGATGATTTCACTTTACTTAAAATCTGTAAAGAGCATTTATAAGCTTTTATGAACAGTTATGAGCACTTATAAAGTAATATTCAGGAAAAGCATTCGCTAAACACAAATGTTATAAGACTTTATGTTCCTGGTCTCTATAATAAGTTGAAGACATTATATTTGGTCATTAAACAGATGCTTCCAAAGTGACTTACAACATATCCCAACTTTGGGTGGGGTCAGAACACAATGAAACAATCCCCAGTAATCCCCACAATGAAACGTCCCCTGAAACAATGAGGGTTAGGGGCCTTGCTCAACGAACCACATTGGTAACTTCAGTGGACCTGGGATTTGAACACCTAACCTTCTGATTGATAGCTCAACCACTGAGCTAACACACCCTTGAACAGAAAAAATAAAATAATTTATTATGCATTATTCCACTTTGTGTTATAAAGCCTTAAAGTATCTTCTTAAAACAGTGATGCAACATTAACAAAAGCTTATAACAAGTATTTAAAAGCATTATGAATATTGGATTTCGGTAAAGTCTTAGCAAGAGTTCATATATTGTCTTATTAACCATGTCCACCATCTGATAAAATTTACATTCAATGTCTATATTTACAGGTCAGTACCCATTCCAGAATGTATAATATATATTCTTACAGTTTGGTGTACAAAAGAAACAAAAATAAAAAATAACTATTTCTTTTTTTTGGATTTATTTTTTAAGGCATTACCATTTGATTTCACCACACTCATTTCACATGGAGACAGTAGATATTTTCTTCAAAAAAGCATTTTAAAGAAAGCATTCTTTATTTATTGCCAGAGGAGATCACAACACTGCAGTTAGTTCAACTCTTATCTCTGGGAAGCCTTTTGTAAACAGCTTAATATTCATGTGAATTTATCATCTGGGTTTTGGCCAACATCTAATGGATATGTTGAATGGCTAAATCATTAAATCAACATTATTTCACATCTACTACTTAAATAATAGAGTTGCTTTTTCCTGTTGGAATAGTAAATTCAAAAGCATGCTTACTTACATGTTGGTGGGCCTAAAGCCTAAAGCCTTCTTTTTTGGCTTAGTAAAAATGCTTGTTTTTTCCCAATTCAGTAAATGTTTCAGAAATAAAGAGATCACAAGAGAGAGTTTAGAAAACAACACATATGGATAAATGTATCAGACCAGCACAAGCACTTCTAAAAAGTTACTTTGTTGATTCAATTCTTCTTTTTTTTTTTTTTAGACAAATCAACTTGTCATTTACATTACAATGGAGTGTTACATCCTTCTATGAATGTGGTATTCATAATGCATTATAAGTGCATTTATAAAGCTTTATTAAATATTCTTAACACTTTATAAGATTTGTCATAAGACTTTCTTAATGTCTATAGATTTTCATAATCATAGACATAGATTGTTATGACAATTTGATATTAGACTTTATGACACAAAGTGACATAATGCATTATAATATGAACTTATTTAAACTTTTAATTCTTTGGATGTTTAGACATTCTTTGGCAATTTGGAGAACTCAATTGACTTGATCCATGTTTTTGGACTGTGGGAGGAAACCGGAGAACCCGGAGGAAACCCACGCGGACACGGGGAGAACATGGAAACTCCACCCAGATGGGGATTTAAACCGGGAATCCCTAGTGCTGAGAGGCGAACATGCTAACCACTAAGAGACTGTGCCGCCACATTATAAATTATATATTTCAATTGTTCATCAACTTATTATAGAGACCAGTGACATAAAGCCTTATAATATTTGTGTTTAATGAGTTCTTTTCCTGAAAATTATTTTATAAGCGCTCATAACTGTTTTTAAAAGCTTATGAGCGCTATTTACAGGCATAAAGTAAAAAAGTCATCAGAAATTACCTCTTTGAAAGAGACTGCATACATAGTAGTACATAATGACTTGTCAAATTGTTATGACATAAGGCGAACGTGCTAACCACTAAGCCACCGTGCCGCCCTCATTATTATTACCAGATTTAGGTATTTATAAACCTGTTTCTGGATTCTTTACATGAAAACAGTGCACAAATTGTTACGATCTGATGATGTCAGAGTCCAGAGATGAAGATGGTTCAAAAGTAGTCTTTAGACACTGGATGTTATCAGACACAGACATAATAAAATGAAACAATGTTCCAACACTAAACACTGGGAAAGGCAAGGTTTTTAGTCACATGACAGGAAACACGACTGAGCCAGCTAGAACAGATTTACCAGTTAATAGGAATTAATTAAACAATACATACTCACAGCTGCACCAGATAACACAAATTAACAAATAATACCACCAGGACCCGATAGGGAGTGCTTTTCACTCACATTAAACATTTAAAATTCTCGCTGACTTTATAACTTTGCGAAATAATTGGCATATTAAAACAATTTTGTAGATGTGTTCAGAGTTGCTAATTAATATTCAGTAAGCATATAACCAACTGGCTACTGGGTTTTATTAGTAGCAAAACTGGCTAGTGAAAATAAAATATTATTACAACGCCAAACAAAATCCTATTTGTTCTGCTGACGATGTTTATTGGCAGGCCAACAACTAAAGTTGTTGTGGATGGCGTATCCATCCATTCATTCCTTATCTTCCACTTAATCCTCTACTAGGTTCGCGGGGGTGTTCCCCATGCCCATCCAGGGGAGAACATTTCAGGCACTGGGCAGATACACCCAAGATCTATCACTCACACTCACTCACACAGACACATACACACAAATAAACTTTGTATTGGGCAATGAGAGTGCTAACCACTAAGCCACTGTTGAATGGAAATTGTTCAAATTGTATAAATATGCACTGTGTGTTTATAATTCTGATCATCTAATGACTTAGAGTTTCAGATAATAAGCAAATGTATTATTTCTTGTTCATATTATTATTAGATTCTAAATGTCATTTAATATATTGTTAATTCTTAGGCATTCAGCTCCATTAAAAATGCATTTTCAAGTTACACTATTCAAAGAACTGCTAACTTTCAAAAAAATATATCTCTTGTCTAATGTGACATATGGATCTGTTCACGCTCTACGGATTCTATCACCTTCACTTCAGCATCAATTCACACCACATAGGTCTTATCCTTCAGTGATGCTTATCCTTATTTCAGGGACAAAAATAAACAAGCATATCATTACAACCACTTTCATCATAAACCCTCAGAAGACAGTAAAAAGTATAAAGTATAAAACTGTATTAAACTGGGTAGCTGCTATGTATCCCCTCTCTAAATGATGCAAAACATACATCATTTGGATACACTGAATTTTTCCAATAAATGCAGGTGTAACACATCTGTACTTTTCATGTAGTTACACATTTTACAGAATTGTTCATTCAATAATTATTTTCCACTAAATCTTCTATTAGTGTCACAGGGTGGGATACCCCATGCCCATCCATGGGAGAACATTTCGGGTGCTGGGCAGATCCACTCAGGACAGGGTGCAAGTCTTGAATTAAAGATTGAATTAAAATTGAATTAAACTGTAAACTGCATACGTAGTTGTACATAATGACTTATAAAAGCTTATAAATGCTCTTTACAGATTTTATGTGAAGTTTAATCATCTTGTTTGATTACTTGTCTAAACAAAGAATCAAAAGTTTAAATAAATTCAGATAATAATGCAATAATAATGCAATATTTGTGTTATAAAGTCTTATGTCAAATTGTTATAACAATTTAAAACTATGAATATGAACATCTATGTACATTAACGGCTTATCACAAATGTTAAAAAAGCATAGAAAGAATTGTTTATAAAGCTTTACAAATGCACTTGCATCAAATCATTAATTCAACTTTCTTCATGGTGGGACCAATAAAGACATCTTTATTGACATCTTGTCTTATCTTATATCTTATATATTATGAATATGTGTATATATTATGTGTGTGTTTGTGTGTGTGTGTGTGTGTGTGTGTGTGTGTGTGTGTGTGTGTGTGTGTGTGTGTGTGTGTGTGTGTGTGTGTGTGTGTGCATGACTGTGTGTGTGTGTGTGTGTGTGTGTGTATACATGATTATGTAGTGCTAGCAGTGATGGGAAGAGGCACATGAAGGACTGATACTCAGAGCAGAACAGCATGGTATATTGAAACAGCCACTCTCTAATGATAGAGATATCGAGTCTTGTAATTGTTATTATTGCCAGAGCCAAATTGAAACTCATAACCTGCCTGACTCCAGCTATCAGTTGTCATTAAATAAGAAAACCGGCTTCTCTATGCTGCGCACTCACAGCCATGAGCTCTCTGTTCAAACACACAGTAAATGAGCAGTAGAGCTGTTCTGAGCTCCAAAGACCAGAATGAACACTTTCTTTTTTGCTTTTGGTCATTTTATTTCATATATCGATTGTTTAGTGTACTTCACTATTAATTAGCATGACAGCAAGTCAGAAGGTGAAACTTTTATTAGACCCATTTTATTCAAGTTTGGGAAACACTTGCTCGGTGTGTGCAGGTTTTGATTTTTAAGATTCTGTGCCATCTCATTATGTTTTATCTAACAGAGTTGGTGTGAAATGGTGCAGAGACACAAAGCTTGTGGGAATTTATAATTTTTTATTTTTTTTCTGTACAGTTGGTTACTGTCTCGGCTTACTTTAATTTAAAATAAAAATACAAAAATAATAATTATTTATTGTAGTGAAAAAATATATAAAATGCCACATATCGTTCTGCATAATAATATTTATGATATGGTGGCAGAGTGGTTAGCATAGCTGCCTTTCAGCACTGGGGATCTAGGTTCAAATCCAATCAGTGCGGTTCAATCAGGTATCAACTGAGGCAGTCCTACTGGGCCCTGCTGTTGGGGCACTCGATGGCTCATGGTTAACGAACCAGCTTTTCAACCCGCAGGTCGGTCACTAGTTCAATTCCCGTTTCCACCAAGTACTATGGCTGAAGTGCCCTTGTGCAAAGCATCTAACCCCAATTGCGTGTGCGCCGTGTACAGGGCTGCCCATCAATGGCAATTAATTTTAAGTTTGTCGTGGCTATTTCAAAATCTCCACTCCAAATTCTCTAAGCATATCAAACAACCAGATTTGCTATTTACTAACTTTAAACAAATGATTTAATGAATTGTTCCCCAGTTGTGCAGTTTTGCTCTCAAATCAAGAATATACTGAATTTAATTTGTATTGTTGGAATGTCTGTCTTTCCAGCTTCTCTTTTTTTTCAAGACATCCACACTCCCACGGGGCTTGCATCCATAAATCTTGCTTGTGGAACTACTTATACTGCAAACAACAGGGTACCAGCCACTTATCCTAGTTTTTACATTGTGTATTAACTTCCACAGCAGGATTTTACAGTTGCAGGTCTAATACCACACCCTGTAACTGCCATTTTTATTAATATATTAATGATTTTCTTACAAGGGAGATAATTATACAAGTGTTTCTGTGACATAATGTGCTTAAATGTGCAGTGACACTTCTCATGGAAATCATTCTGCATAATCTACTAAAACTAACATAAAGCTGTATTGTTGTATTGACAAGGTTCATGACAAATTTTTTTAATGCCACCTTGATCAATAGAAGTGAGCTCGAAGGCACTTTTGTAATGGCCTGTGGATCTACCAGCTGACATTCGTAACACAGTGCACACCAACTGTATTTTTACCAAGTGAACATTTCAGCCAATTAAAACTTATGCCAGAAATACGACTCGGCTTTCAGCATTAGCTTTGACTGCAATAGAAAATGACTTTTTAATATAACTAATTAAACCTTTTTTTAAATGTTGTCACAGGTGCCTGTAGCACCTGTCCCTCGTTTCCTCCTTAATTGTTTCAGTTGGGTGATTGGTTTGTTTTGTTCACGTGTTTAGTTCCTTTTGTATTTATTCTGAGTTTTCCTTCCCTTTGGTGCACATCTTTGTTTTGTGGTTTTCATACCCAATGTTATGTTGTTTGTTTGTTCCCCATTTTTGTTGGTGTCCCGTCACCAATTTTTATTAAATTATACCTTTGGATTTTATCCCGGTGTCTCTCTCTCCTTCCGCGTGCAACCACGGTACGGCGCTGCGCACCTTCTCCGCGTAGGTCGTAACTCGTGGGAGTGCTTCCTCGGACCCACGCACGCATTCTTCCCCGCGTGGTCGGTAACCGGGGAGCGCTCATTAGGCGCGAGCGGCTGAACGCAACACCTCCGCGTTAGCCGCCCTCCTTCCGGGGAAAAACGGACAACGATAACAGAAAGACGTGCCAAACTATCTGGAGAGTTTTGGACACCAGGGGTCACCCACCGCTGAGCCGGAGGACCAGAGGCTGCGCCGCTGACGAGGCAGAGCACCGGGGACCGCCGATGGTCGAGTCTGGGCGCCAGGGACCGCTCCATCGCTTTCTCCGAGCACCAGGGTCCGCCAGCCGCAGACTCCGGACACCAGAGGAGCCATCCCCGTCTCGCAGCAAGAGGGCGCCGATTCGCGCCCCCGCAGCGAGAGGTCGTGCTTCACGCCGTCAGCAGGGGGCACACAGCATGCCTCACCACCAAAGGGACTTTTACCTCCCCCCGTTTTTTGTTTTTTGCGTGTACGTTTTATTATTATTATTATTTTTTTTTTTGTTGGGCCGCTTTCCCTTTTTGCGCGACCCTTGGGGTGGGGGTATGTCACAGGTGCCTGTAGCACCTGTCCCTCGTTTCCTCCTTAATTGTTTCAGTTGGGTGATTGGTTTGTTTTGTTCACGTGTTTAGTTCCTTTTGTATTTATTGTGAGTTTTCCTTCCCTTTGGTGCACGTCTTTGTTTTGTGGTTTTCATACCCAATGTTATGTTGTTTGTTTGTTCCCTATTTTTGTTGGTGTCCCGTCACCAATTTTTATTAAATTATACCTTTTGGATTTTATCCCGGTGTCTCTCTCTCCTTCCGCGTGCAGCCACGGTACGGCGCTGAGCACCTTCTCCGCGTAGGTCGTAACTCGTGGGAGTGCTTCCTCGGACCCACGCACGCATTCTTCCCCGCGTGGTCGGTAACCGGGGAGCTCTCATTAGGCGCGAGCGGCTGAACGCAACACCTCCGCGTTAGCCGCCCTCCTCCAGGGAAGAACGGACAAAGCTAACAAATGTAAATAAGAGGATGTATTTTGTGTACCAATAATCAGGACCAGAGATGGGAGTTCACAGGATTAAGAACAGGCTTTATTTACAGATTATTTTAAATTCATTAAAACACACATGAGGTGGCTTAGTGGTTAGCACGTTCGCCTCTCAGCGCTAGGGATTCCCGGTTCGAATCCCCATCTGGGTGGAGTTTCCATGTTCTCCCCGTGTCCACGTGGGTTTCCTCTGGGTTCTCCGGTTTCCTCCCACAGTCCAAAAACATGGATCAAGTCAATTGAGTTCCTCAAATTGCCCCATATAGAGTGTGTCTGTGTGAGTGAGTGTGTGCCCAGCGATGGATTGGTGCCCTGTCCTGGGTCTATCTGCCCAGTGCCCGAAACGTTCTCCCCTGGATGGGCATGGGGAACCCCACCGCGACCCTAATAGAGGATAAAGCGGGAGATAATGAATGAATGAATATAACACACATGGGCTGCATGGTGGCTTAGCGTTTAGAATGTTTGCCTCTCAGGGCTGGGGATCCATGTTAAATCCCAATCTGAGTGGAGTGTCCATGTTCTCCCAGTGTCCGCTTCTTCCTCCAGATTCTCTGGTTTCCATCCACAGTCCAAAAACTGTGTAAATGCTCTAAATTACCCCACATAGTGTGTGTTTGTGCGTGTGTCCAGTGATAGTTTGGCACCCTGACCTGGGTGTATCTACCCATGGCCCAAAAACGTTCTCCCCTGGATGGGCATGGGGAACCCACCGCGTGACCCTAATAGAGGATTAAACATATTTCTGCCGTGTGCTTGTGTTCGTGCAATCTCTCCTTTGGCGGCATGTGATGTTGCAGCTTATAAATGGCACACACCTTCATTGGGGAAGACATGATCTCTAATCAATGTCCATTGCCGATAGCTACACTTTCTATCTGCTATGCAACGGCTTTTTATATTGCATTTCTGCAAAATAAGATGTTTTTATAGTCATGAAATAGTTATTGACAGGTGAATTAATTCAGACGGAGGATTATTGAAGGCTTAACTATGAAATACACAACCCGCCATTACCTAAATATAAGATTCCCCTTCACAAAATAGCACTAATCACTCTTCGCCACCAATCACTGGTTGCTGCTTGGACCACATAGAGGTTGTAAGACATCTCGAGCCATTTCATGGTGTAATGAATATATGAACCTCTGCAGGCTCCCGAAGAGTAATTATGTCAAATGTCGTGGTAATTGAAACAACAATGTGGATTTGTATAGGAAACACACACACACACACACACACACACACACACACACTTATTTATAAATTGGTTTCCTCTAAATCTAAAATGTATTGTTTGCTTTATATCTGTTACCCAAATCTAGAAAATGTTAACTTTAGGCTAAGTGTATTTATTTCTTTGTTATATGGAATTGAAATCTAGTACGAAGGACCATAGTTATTGTCTCCGCCCCACATTTTTTGTTTCACACTGTGAACTAAATTGCAGACTCTTAATCAAAGGCCTCAAGCATGACATCTAGAGCAATGAGCTGGTGGCTTCTTTATGAAGTCGATCCTTTACCTGCTGTTATCTGTGCCTGACGATGTACTGTATATAGTGCAGTTGCTCCCTTAACATACAAATGTGCTTGTAAAGATTATTACCACTTCATAACTGTAAGTGAAGATGTTATTTGAGGTTTATAATGGTAACCGAGATCTATTTTCTCAAATATTATGTTTGCTCTGAGCAAGCTAGTGTAGTTGGGTTGGAAGAGTTAATATGTTAATTCATAGGAGTCCTAAAACCTATAAAAAGTTATTCAAGCTTTGAATATGTTCCCTCTTCAACTTTTCTCCATTTATATCTCATATTCATCATTTTCAAATTAAAGGGGCAGCTGGCCCGTGAATATTAGACTCTAACGGTCTGCTTGGTGTCAGCAGCAGTGGCATGTGTGTGCACTTTAAGCTGATTTAGCAAGTGCTCATCTGTGGCAATATCATTCATATATTTCAGAATTTCTGGACAGTTCAATATCTCAGACATGGGGTGCTCTGTTAGCTATTGACACTGTTCAGAGTAATGTAGAAATTGTAATTGTCAAACATGGTCTTAAAAAACTGATGATATCTAGAAAATAGTTTTAAAATATGTGTTTTAAATGTCACAATCACAGTACTGCCAAAATTAATCTTTTAGTTACATTTACATTTAGATTTTAGTCATTTAGCAGATGCTTTTAATCGAAATGACTGAAAAATGAGAGAACTTAGTGGTTAAGGAAAAACCAGATATACTGTACTGTAATCCATCCATCCAATATCTTCCACTATTCCGCTAATCCGGGGGGGTTCAAGTTCAAATTTAAGTTATTTATTTATATAGTGCTTTTTACAACAGTACATTGTCACAAAGCAGCTTTACAGAACGAAAAGCCTTTAAACCCCCAAAGAGCAAGCCGAAGCAACAGTGGCAAGAAAAAACGATAAGCGATAGGCCGATGCCCTGTTCTGGATGTATCTACCAAGGACTTCACCCCTAAATTGAAACGGGGACCCCAACCCCCCAGCGACTCTAAAATAGACTTAAGTTGTCAGGTAATAAGATGAGAGTATAAGATAACACCATGGTGTGCCTTTTTTAAAATTAAACATACCTTAAATACAATTATTTTTAATTATGGATTGCTTCATTCATTATCTTCTGCTTAATCATCTACAAGGGTCATGGGGGGGGGGTTCCTATGCCCATCCATGGGAGAATGTTTCAGGTACTGGGCAGATACACCCAGGACAGGGTGCCAATCTATCGCTGGGCACACATTCACTCTCACAGACATACAGTACCCACAAAAACACATTATATGGGGCAATTTAGAGCACTCAGTTGTACCTTAAATCCATGGTTTTGGTCGGAAAAATCTGGAGGAAACCCATGCGGACACGGGAAGAACATGAAAACGCAGATTGGGATTTGAACCTAAATCCCCAGTGCTGAGGGGCAAATGTGCTAACCACTAATCCACCGTGCTGCCCAATATTATAGATGTCTAGTAAAACTGGTCTCAGTTTCAGTACTTCACACTTGGCTGTATATTTATACATCTGCTTGAATAATACAGTGCAGTGTTTTAGCGAAAGGAAAGGTCCCGGTAGTGGACAGGTTTGGCAGATGTTTTTGTATAAGGGAACTATGCAGTTTTGAAGGACTGTTCACCCTTTACAGCTGACATTCAGCACTGAAGCTGAGAAATATGACTAGTGAAATAGCGTAGTGCTTGAAAATCGAGGGCCCTTGCACCCCTTTATGAACCAAAGCCGAACAGCAGTGCTTAAGGTGAAGGGGCCGAGGCAGCAGAAGAGTAATTTAATCGGAGGCTTTACCCAATTCCCCGGGTGGCTGAGTTTAAGAAAGGTCATGCGGAGAAACAGGCCCGGCTGACCCCTCTCCCAATTACGAGGGCCGTGGCGGAACATAGCGGAGCGAGTGACAGTCATTTAGCAGCACCTCATCGGAGGGGAAGGAAGTCGCAGATGGATGATAAGGGAGTAAAAAATGATTTGCCAGGACCTGTTAGCCTGGCCTCAAGCCTCAAGCCCCATCAGAGCTCCTCTCTCTCTCTCTCTCTCTCTCTCTCTCTCTCTCTCACCCTTTACCTCAGTCTCACTTCCTCGCTTGCCAGCTCCCTCTCATGGCCTTCCTGTCACCACACACTCAATTTACTCCTGCTCCATCTGTCTGTCCCACTCTTATTTTCTTTTTCTTCTCTCCTTTCTACTCTTCATACCTCTTCTGCTTGGCCTTTCTCTCTCTCTCTCTCTCTCATTCTCGCTCTCTCTCTCCTGCCCTAGGGCCACGTGACGGCCCTGCATGATTATTGGCGCAATCACTCATGTAACAGGCTGCCCAGCTTTCCGTGGGGCCTTGCGTATTTGTCACTGTCACTTCCCCCAAGTGCTCCACCATTGTCTTGGAAATTGTATGTGTAAGGCAAGAGATGCCTGTGACCCACTTCGACAAGGGAGTCGGCAATGTGAGGGTGCTCATCACTGTGTAAGGGGAAAAAAAGACTGTATGTGTGTGTGTGTGTGTGTGTGTGTGTGTTGGTGTGTTGGGTGTGGAAAGAGAGAGAGAGAAAAGAAAAAAACAGCAGTTTGATGTGTCCTATTATGTGCCTCGGCTCGAGCCATAAATAATTGTGACAAGTTTTTTGTTACGCGTGAAAGTCCTTGACTCTGCCTCCTGTTCCAGCGCCTCCTCTCTGGCACAGAGACACTGCCAAACCAACCCCCCCACACGCACACACCTCCTCAGATGATAGATGGCACAGTGCAGCAAATGACAACAGGATAGATTTTTAGTTTGTGCTTTGGAAGGGATCAGTAATGGTGCTTTGCTGTACAAAGCAATAAATAGGAAGGACGAGTCAGGGCAGGGGGGTTACAACGGTGCAGAGGAAAGATTCATGTTTTCATGCTTTCAGTGTGGGAAAGGGATAAGCATCACCGATGCGATGTGAGATACTAAACATGGACCGCTCATCAGAATTAATCTTCCATATTTTCACAAAAAAACCTTTTAACCTGGCAATAGAACCTTCATATATTGACAGTCACGCCTTTCTTTTGAAGCATTTCAGTCTTTTGAAGCATTTCAGCAACTCTGGTAAAATCTTGAACCTACGACAGCAAACCGAGCCCTGTTTTTCCTACGCATGTGCATCCCATCCGCATCCCATTTGTCTTGGAGACTTTTTGCCATGTCATGTCAAAGACAAATCTGTTCGACGCGATTTTGAATATTCATCAATGTAATTACAATACGCATGCGTATGCATTGAACTTTACATAATGAGAATGGACAGGAGTGAAATCGCTCCCCCTCTCATTACAAATGGATGTGACTTTTACCTGGTTAGCTGTGTGGTAATGAAGTGCCATCCACTCGTCTACTGCCAAGTGATGAATCTCCGGGCTTGGTTAAAATACCTACTGTAGATCCTCATTGCCAATTAGACGACTGATAGATGACATTATCCGTCAAGTTAATGAGGACAGAGTGACATGTGTGCCTGCTGCAGTGACCAAGCCTTGGGATTTTTGCCTCCATAAGGTAACAAGAAGCTGGCTTTGGGTGCTTTCGTAATTGAGTATTAAAACATTATTTATTATGTACACACATGTAAAAAAAAAATCAAGCAATCATACTAATTTGACTGGTGGCATCAATTTCCAGACAAAGCTATTACCTGAAGATTACGTCAGTGAACTGAAATAGGTCTGTCTTTTTCAACTAGTGAATTAAACATCCACTTTGGTGTAATAAGCCAGGATTAAGTGTTGTCAGTCATCCTTTTGCAAAAGTTCTTGATGGATTCAGTCCACTCACTTACTTATATTGTGAAATGATATATTAGATTTACTTTCACTTCGTGACTAGGTGTAACTTCTCTGTTTCTTAACCTTAAACGCATAAAATGAGTGAGATCATTGGTCTTGTACTTTATGGTGCAGGGTGTATGATGTGTTTATTTGTTAGCATACACCCTAGTGCATTTAGTATTCCCATTAGGGTTTCCACCCATACCAAAATTCCATAAAACCATGTATTTCGATGAATGTCCAATAAAAATCTCTGTTACACAACATGAAAACTAAATCTAACAATAGTATATAAAAGATTTCCCAGATTAGAAAACTTTGTATTGTGAATTTTGTGTCAAAATGTTTATATTTTTGAAAAATACAGTGTTTAGTGATCATTACATTAATTCCATTATATGCTTTTGATTTGTGCATATTGGTAATAAAATAAATACTTTAGTTGATGTTTAAATAAATCTAACAGGATGTTTACATTTTCATATTTAAATTGTAATGGAGTTTTTAGAAATACGAAGTACCATGTAGCTCTTTAGTCCCGTTATTTATAGAATCGTCCCGTATTTGGCAAATTAATGTTACGCCAAATAACGTTTTTTAGTGATATGTTCCATATTTTCATAAATGTCTAGTAAACACAATAAATCATAGCACTGCTGCTTACACACGACCCATAATAATCTGTGGTGGGCATCTCATTTTCATTTCTGTAAGGTGGCAACTCTAATTCCCATTAACAGACTATTAACTATTTTTGGTAATGCTTTTTATGAATCCATAATGCATTATAAGTGCATTTATAACTCTTTATAAAGTACATAAATGTTCATAATCATAAATTGTTATAACAATTTGACATAAGGCTTTATAACACCAAGTGACAAAATGCATTATAATATGAACTTATTTCAACTTTTGATTCTTTGGATGTTTAGACATTCTTACTTAAAACAAGATGATTACTTTACTTTACTTAAAGTCTGTAAAGAGCATTTATAACCTTTAATAAATCATTATGTACTACTGTGTATGCAGTCTCTTTCATAAAGGTAATGAATGACAACCCTTTATGCCTGTAAAGAGAGCTTATAAGCTTTTATATACAGGTATGAGCACTTATAAAGTCATTTTCAGGAAAAGCATTTGTTATACACAAATGTTATAATGCTTTATGTTGCTGGTCTCCATAATAAGTTGATTTACAATACAGAATATATAATGCATTATGTCACTTTGTGTTATTAAGCCTTATGTCATGTTCTTATAACAAGTGTGGTTATGTACATCTATGGATATTAACAGAGGCTTATGTCAGGTGTTATAAAAAAAAGCTTTATGTATGTATCAATAATATGTTATGAATACCAGATTTAGGTAAAATGTTACCATATTTTCTTGTATTCTACCGTACCTATGAATACAGCCTCAAATTGTTTTGAAATATGAAATGTACATATTAATATACTGAGAGTTTACATCTGACAGAATGGAACATTACAATACTACAGAAACAACAGCCTCAAGTAAAGACAATCAAATTTTTATTAGTGTTCTTTATTATTCACTTTTATTCCTTAGTGGCGAATTGAAGCACATTGCGCTCCTATAATTGGCGTTTCCTGTGCAAAGCCAGCAACACCCAGGCACTTTCTCAGGTGGACACCCTAATTAAACAAACTCACATGAGCATTATGACCAAGGTGATAATTTATGGCATCGCCTTAGATAGTTAAAGTTGGCTTCCGTAAAAATCCATCATGTACATCACCGGACATTACCGCCCTAATTAAACACCCAAATGCCTGCAGACATCATAAAACCACAACAAAAGAGAAAATTACACCTGCCCTTAATAAAGCACTACATCTGCAAGATCAGAGTGTAAAAGAAGGTATTAGAGGTAGAAAAAAAGTAAAAGTTGTCCCTGCACAAATGTATGTGCGTGAGTATAATTTATCTATTTTAGAGCAAATATTCCTTACAATGTGGAACTGATTAATTATTTGAAATTTACTGATTACAACCAGCCGAGAAAGTGGCATTAAAATAATGACTCCTGAGCCTTCTGCAAGATTGTACATTTAGCACTGCAACAACCATTAGGAATAATCTGTCCAATTAAAGGTTGTGTAATTAATTAAGTGCACGTTCTGTGAGAAAGACTAGAAGGGAGAATTTATCAAGCCGCTGAAATATGACCTATCTTGTCCAAAAGACTAATATGTTTAAACAAAAGATGAAAATTGATGACAACATTATTTGGAACAAAGTGCTCACTGTGCAACTGCAATGCATTTGTACTTGCTTTCAGCATCTTTGCATTGTCCTTACAGAATTTGTGATGTATTACCCTGGCAGGCTGGCAATAACTTTAGATGGAGGCTGACTTCTGGGCTGCAGAATGGGGATTTGGCTGGGGAATATCAGAGATTTCGAAAAATGTCCATGAAAGACTGAATTAAAAGTACAGCATCACTTTACCATTTGCTGTCATGTGAGTTGAATGTATTAATTAACTGAACTAAATTGCCACTATTTGTCCTTCCACTTTAAGATGACATTATGTTATCTTATTAATGTGCCAGAAGCGCAGTGTCGGCTCAATTTTAACATAATAACATTCAGTAGTGTGTAACATAGAGTTACACAAGCATCGAAATAGAAAAACTTGTGAATAACTCTTTTATGCCATACATCTACAACTGTGTGCAAAATGATTCACTGACTACATGTGTATCTACGAGCATCACAATGGCTTAGTGGTTAGCATGTTCACCTCTCAGCACTGGGGATACAGGGTCGAATGCCAATCCTAATGACCTAAGCAGACATAAGCATGCCAGAAACATGCCAGGCAAGTGCAGAAGTATAGACAATACACCCACTGGAACACTTAGTAGTTTCCAGCACAGGTGCGCTGGGGTCACAAGCATCTGGCATGCACATTCTGGGGTCAAGGAACCTACCTCCAATTGCTCCCTGTGTGCCGTGTACAGGGCTGCCCACCTTTCTGGGCATGTGTGATCACTTTACTCAGTGTGTGTATATATGTGTGTGTTTCATTGCATAGATGGGTTAAATGTGGAGGGCAAATGCCACAGTTTGTAAAGCACTGTAGACAAAATAGATCACTTTATCACCCTTTTGAGAATCTTTGGGATGTGCTCAAGAAGATCACCGCAGTGGTCCATGTCTCCATCATAAATACAAGTTCATATGAACAAATGAATGCCACTTTGTACAGAATTAAATGTGGTGACACTGCAGAGGTTGATAATGCCACTGTGAATGTGTGCCATGATCAAAGCTACAGCAGTCCATCAAAATTTTTAAAGTGTGTGATCTATTTTTTTTAGCCAGGCAACGTTAGATAACAGCACACAGACAGGAGAATAGCAGGCAAACAAGCATGTAACAGTCATAGAAGCAATTGATGTCTACAGACAAAAACTTCCAAACATGTTAATGTTAAGACTGACCTGATATGGTACCCAAACCATTGCAATGATATCAGTTTTAAAGAGTTTTACTACTTGCGTATTTTATTAACCAAGCTGAAAATTGTGATTTCTATGAATCTATGAATTTCTAACACTTCATAACATTTGTCATATGCCTTTGTTAATGTACATATATGTTTATAATCATAATCATGAATTGTTATAACAACTTGGCATAATGCTTTATTACACCAAGTGAAATAAGGCACAATATGAGCTTATTTAAACTTTTGATTCTTTGGATGTTTAGACATTCAAGCAAAACAAGATGATGACACTTTACTTAAAGTCTGTAAAGAGCATTTATAAGCTTTTATAAGTCTTTATGAACTGCTATTTATGCATTCTCTTTCAAAGAGGTAATTAATGACAAAAATTTTACTTTATGCCTGTAAAAAGAGCTTATAAGCTTTTATAAATAGGTATGATCACTTATAAATTCATTATCAAGAAAGCATTCGATAAACACAAATGTTATAAGCTTTATGTTGCTGGTCTTTATAATAAGTTGATAAACAGTTAAAATATATACAAAGTAATAATTGATAATTTGTAATGTATTATGTCACTTTGTGTCGTAAAGCCGTATGGCACATTCTTATAATAATTATGTATATCTATGGACATTAACAGAGGCAATTATGCATACTTTAGAAAGCTTTATAAATATGCTAATAATGCATTATGAATACCGGATTTAGGTTAAGTGTTACCAAAATTGTTTTAGGTTGACATTCTGATGTATTTGCAGAAGCCATACTGCAAAAGTATAAGTAAAAGTGAATATTTAATGAATATTTGAACTCGGCCTTATGTGTGATGGCTTGACATTACTCACTATTCAAAAAGAAGAAGAAAAAAAGAAAACAGGAAAGCCCCCTGGTGAAACCACAGAACCTGTGATCTCTCCTCCACAGCATTTGTGCCAAAGCCCAGTGTGTGGGGGCCTAATTCAGTGTGTGGGCATGTGGTTGTGTGTAGGTGTAGGTTGATGGAATGACAGGCATAGGGTGAGCGTCTGAATATTGCCCTGTGTGGGAAAGCATAATAGGGTGGTTGTGTGAAAGCGCATATTTTGGGGGGTCCAGGATTTGTACACAAAAACGAGCCATTGTTTCATTTACATTTGCAGAATTAAAATCCTTACCACGCAAATCTTTAATTCAGCCTGACATGCTCATCAGAGTTCTTCCTGAGCCAGCATCCCATATGGCCACAAAGAGCTGGCCAGAACAGCACAGTGTCCCAATCCAACACAGGAACACATGTCGGTCAGTGCTCCCAACAGGATGCGACTCGAAGGACATATTGCATGAAGGCACACTGTAAAAAGCAGCGGCCTCATAAATCAGAAGCACAATCCTGACGTGCCACCCACGCTACTCACGTTAAACAGACATACCATTGTTCCACTGCAGATCTTTGAGCATTGACGTGTCCTCATTCCTTGCCAGGTTGAGCAATGGTCCTATATTCTAAGTCTGTGCTGCACAGTGCTATAGGATCTGCAATGCATGCACCAGGATATATAAGACGAAATTACCTGAATACGAAACTGAATGCCCAGCGCTGAAATGCGGATGTTCTAACCACTAAACCACCGTGCCCCCATAATATTGTGTAATTATAATTATAATTATATAATGATATGCAAAGAGACAGACTAATTAATAATAATTATTATAAATCATCCCATTACTTTCCATGTATGAATATATGAAAAAGTCAATGCTTGTTTTATTATATTTAGGTTAGAAACTAGGGTAACACTAATCCTGTATTCATAATACATTATTAACACCTGTATAAAGCTTTATAAAGTATTCATAATACTTCACTTCATAATACTTGTGATAAGCCTTTGTTAATGTCTATAGATGTAAATAACCACACTTATAAAGTGTTATAAGCACACACAATTAGGCTTTATAACACAAAATGATATAATGCATTATACAGTAAATTATATATTTTAACTGTTTTTAACTTATAATAGAGACCAGCAACATAAAGACTTATACCATTTGTGTTCAACTAATTTTTTTTTTTTCCAGAAAATGACTTTATAAGTGCTCATAACTGTTGTCTATACAGACATAAAGTAAAGGGTTTAAAGGCTTACAACACTGTACAGCTGTTTTGTGACAATGTACTATTGTATAGAGTGCTATATAAATAAAATTAATTACTAAATTGCTGTTGACATTAATTCCCTCTTTATAAGAGACTGCATACATAATAGTTCATAATGGCTTATAAAACCTTATAAATGCTCTTTACAGACTTTAACTAAAGTGTGATCATCAATTTAAATAAGTTCATATTTTAATGCATTATGTCACTTTGTGTTATAAAGCCTTTTGTCAAATTATTATAACAATTTATGACTATGATTATGAACGTCTTTGTACATTTACAAAGGCTTATGACAAATGTTATAAAACCTTATGAATACTTTTTAAAGCTTTATAAATACACTTATTATCCATTATGAAATCCAGATTTATAGAAAGTGTTACCGAATCAGATTAACACAAAAATAACTGTACTGTTAAATTTCAAAAATGCATCTGTTTTGCATCTCATAAATTATATTGAAACTGACAATCAGTTTGATAGTTAACCCTTTTTTGCAAGATTATTCATTATCAGGGTGTGAATCAAACATGTCATCCTAGTCGCTGTCATCTATTGTCAAAACACTTCTACTGTCAACAATAAATGCGTGTTGAGACACCGTAGCATTACTGGAATGAAGCCTTAATTCTCATTTCTCCAAACGTACACCTAGAAATTCATCTGGAATAAACCGAAAAATCTCAATGTATCAATGGTTTCATTATAAGGCAGTATGTTTCACATTATACACCCTGTGATTTCTGCTAAAAAAGCCCTCCTGGCCTTTTGGTTGTATGGGAATGGACAGGCACATACGTAGTATTCCAACTACACCCCTTTAAAAGAAACCAGCATGACAGCTATGGTCCTGAGACAGATAAAGACAGAGAGACCGAATGGGAGAAAGAGAGGAAGAATCGAGTGCAGATGAAACAGAGAGACAGAGCGAGGGCGGCATAAATCCTTTGTCCTATATAAAAAGAAATACTATCCATGTCAAGGAAAGGTGGGATGCCCTAAAATGAATGATAACAGACTCATTAAAAATAACGGCCGCCTAAATGATAAATGACCTGCCACACAAGAAGAGCGGCACAAGGCGGCCTCTGCAAATTAAGACCGCAGTGCTCTGTTAAAGGTGCCATTTCGCTTGCCCCTCCACCACCAAAATATCAAGCAGCCATGCCATTATTCCCTCTTTATTGCCACCCAGCCAGCAAGCCATTGGAGATTTAAGGCTAGGGCCCATATTATCAGCCTAGGTTATTTTGTTAATTATCCCAATCCCTGATTTATGTGGCATTGTGGCTTAATTAAAAAGTGGAATTGCATCAAATTATTATGGGTTTTATATGAGAGCGTAGTTCATTTTTGTGCTTTGTGTTTGTGGAAAGGAACATTCATCTGATTATAAAGATATAATAAAAAAAACGAGAATAGAATGGTTGATCACACCCTCTATAAATTTTCAGTTTATGTATAATCAGGAAAGACTTACCTGGTAGTTTAATGTCAGATTACTACTATGCAGAACAGTTTGACATGCTTTTTAAAATAATAATAATAATAATAATAATAATAATAATAATAATAATAATAATAATAATAATAATAAAAAAAAAAAAATATATATATATATATATATATATTACTTTAAAAAACATATATATATATATATATATATATATATATATATATATATATATATATATATATATATACATATATATAAATAAACATATATAGGGGCGGCATGGTGGCATAGTGGTTAGCACGTTCGCCTCTCAGCGCTAGGGATTCCCGGTTCGAATCCCCATCTGGGTGGAGTTTCCATGTTCTCCCCGTGTCCGCGTGGGTTTCCTCCGGGTTCTCCGGTTTCCTCCCACAGTCCAAAAACATGGATCAAGTCAATTGAGTTCTCCAAATTGCCCCATATAGAGTGTGTTTGAGTGAGTGAGTGTGTGCCCAGCGATGGATTGGTGCCCTGTCCTGGGTGTATCTTCCCACAGCCCGAGACGTTCTCCCCTGGATGGGCATAGGGAACCCCACCGCGACCCTAATAGAGGATAAAGCGGGTGATAATGAATGAATATATATATGTAATAATAATATATGAATGAATATATATATGTATATGTAATAATATGTATATATATGTGTGTGTGTATTTGTGTGTGTGTGTGTGTGTGTGTGTGTGTGTCTGGGTTTAATTTCCATGTTCTAATTGTGTCCACATTGGTTTTCTTTGGGTTCTCCTGTTTCTTCCACCAGTCGGAAAACGTTGATTCAAGGTAAATTGGCTGCTCTGAATTGACCCTACCTAAATTGCCCCATATAGTGTGTGTTTGTGTGAGTAAGTGTGCCCAGCGATAGATTGTCACCCTGTCCTGGGTATATCTCCTCAGCGTCCAAAACGTTCTTCCCTGGATGGGTATGGAGAACCCTCCTTGACCCTAGCAGAGTATTGAGCCAAAGATAATGAGATACCTTAAATACATACAACACATTTACATTTGATCATTTAGCAGACATGTTTTTATCCAAAAGTGACTTACAGTATCCCAACTTGGTTGGGAGTCACAACACAAGGTTCATACAGCACACCTGGAGCAATGAGGTCTTGCTCAAGGACCTACAGTGGTAACTTCAGTGGACCTGGGATTTGAACCCACAACCTTCTTTTGATAGCCCAACACCCTAACCACTGCGCTACCACACCCACTCAAAGAGATGAGATAAGATACAGTATATTATATGATATATGATATATGTATAATAAACAAAAAAAATGTTTGTTAATTTCTGCTTGTTACCGAGAGTCCGTTCTTCCCGGAAGAGGGCGGCTACGCGGAGTAAATGCGTAAAACCACTTGCGCCTAGTGAGCGCTTCCCGGGTACCGACCATGTGGGGAATAATGCGTGCGTCGGTCCATGAAACGCTCCCATGAATACGACCTGCGCGGAGAAGGTGCGCAGCGCATAGCATATTGTCAACCATTATTCTTAAAGACAAATGATAAAATGTAAGTAATTTTTAACATTTAATTTAGTACAAGGGCATCACGGTGGCTTAGTAATTAGCAGAGTCACCTCTCAGAGCTGGGGATCCCAATCTGGGTGGAACTTCCTTGTGGCTAGAGCGTCAGACTTCCGTGTCAGTCCTGAAGTTTCTTAACAGCTACATTCATTTTTTAATTGATATTCTAAAAAAAAAAAAAAAAAAAAAAAAAAAAAAATGAGGCCCAGTCCAGTCCAGTTAGTTTGTGGATGACAAAAGTACATTTAGTTGCATGTTAGTAGGCTTTAGGTGGTTCTGTCTATTTTCATTTGGATGCCACTGTGGGAAGAACTGATCTACATTGGCTTTCAGAGTAAAAGGTTTCATCCCAGCCTGCAGATATAGGCAAGAGTAAACTGAGAAATTACTTAAAGTAGGTCAGTCCTCTCTCTCTCTTGGGTCAAGAGTGTCTCTGTTTCTATGCTGTGTTATTGAGGACCTGGCAATGTCATGTGACAGTACTATCTGAGAACAGAAGACCTGAGAATGTGGTGGATCCAGATCCATACGGTCAGGGTTCAGATGAGTGGACACAACTTCTGCAGGGATTATTACTTATTACTTATAATTACTTATAGGCTTTATTAGCTCTAATTGCTTTTCTTGTCTGTTTCTTTTGAGGTGTTGCCAATTTTCTGGAGGTGTCATCAGCCCTATCCATGGCTCTCGAAGCACTGTGGCTATGACAATTACTGGATTGAACCTGGATTTCTATTGGACTGGCACTCCTGCAGCATGTCCTCAATGGACTTATATAGTTTTCCAATGGTTAAATACGGACACCTGATCACCACCCAATCTGTACATGGCTGTCCTACACGATGCTGCCTAGCCGCTCAAGGAGGATGAGCCCCCCACTGAGTCTTGGTCCTCCCAAGATTACTTTCTTAAAATAACAACGTAACAGGTACTTTTTTTGTGTGTGTGTGCTACTGTCGCTTCGGCCTGCTCTCAATCCTATACTAGGGAGTAGGGTCACGGGGGGTTCTCCATGTCCATCCAGGTTCCCCATACCATCCAGCAAGAATGTTTTTTGGACTGGGATTTAACCGGAGAACCTTGAAAAAACCTACGCAGACACAGGGAGAACCTGGATCCCCAGAGCTGAGAGGCGAACATGCTAGCCACAACACCACTGTGCTGCCCTTATCATTATCATTATAATAATAATAATTATAATAATAATAATAATAATTATTATTATTATTATTGGCGGCACGGTGGCTTAGTGGTTAGCACGTTCGCCTCTCAGCGCTAAGCATTCCTGGTTCGAATCCCCATCTGGGTGGAGTTTCCATGTTCTCCCCGTGTCTGCGTGGGTTTCCTCCGGGTTCTCTGGTTTCCTCCCACAGTCCAAAAACATGGATCAAGTCAATTGAATTCTAAAAAAATTGCCCCATATAGAGTGTGTCTGTGAGAGTGAGTGTGTGCCCAGCGATGGATTGGCACCCTGTCCTGGGTCTATCTGCCCAGCGCCCGAGATGTTCTCCCCTGGATGGGCATGGGGAACCCCACCGTGACCCTAATAGAGGATAAAGCGGGAGATAATGAATGAATGAATTATTATTATTATCATTATTACTGGTATACTTTTATTTTAAAGTGAATAAAACAAAAAAATCTGTTTTAAAGGAGAATTCTCTTTTTTTTTTTTTTTTTGCTCTGGCACTCTGCCTTCCACTGCCACAAATGTAGCTTGCAAACCTCATGGAGTACATTGCAGGTCATTTTGAGGTGACAGATCAGCTGCAGCATCCTGAACCAGAACTCTGACCTTTAATGCAGAACACTGGTTATGAAAATACCGACACACCATCTTGCCGGCACAAGCTCCAACACTATAATACTGGTAACAACTATCTGCAACCCAAAAAAATTAAATCATACACACATTAATACACAGGTTAAGTTAAAGTATGACATTTGATGGACTAGAAAGAGTAACAAAGGATGGGAGCATAAGAGTGAGAGGAGGATAGCAGCATTGCAGTGGCATACTGCCTCGCCCCTTCATATTCATGGGTTTATACACTTACATATTTCACTGTTGTCCAGAATCAAGCTCCATGGCTGAAGCTCTATCTTTCAGTTCCTCTCTCAGGTTTTCTCCTCACAGTTAACAAATTCCTGAAACCAGCTGCTTTTAGCTGTTCCACAGTCTTGGTTGAAGTTTAAAGGGGATCAGGCATTCTCAGCCATTGCTCCAAAACTCTGGAACAATATATATTTGCTTTATTTTACTGTACTGCACTTTGGTTAACACTTGCCGTCTTTACAATGTGCTTTGTAAATAAAGTGTCTTGTCTGCCTTCTCTCGCTCCTTTCCTGTTGTAATCTCTGCACAGACAGACAATGAAAACAGACAAGCTACAGGTGAAATCAATTACCTCACCTGTTTTCCCTATCTTCACCACTCGATTATGCTCTCACTGCCACAATGTATTTTCTTTTTTGTATTTTCTTTTCTCATGACTTTATATATATTTTTCTGTTCTTTTAATTGCTCATGAATGGAAGTGGAAATGGAAGTCAAAAACCAGAACAAGTAATGAACACACCTGCAGGTTGTCGTCATGATTAACTGTGTCCTCTTTCTGTTGGCAGTGAGAAGTGGAGCATGAGCTGGTAGGTTGGAGAGAGAAAGATTGATGACAGTTTACTTTGTATGTTTATGGTATGTGTGCTGAAAAGCCAGTTCAGAACTCATCTCTTTATCGTACTTATAATCCTGTACTAGGGACTAGGGACGTGGGGGGAGGGTCTCCCCATGCCCATCCAGGGTAGAATGCTTCGGGAGCTGGGCAAATATACCCAGGACAGGGCGCCAATCTATTGCTGGGCACACACTCACTAACAGACATACAGACTAGGAGAAACATTGACAAATAAATAAAGATTTAGTGCTAAAATGATTAAATATATTTAAAATTTACAAGCTGCCTGTTGCTGAACTCCCGTTGCTGTCACCACTGCTACTCCCTCCATGCTCCGTGTCTTGCCTCTCTTTAAATACCTGCACCTGGGACAATTTAGGCAAGGAATCAACACCATAATCTTATTTTATTTGGGACATGGTATTAATTTTTAAGTTAATTTATTCATTTATATGTTCATTACCTTCTTAATCTTCTACTAAGGTTGCAGTAAGGAGGGGGGCACCGGCAATTTCAGGCATTGGGCAGATACACCCAGGATATGGCACCAATCTGGTGCTGGGAACACACTCACTCACACACAAACTATATATATATATAGAGAGGCAATTCTCTTTGAATCCATGTTTTTTTGTTGTAGGAGGATGAACAGAATGAACCAGAGAATGAAGAGAAGGCCCATGCGGACACAGGGAGAGCACGAAAACTCCATCCATATTGGGATTCGAACCCGGATCTATCACGAGGGGGTTCCCCATACCTATCCAGGGAAGAACGTTTCAGGCGCTGGGCAGATACATCCAGGACAGGGCGCCAATCTATCCCTGGACACACTAACTCACGAACACACACACAAACAAACAATATGGGGCGATTTATAGAATTCAAGTTACCTTGAATCTCTCTCTCTCTCTCTCTCTCTCTCTCTGTATATATATATATATATATATATATATATATATATATATATATATATATATATATATATATATTTCTCTGTATATGCAGTTTCAAGACAAAGTGTTTGTTTTTATAGAATTCAAGTTACCTTGAATCTCTCTCTCTCTCTCTCTCTCTGTATATATATATATATATATATATATATATATATATATATATATATATATATTTCTCTGTATATGCAGTTTCAAGACAAAGTGTTTGTTAAGTGTTTAAGTTGATAATAAAAGTTGTGTATATTGTGTTTATTGTGTTTTGACTTGGTATAAGTGTATTGGTTAAACGCAAAAACTTACAAATGTTAAACCACCATCTTAAAGTAGATGTTTTGAATGGTCTTTAACGGATCAAAACCATCAGACATCTTCAAAAGTCTCATAAGAGACAGCAGAAAGCAAATTTCCTTTGACACAATTGGAGCAGTTTGTGGCTTAGCACTAGTTCCCATCACTAGATCTCTCCGCTGGAATGTAAAGTACAAATACAGACTGCTTCTCATGGGAAGGGAGCAGCAGTAAATTTTGCACAAGTTTAGCACACACACACGTTCACATTTGAAAAAATGCAGTCTTTCTGTCATCATTCATTTTCCCCAAGTGGACACCCACTCTGTCCAGAACTGAACTGATAGGTCACCTTGCAGCAATACAACCTCTACATAGAACAACCGTTCTTCATTAGCCAAGCGCATCATGGCCTTTAGTGACTACATCCCACGATGACTTTTAGTTATTTGAACAGGGGAGCGATCTGTGGGCTAGTTAAAACTGTGTGTTGTGTAATTGTATGTGACCTTCAGTTTTGTACATTAGCTTACATCCAATACTGAGGTAACACACACTACAACTGTCCTTACATTTACATTTAGTCATTTAGCAGACACTTTTATCCAAAGCGACTCACAAATAAGAGAACAACACAAGTCAGTAGTTATTTTTCAGTGCCCATGCTGAAATGATACCTAAATCCCTGTACTGTCCAAGTGTAGATTTTAGCTCCATGCTCTAGGGATTCTGTAATCACTCCACTCCCACTCTAACTTTATTTTCAGCTCATCACTCCTTGAAACTCAAAAGTTTTGCTTTTAATCTGCTACAAATTCACTCATTTTCTCCTTTTTTGGCGAAACAAACACAAATCAGTTGATCAAAAACTAGATACACAAATACAATAAATTGACCTAGTTTTTGCATTCATTTATTATCTTCTGCTTAATCCTCTACTCGCGGGGTCTTGCGAGTTGCGGGGGGGTTCCCCATGCCCATCCAAGAGAGAAAGCTTGGGCAGATACACTGTGTGCCCAGTGTGTGCCCAGTGATAATTTGATGCCCTGTCCTGGGTGTTTCTGTCCAGTGCCTCAAAGGTTCTCACCTGGATGGAGAACCCCTGAGCAACCCTAGATGATTAGGCAGAAGATGATGAAATAAATGAATGGATATTACATTACATTACATTACATTAATATCCCCTCGTCACTGAACGTTCTATTTTCATTATACCAATTGGTAGACTTTACACAAAAATACAAAATTGCTATGATGGGCACCAATTTAAAGCACTTAGATATAGTTATCTTTGGCAAAATATGTTTCTTATTACTAGTCTTGACATGTCCCCTTCCTTAATTATATTTTTTTCAACTACAGCTGACTGCATATTATTTTATATGAACCATTGGCAATTGATGAAACAACATTCTGGATTCTCTCTGAAGCTTTTTAGGACTCATTAGTCAGGCATGAACTATAGCTTTGCATGTCCTTAGATTGCATGCTGAGCAGGTAGTGCAGTGTTTAAACAGTCTCAGAACTCAGTACCTCAGGGCACTAATAAAACCATGCTATCAGAGGCCATCAGAGCGCATGTCATTCTGATTTATGTACATGAGATGTGTCTCTTGTTTTGCTGACAGGAAAATTGCAAACATTGTTCCCCGCTTCAGATGCTTGCCAGCTAGATGGAGCTGCAAGTGCTCGAAATGCTGTCAAGGTCGCATCTGTAGGAATTAATGCACATTTGTACCTAATTAAATCCACAATAGGGCTGGAACCCAAATTGCGATTGGAATTAAGGTACAATGCCAGCGGGATTCTGATGACTTAGTACTTGACTCACTTTGGAAATCTGGACATATGTAATTAACACGGAAATGTTTGTCAGCCTGTTATACTTAACATAGCCCAAAGATCCACTCTTTGGAATTAAGATTGTAGCCTAAATTGTTTATTTAGCCGAACGGTGCATCATATAATAATATGTGCTCTATATGGAAGCAGAAGAGGATAATTGAGGTTTATAGACTTAATTTCAGTAATTTCAGTACTTGTACGGCTTGATTATATGTATCTGAGCTCTGATAAGACTTCATTGAAATTTACAACAAGTAATCTCCTACCATATGGACTCACCAAATGGAGATCACAGACTGGCAAAAGCAATCAGCTTTTTAATTAACAGAATTAACAGTGCGATGTTAAACTATAATGACAGCAATAAAAACAGTTGATGTGACAATGGCAGTGCAGAGAAACCCATCCATAACTGTTATTTTCCTTTCACAGGCAAGAGTGACAATAGACTTGAGCAGACGCCTCTGTGCTCACAACACTCACCCACGAGTCACTGCCTGATATTGACGTTGTTCAGAAGGGTAATAAAACTAAGACCGAGACATTTTGTTTACACCGATGTTACTGGGCTTTGTTCTGCTTCGACGCTTTGACGTCCTCTTTGTCGTTGTATAATTGTGCTTTTGTAGACTTGTTCATCAACTCTCTCCCTGATCATAGTTCTGCCTTCGCCACAATTATTAGACATGTTCATTGTTATTACTGACTGACAAAAAGAGAGGCAAGCCACTGGGGCAGATCATGTTCGGTGTATTTCATATGCTGAGGCGTATATATATGCCTCAGTATATATATATATATATATATATATATATATATATATATATATATATATATATATATATATATATATATATATATATATATATATATGTGTGTGTGTGTGTGTGTGTGTGTGTGTGTGTGTGTGTGCTCCAAGACAGTTATATATATATATATATATATATCGCAACAAGGCTCCTCATTGCAGTGCTACAAATGCATAGCATGGGGAAGCGCTATTAAAACCCCAATGCAAGGTTAACGAATCATTCCCTTCTTCCATGTCATTAATCGATTAAAACCCAACCACCGGATTGGCCATAAGACGTCATTGAAAGCTGACAGCAGTATACCGAGCGCTCTCTTTCTTTCTCCGAGTCTCCCTCAAACACACACCTTCTTTTTGACACGTACACATGCCAGAAAGGGTGATAAACTATGGCCACTGACCGCCGCAGTGCACAAAAGAAAAGTCAAATTATGAGAAGTAATGAAAAGACATCAATACAAATTCAGCAGAGACTCGTTTCATTCTGTTTTCGACAGCGCTTTTCACTCTGTAATTTTCTGTAAATGTTAACATCGCTAGGCTTTCCTATTGATTCTATTATTTTTGACCTTGCATTAGTGTCGGGCTAATCTCGCATGCCATACAATTTCATTTTGTGAAGGGGAATGCTTGTGGACCCTGAGGGTGAGTTAGACACAGGCTGTGGCACTCTTGGGAATCATAAGTACATATATGGGCAATGGGCAAGCAAACTATATAGATGAAGCTTTGTAGGCAGCCATGGAATTCATCTAAATATTGATATATCTTCTTAAACTCTTTTATTTTACATTAGTTAATACATGAATATGTCAAAAGTATATAATGTATTGTCATTGTGGCAATATTTACATTTACATTTAGTCATTTAGCAGATGCTTTTATCCAAAGTGACTTACAAATGAAAACAACACAAGTCAGTAGTTAAAATAGTATAGAATCTAAAATGTATGGCCTAATACAACTACTGGATGTAATTTAGCACAAACCTTAAACACTGAGTTATAAAGTTATATAAATAATTTTGATAACACTTTAACTAAATTCCATATTATCAATGCATTATTAGCAAATTTATAAAGCTTTCTTAAGTATTCATAATGCTATTGATGTTATGTTAATGTCCATAGATGACCACATTCATGAAGTGTTATCAAAACATGCCATAAGCCTTTATATGTCAAAGTGGCATAATGCATTATACATGATATATTTGAACTGCTCATCAACTTATTATAGAGACCAGCGGCATAAAGTGTTTAATGAACGCTTTTCCTAAAAATTATAAGTGCTGATAACTGTTTTTAAGCTTATAATCTCTCTTTATAGGCATAAAGTGAAGTGTTGTCATTAATTACTTCTTTGAAAGAGACTGCATACATAATAGTACATATAAATAGACTTATAAAAGCTTCAAAATGCTCTAAAGTAAAGTATTTTGTATTACTTGTCTTAAAAACTAAAGACTAAAAAGTTTGAATAAGGTAATATTATAATGTATTATGTCACCTTGGGTTATAAAGCGGCGGCACGGTGGCTTAGTGGTTAGCACGTTCGCCTCTCAGCACTAGGGATTCCCGGTTCGAATCCCAATCTGGGTGGAGTTTCCATGTTATCCCCGTGTCCGCGTGGGTTTCCTCCGGGTTCTCCGGGTTCCTCTCACAGTCCAAAAACATGGATCAAGTCAATTGAGTTCTCCAAATTGCCCCATATACAGTGTGTACAGTATGTGTGTGTGTCTGTGTGAGTGAGTGTGTGCCCAGCGATAGATTGGCGCCCTGTCCTGGGTGTATCTGCACAGCGCCCCATGCCCATCTCCCCATGGGGAACCCCCACGCGACCCTAATATAGGATAAAGCAGAAGATAATGGATGGATGGATGGATGGGTTATAAAGCCTTATGTAGAACTTATGTTGAATCTTATAAAGCATTATGAATATTTAAAAAGCTTTATAAATGGACTTATAATGCATTATGAATACTCAATTCATAGAAAGTGTCATCATGATTTCTGCTATTTTTCCAGATTTCTTCAACTAGGTACAGGCTATGCATTTCCATGTTTAATAATAATACAATAATAATTTATTTATATTTTGTCTGCAGAATAGAATTGTCTGCAACGATCCTGCTTCATCACTTTCACTGACTAAGTAGGAGCACAGATGTTTGGTCAAACACACTCCACTGACATCTTCTTTTACAGCAAGCAAGCAGCAGGGTCATGCAGGTCTGTTGTACATGCAGGAAGAAAACACACTGAGCAGATACACCCAGGACAGGGTACCAATCTATAACTGGGCACACACACTCACACAAACACACACTATATGGCACATTGGAGAGCATTCAATTTACCTTGAATGAACATGTTAGCTCTGAATCTCCGGCGCTAAGACGTGAATGTGCTAATTGCTAAGACACCGTGAAACACTTATACATATACAGTATAAATAGTTTGCAATTCAACATCAAGCATATCTAGTATGCATTATAGTCACTTTTTGAAACATATTCTGCATTCATTCTAGCCTTCTCTATTGGAACCCGAGTCCTTACAGGAAAGAGTTGGGAAAACTACATGAAAAGGTCACCAGCTCATCACAGAACAGACACACAGACAAGAAAAACCAGACACATGTTCAAACTAAGGGCAATTTAGTTTCTTTAGTTCACCTAGTGATGAATTAGCAAGTTGTTAAACCCCAATCTCCCAAAGGAAAGGAAACACATTTATAATGGCTCCAAATAAAAAAATTGAACATGAGACATATTTGCTACTCACCACTAAACACTGCATCAAGGCTTAGATAAGAATTCAGCATTTGCAGCAACAGATGCAGCAACAAATTGTTAATTATATATTTAAGCAGTCATGGTTCGTCAGGACCTTCAAGGCTTTTTCTGCAAAACAAAATATATTAGAATTACAGAATTATTAAATAATTCCAAATGGTCTGTCTGCTCCTTTTCATAGTGTTTCCAGAAGTGTATTTTATTTTTAAAGCATTTAACCAATCACATTTCAACATCAATGGGCGGCACAGTGGCTTAGTGGTTAGCACGTTCGCCTCTTAGCGCTGTGGATCCAGGTTCGAATCACAATGTGAGTGGAGTTTTCATGTTCTCTGCATGTCCCGGGTTCTCCACTTTCCACCCACAGTGCATGCAAAAATGTGCATTCAATGTAAATTTAATGCTCTAAATTGTGTTTGTGTGTGTGTTTCTATAAGTAAGTGTGTGCCCAGCAATTGTTTGGGGCCTTAGGTGTATCTGCACAGCGTCTAAAAAATTCTCCCCTGGATGGGCATGGGGAATACCCTTATGACCCTAGTAGAGGATTAAGCAGAAGATAATTATTGAATGAATTTTCATTCATCTTATTATCTTCCACTTATTCCTTTTCGAAGGGTCATGTGTGTGTAGATGACATGTCTTTGCAGATATACCCAAGACAGGGCCCCATTCCGTCTCTGGGCACACTTCCACACACTAACACACAATATAGAGTTATTTCAATTAGGGGTAATTCAGAGCAGCCAATTCACCTTGAATACATTTTTTTGGACTGTGGAAGGAAACTGGAGAACCCAGAGGAAACCCATGCGGATACAGGGAGAACATGGAAACTCCACCAAGACTGGGATTTAAAGCTGGCTCCCGAGCACTAAACCACTGTGCCTTCATGCATAGGAAGTAAACATGTGAAAGGGATTTTAAAAAATAGTTGTACAACGTAAAATAAAAGAGTAACTTTTTCCAAGTAAGGTAATTAAGTCAATACAAGAGATTTCCTGAAAAACATTATATTTAATAATGTCTTTTGTAGAGGACTTAAGTTATTTAAGCTAAGGATTTAACTTAAAAGTAATTTAAACCATTTCATACTTCGCCACAAACCGTATAGTGTCCAAGCAATCCTTGTTTTTCATCATTTCGGGCTTTCAGCATGCCTCTTTGTTTAATAAATCCCTAACAATCATTCAACTTGGCTGCACATTCCAGAAGCTTCAAAGCATAAAAACAGCTGGCTTTAAGCATCCTGACTGTCAGGGTTTCCTTTGCTGTCCGTGATGGATATATCAAACCAGTGAGCCGGAAGTAGATGTCTCAATCTACACCATCAGCCAGCACAACACACCCATCACTTTTCTGCATAATTTATTCATACTGAGCTTTTACTGCATGCTATCTGCTGTGTTTTCTACCCCTTTCACTTTCTCTTGCAAAATGATTTCTTAAAAGGCTTTATGGTCTTTGACACGTGGCCTTGATAGCAGCATGAGCTGCTTATGTATTGACATGTGGAACGTTGTAGTTTACCTTAATGAAAAGTTTTATTATAGAGCTGCAAGTATTCAGAGGCTTTTTTAATAGCTTATCAATAACATTGTGGTGCCAAACTGTACTGAGATACAACACATGAGCGGCAATCAAGTGAAATGCATGGGTTGCTTAGTTCAGCCTTGTAATGGAAATATTAAGGCTCTGACATTTAATTCTGAAAGTGGTCTTTTCTTAACATGAGCAGTCAAAGAAAGACTTGTTCCATCTCTTCTGAAATAATTGGTCTCATCTTAAGGACAGACCAATCAATTTAATATGAGACACTCATAAGCTTATAAATTTTGTACATCTAAAGGTTAGATGGAGCTTGCGCAGTGTTTGCTACAGACAAATGAATGAAACAGGAATGGATGAGGAATGGAAATGCATGGCTCAGTGAAAAGCATTCTCTCTGGTGCGAGAGAATGGAGTGACTGACATCCATTTAGTTGATTTGCCGTTGGCAATGAGAAAATGCTTTTGAAATGAAGAGCATCTGTCCAATCTCTTTCAAAACGCTCATGCATCTCAGCGTGCCAAATCCTTGCTTACTGTGCCATGCAATGTAAGCGCAGTTCTTCTACACGAAAGGGTTTTCAGTTATAGGAGCTCTTATTGTCATATGTGATTGAAGAATACAAGAACTTGAGGTACAAAATGTTATCTTGTGACAAGTCACTGAATCAAGTCTCTAAATTTGGCTGATCATAAAGAAAAAAATTGGAAACCAACTGGCCCAAAAGAATCTGTCACCATAAAACCATGCAAATGTTTTCTGCTTGTGTTACACTCGCAGATCATATTATACAGCCAAAACTGAGCCTGTTTCTAAGGCAATTGCTTTATTCATTCATTATTTTCTGCTTAATCCTCTATTAGGGTCAGGGGCAGTGACCATGCCCATGCTCATCCAGGGGAGAACCGGGGCGTTTCAGGCACTGGATAGTGAACCCAAGACAGGTTGCCAATCTATCGCTGGGCACACTTACTCACACAGACACACACACACACCAACACTCTATATGGGACAATTTAGAGCATTCAATTTACCTTAAGTCCATGTTTTTGGACAGTGGGAGGTAATCGGAGAACCAGGAGAAATCCCATGGGGACACAGGGAGAACATGGAAACTCCACATAGATTGGGATTCGAACCTGGATCTCCAGCGCTGAGAGCCGATCATGCTAACCACTAAGTCATTGTGCCACCAAAGGCAATTAATGTTAATTTAATTGTTGAAACTGTTACTCTGTTAGCAGTTTGTTTAATAGTTATAAGTTGTAATAAGCAGTTTAGTTATAAAGCACTTTTGTACAATTGTACATTGTAACAAAGCAGCTTTCCAGTACAGCCTTTAAACCACCAAAGAGCAAGCCTAATCGACAGTGGCAAGAAAAGACTCACTGTTGGGTGAAACCCAATTCTTAATGGGGGACTCGCAGCCGGTCAGCATCAACAGTTTTGGGCAGCCATGTACAAATTGTGCAGTGATCAGGTATCCATATTTAAAAATTGGAAAAACTGTTAAGTAAGTAAGTAAAACTAACTAAATAAGTCCAGTGAGACTGACAGTTGCACGACTGCAATGCCACCAGTCCAACAGAAACCCAGGTTCCATCCAGGAATCGTCATTGCCACTGTGCTTCGGCAGAGCCATGAATGAAGCACTGACAACAGCTCAAAGAAAAAAAACCTTCAGAAATAGCAGTTAAAGCTAATAAAGCACAGTATTTAAGTAATAGACAGGGTTTGATTGACAACTGCGGTCATGAAAACATTCTTCTTTGCTTGAAACTTTGTGATTTATGTAGCACTTTGCACCTGGAGAGGCTGCATCACGTTCAGGTTGTGACCCGTTTTGTTCTGTTCTCTGCACTGCATTATACTCTACTAGGAGCAATTCATAAGGGGAGCGCTTTTTTGTCTCCTGTATTGTTGAGTTGCAGCCTTGGCTGTTTTTCCTCGATTCTGTGTCCTTCTACAATGGCTCCACAAAAGTTCGCTACATGGTTAACAGTTTCACACACTGTTTGCTTAATGTCAGGGTCAGCTTTGTCACATTCCTGCTGTGGTGCAGTTTGTTCTGCCTCATACCCTACTGACCAATTCATCATTGGTGGGAATGCTTTGTCTCTCTCTGATCTTATTGACATGTAGATTTGATCCTTTTTCTAAACAGGCCGTGTACTCAACATCTTTCATTCTGCTTTTATTGTTCCTGTTTTGAAAGAGCACCGTGATGGATTTAGTAGCATCTAGTGTTGAAGCTGCAGACTGCAATCAACTTAGTTTGACCTCACTTTACCAAAGTGATGGAGTGACATGGCGACTCCCACTTTCTGTTGGTTACATGAAAGGTCCACATTTTTTTTTACACCACAGTCTTTGTCTAGATAATGTGTTTTAATCTGGATTGGCCTTACGACAACAGAATGTCAGTTCATAAATTAAGTATAGTCACTTTATCATAACATTATAGTTTTCATTCATTTATTATTTCATTCCTTCATTATCTTCTACTTAATTCTCTACTAGGGTCGAGGGGGGAGTTCCCCATGCCCATCCAGGGGAGAACATTTTGGGGGCTGGGCAGACACACAGGACAGGGTGGCAAATTTAGAGCATTTCATTTACTTGAATTCATGTTTTTGGACTGTGGGAAGAAACAAGAGAACTCGGAAGAATCCCCCACACACACACACACACACACAGGGAGAACATGGAAACTCCACCTAGTTTGGATATGCAATGCTGAGAGGTGGATGTGCTGACCACTAAGTCAGCGTGCTGATCCGGTATTCATATTGCATTGTAATTTGTAACGCTTTATAACTTTTGTCATAAACATTTGTTAATGTCCATAGATGTTTGACATAACAATTTGACATAAGGGTTTATAACACAAAGTTACACAGTTGGTGTTGTAAACACAAATGTATTATAATATAAACTTATTTCAACCTTTGATTCTTTGGATGTTTAGACATTCTTACTCAAAACAAGATGATTACAGTTTACTTAAAGTCTGAAAAGAGCATTTATAAGCCTTTAAATGTCATTATGTATTACTATGTATGCAGTCTCTTTCAAAGAGTAATTAATGACAACACTTTACTTTATGCCTGTAACGAGAGCTTATAAGCATTTATACAGTTATGAGCACTTATAAAGTAATTTTCAGTAAAAGTGTTGATTAAACACAAACATTATAAGGCTTTATATCACTGGTCTCTATAATAAGTTGATGAACAGTTAAAATATATAATTTATAATGCATTATGCTTCTTTGTGTTATAAAGCCTTATGGCATGTTCTTATAACACTTTATGATTCTGGTTATGTACATCAATGAACAATAACAAAGGCTTATGGCAAGTATTATAAAGCATTATAAAAATTATATATATAAATATATAAAATATAAATATGTCAATAATGCATTATGAATACCAGATTTAGATAAAGTGTTAGTGATCTTTTCAGTTCCGTCCAGAAAGTGGCATACAAGACACTGTGGTAGAGAGCTTTAATACACTACAAGATGCTAGTCCAGACTTGTCCTTTCAACCTGAATCAATGACTCGTTCTCAGTACATAAAGATTAACGTTTTCATCTGCACATGTGTAAGTCCATCTTGGTTTGAAATGCATTCAGAAGGAACACATCATCTTCCACGAGGGGTGGCTGGTGTGATAAATAAATGAGCAGATGAGTGGGTCCCTGACAAGTGAGGGACATGGTGTACCAGGCACATTTTTTGATAGCGATCTAATTCATCTGGCAGCTGTAGATGTTGATTAAATCAGAACGTCAGCCACTTGACAAGACAAGACAAAAGCTGACGTGAAGCTTTGCAACGCAGCATGGCCAGCAGCATAGCACACATGCCACACTGGGCCTTTCCGGTACATATCCATAAAGGGTTTTGTACTGGCACTTGTCTCCTGTCCTCTGTTATTCCACCTCTGTAGCAATGACATCAGGCCTTTGACATGCAGCGAGAGCCTTTTTGACTGGCTATCGCCACACTGTAGACAGAGTGTGAGTGTGTGTGTGTGTGTGTGTGTGTGTGTGTGTGTGTGTGTGTGTGGGTGTATGTGTGCGAACATGGCTTTATGCCATGTCTCTCTCAGTCAGACCTCATGGCAGACAGCGAAGCTTTGCAAGTACCATCAGGAGCACAATTGAAAAAAATACCCCTGTAATTATATGGCAAACAAAGCCTCTCTTCGGAAAGGCAACACAAAGGAGTATCAATGGCAGATCAGGCAGACTGAGAAGACAGGGTGGAGGCCCAGTTGAATCGTGCAAAGAAAGACATGGTGAAACGAAAATAACAATCAAGTGGCGGCAATGCAGTGCCTGAGTCAGGGGTGTTACTCAATGATGGAATCAGTGCCAGTGATACAGTTAATAAAGACTGGTGTTACTGTCTGCCCTTTACCTCATTTTTTGTTTTGTGGGTCTCAGATTTTAGCCCATAACTTTCTTTGTATGCTTCCCCATGATGTGATTGAAAATTGTTTCTAAGTGCAATTTTGAAATTTTTCTTGAATCGGCTTAGTGGTTAGCACATTCGCCTCTCAGCACTGAGGATCCAGGTTTGAATCCCACTCTGGGTTGGGTTTTCATGTACTCCCCATGTCCTGGTTTCCTCTGTGTTCTCTGGTTTCCTCTCACAGTCCAAAAACATGGATTCAAGGTAAATTGAATGCTCTAAATTGCCTCATATAGAGTTTGTTTGTGTGTGTGTCTGTGTGCGTGAGTGTGCCCAGCAATAGCAAAACCTTTTACCCTGTGTGGGTATGGGGAAACACCCCCCCCCCCTGCAATCCTAGTAGAATTGAATTAATTAATATTGGTAACACTTTCTATGAATCCAGTATTTATAATGCATTATTAGTGCATTTATAAAATTTTATAAAGCATTCATAACACTTTATAAAGTGATCTATTTTGCCTATTTTAAGGAACTGGTATTCCACATTTAACCCATCCGTGCAGTGAAACACACGCATATACACACACTGGTGAAGTGAGTACATGTGGGCATTCAATTGACTTGATCCATGTTTTTGGACTGTGGGAGGAAACCGGAGAACCCGGAGGAAACCCACGCGGACACGGGGAGAACATGGAAACTCCAGCCAGATTGGGATTCGAACCGGGAATCCCTAGTGCTGAGAGGCGAACGTGCTAATGTGCCCAGGTGGTAATATAAATAATAAAAAAATAAAATATAAAGTAAAATAAAAAAAAGAGCTTTTTAAATTTAAAAATTTCACATTTTTTTAAAAGAGAAATAAAACTGAAAGAAATATATATTGCACACATAAGCTTTCAAAACCAGTTATAAAAAGCACTTATAAAGCCATTTTCATTTTTTAAACACAAAAGTTACAAAGCTTTATGATACTTTGTTTTCTACAAAAAAAAGTTAATAAAAAAATTGTTGAAATGACCAATTTATAATGTATTATGTCAATTTATTTAATAAAGCCTTATGGCATATTCTTATAACACATCTATTTTAATTAACAAAAGATTATGACAAGTGTTATTAAGTGTTGCTAATGCGTTTATAATGCATTATGAATATTTAAAGAAAGTGTTCCCAGTACTTTTAATAAAGCAATAGTGCGTGCATTATTGTGAATCAATCACCGGACAGAGGTGATATTGGGCCCAACACGTAGCTTTTTATTTTTTATTAACAATAATGCATAACTTCGATATATATATATATATATTATTGAATATTGTTTGTCTAAATGCTATTTATATTATTCTTAATTCTTTTTATAATGTTGAATGATTTAAAAGGTTGGGTGATACTTTACCCAAATCTGATATTCATAATGCATTATTAACACATTTATAAAGCTTTATAAAGTAATTAATAATGCTTTATAATACTTGTTATAAGCCTGTGTTAATGTCCATAGATGTACATAACCACACTCATAAAATGTTATGAGAACATGTCATAAGGCTTTAAAACACAAAGTGACATTATAAATGATACTTATTATAGAGACAAGCAACTTAAAGTCTTGTAAGTTTTGTGTTTAGTGAATGGTTCTCATGAAAATGACTTATAAGTTCTCATAACTTAATAAAAGTTTATAAAAGCTTATAAGCTCTTTTTGTAAGTGTTGTCATAAATTACCTTTTTAAAAGGGACTGCATACATAGTAGTATATAATGACTTCAAGTATGAATGTATAAACATCCAAAGAATCAAATTTAAATAAGTTCATGTTATAATTCATTATGTCACTTTGGGTTATAAACCCTTACTCCAAATTGTTATAACAATTTATGACTATGATTATACACATCTATGTACATTAAGAAAGGCTTATGACAAATGTTATAAAGCATTAAGAACACTTTATAAAGCTTTGTAAATGCACTTATGAGATTCTTAAGAAATTGTTACCAAATAATGTATTGTTGTCACACATTGATATGTGATGCGGTCAGTGGTGTGCATTATTGTCAATAATGTCACAGAACAAATAGTTTAGCCAATCAGATTTAAGGATTGGAACTACCTGTTTTATAATATTCATTATTAGTACATCGTTTGAATTGTTCAGTATCCTGGTTATTATAATAAACATGGAAGGTAAATTAAAGTTCCAAACTTATACAAATATGATTTTTATCCTAGCTCTCGAATCATCTTGCCCTCTGCATGTCCCTCCAAAAGACCCATCACACCCACCCCCCAACCACACATGCCCAACAGAGGTCAGGCTAACATGTACCAAGTTGCTCCACTAATCTTCTTTGTCATTCATAAAATTTACACTACATCTCCCTGTTGGTGGCTTGTCATTTTCCTACTGCCTTTAGCTGTCACTACACATGGGTAATTACTCTGAGGGTTTGAAAGGCGTTTGATTATTTATGAAGTATGATGTTCAGGGGAAAAAAGTATATACACACTTCTGTGAAGTATGTCACATTTGTGATAATGCAAGGAAATGAGGAGTTTTCTTCACCAAAAAAATTTCAGGCTTTAAAAACTTTCACTTTGATTTTAGGAATTTTCAGACATGATAAATGGTTTGAAAGAGAGAGACAAGCATATATAATTTCAGAGCCACTTGGAAACTGGAAACATTGTCTATTTGCTTAAATACATCAGACGTTTATGCAGCATATTTAGGTAACATCCAAAAAAAGGCTGTAAATTGCTAAAAAAAAAAAAAATAATAATAATAATACAGCATTAGATTCTTACCTTTCTGTGCAGTACGAATAAGTTTTGGTTTATTGTGGAATTAATCGGTGTAATGCCAGCTGGTATGTCTTCTATTTAAAGGATTTCAAAGGTTAGTTACTGTCAAAGACCAGTTGGCCAGTGCATTGTTGGAGTAAAACATTAAACACAATGTATATATATTTTATTAGAAAATAATTGCACAGACTAACATTGAGACAGAGAGACTGCTTGCTAAACTTTTAATAACAGTTTTTAACATGAACAGAACCCTGCTAATGTAAATCTATGGGTTGATAAATCTGATGGGTTAGAAATAGGACCGTTGATAAATATGGTAAAAGGGCAATTTTATATGAGAATGTATTACCTAAAAAAATCGCAACGTTATTTTATAAAAACTTCGGCCCAGTGTTTTACGCCAGATGATATTCTTGACACAACCCTCACCCTCTATCGGGCCTGGGGATATACAGACCATAGGGAAAATTTAGAGCAGCAAATTCACTTTAAATCCATGTTTTTGGACTGTGGGAGGAAACCCACATGGACAAGGGGAAAACATGAAAACTCCACCCAGATCGGAATCCCCAGAGCTGAAAGGTGAACGTGCTCACCACTAAGCCATGGGTTAACAAGATCAATATGAGTTTTATTGTCTTCAGTCAAATTGTATACAGTTGTGGCAGGACCGCAACGATGGGGAGTGGAAGGTTATAACAAAATGTTTGGAGGGAGTGGTTTATTGGTTGGCCTCTCAGCGTTGGGGATCCAGGTTCGAATCCCAGTCTGGGTGGAGTTTCCATGTTTTCCCCATGTCCACGTGGGTTTCCTCTGGGTTCTCTGGTTTTTTCCCACAGTCCAAAAACATGGATTAAGAGTAAATGGAATGCTCTAAATTGCCAAATATAGTGTGTGTTTGTGTGTGTATCTGTGTGAGTGAGTGCGTCCAGCGAATTGGTGCCCTGTATCCGGCCATGAATATGAATGAATATGTATATAAAGCCTGTTCCTTGTATACGTGCCCAGGGAACAATTGGGGTTAGGTGACTTGCTCAAGAGCATATCAGCCATAGTACTTGGTGGGACTGGGAATCATAATAAGGGACGTCAGGTAACAAGGCTGGTTACTTTACCACAAACCTACGACTGTTCCTTTAAAGAAAGACAGAGCCCGGGCCACGGCAGTGAGCATGCCAATTCTAGCCACTACACTATTAGGAACAGATCACTAATTCCTTTAATTTTCCTCTGAAGATGCATTTTCTAAAAAAAAGTATTTACTTCTACAGTTTCATAAATCATAGGTCAAATTTTAAAACATCACAGAGTAGCTTAAGAACAAGATTTTCTTGAAGGTGTGACATAACAAATGATCAAGGAGGCGGTGCACACACGAATGGAAGATAGTCTTCCGCCTTTCAACCCATCTTAGGCCGACTTCACTCAACTCACATCATTTGATGACTCTGTCTCACAATCCTGCTTTTGACTGACCTGCTCACTTCTTCCTTTGGAACAATTTCTGAGCCTGTCAGTCACATAGCCACTCACACAATTACACCATCATCAAAAGTTTAGTTCTCCGGTTAAACTGAAGGTCATGGAAAGACGCCTTAAATTCCAAGTACTTTCATTTAAGGACAGACTCTTGGAAGCAGCTGATATTGGTTGCATTGGGAAATGTGATGGGACATCTTAAGGTACAAAAAGAAAGGTTCTGATTAAGTGCTTGTGAACCTTGTGGAACATAATGGTGATGGAGGTCATTACTTCTGCTATTATCCTTGCTTGTCTGTCTCTACGTACTTATGTCCATGCTAATGTTTCGGTGTTTCAGAGACCAGACACTAGAATCAGTTGAAATGCAATGATGGACAATTCGGCCCTATAACATTATATGAATTTTGATGGCTCATTTGTACGACGCTTATCCTTATCCAGGCAAACAGATGGACTTGCACGAAAGGGACAAAGCTATCCGCTAGTGATAGAGCCTAAAACAAATGAACCATGTGAAAAGGTATACCCGCATTTACAAGCATACCACTGAGGTTTTATCACATTTTCTTTATCTGCTTATGTAAAATTACTTTGGGGTGGCAGGTGACTGAACATTAGCTTTCAACATATGCGATGAAGCGAAGGTCAGTAATACAGGGTGTAAGTGTCGATTGTTGGAGGAGAAGATTTGAGGTGCCAGCATCCATAAAAATATTTTGCTTGTTAATGTAATACTTTTTCATAATACATTCAACAAGCATACCTCTTGAAAGATAATTGCGTCCATAACTTGAAGCACAGGTCAGGGGCTAGGGTCATTCCTGCAGCCCACAGTAAGTAAGGGAAAAGTTATGAATTTACAATTAGCTTCATCCTAACAACCTTTCAAGGAAAGGAGAAAGTCTGATGGGCCCCACCAAAGGCCATGTGTGTGAAAGCGTGAATTTCCTGCGACAGCCGCTGATACCCAAGGAGCTATATTTAGGGAGGATAACTAGTACTGCATGGTGTAATCTGACATTTGGACCACAAGGGAGTCCTACTGCTTCGCTCGCAAATGACAGTGTCACTGTTGGTTTGCATCCCCAATGGAATAGGTTAAAGAGAACAAAACATGTTATTGCAGTGGAGTGCTGGCCCGGCAAGACAGATCTAATAAAACTCCATTTGATTGCATGGGTATGATCTGACTGGGGCTATCACTGGTGAGCAAGCCCCTTGAGTACAGGCATATAGAGAAATAACGGGGTATGTGGTGGTAGGTCTGGAGAAGGACAAAACACTAAGTGCTTAGAGTGACTGACTTGCCCTTGATGGCTATTTCTTGAAGATGACAAGGCACTTCTTTGTTGCTTCGTGCCGTCCCCTGACCTCAGAAGTGGCTTCTCCTGTGTCAAGCACAACCTAGTGCACTTGTGACCTGATGGTTCTTTACTTCTGTTGAACGTTTCGTTATTAGCAGGAGAGGCATATTCATCTCAAGACTATGGATCTGAGATTTGATTTTCTGCAGCCATATTGCTTTTAACTTGGCCATAGGTTGCAAGTGATTGGTGTGCCATGTCTGCAACAACACACCATCACACTGCATAACCCTGAGAGACCATTCATTACCCTGTCAAACATGGGTCTGTTCACTTGGTGCATTTCTCCTGCGGTCTCAGGTGTGCAACCAAGGTGATCAGACCTGCGTCAGTGTGCACCTGCCGGGTCCCCCGGGAGCATGAGAGGTTGAACAACAAAGACAGGGGTTGCTCCGCTGAGTGAGTTTCACTGGCAGCTTCTTCAATCATGCCTCATGAAAGTCTAAGAAACTCAGGGAGCCAAGGGTGTGCTTAACTATCTTCGAATTTGCCCACAGTGATCAAACAACAGACAAATGTTGCCCAGTATGTTTTGCTCACCTGGATAAAAATAATTCAACGTTTGACAGCAAATAACCTCTTAGCCACAGAATTTTTTTCTTTCCTACAAACTGCCTGTCAACAATTACTGACAGAGATGAACCCCATCCCCCCAAGGACCAATTTGACCATAATCTATTTGAAATAGCACGCTCCATCAAATTTGTATTCATTTTTATATATATGACCTGTAATATATAAAAAGGTAGTCAATATATTTTCTGTGTTATATTTATATGTTGCTGAACTACTCAAGATAGATTTTTAATTACATATGAATCACTCAAATTAACAAATATTAAAATATACCATAATGCTCTTAATAATGTTATTACTCTTAACATACTTGTAATTACTCCTAATAAACCATGGCCTCTAAAATAATGGAAGTTAGTCAACTAGCATATCATTCATTCATTCATTCATTCATTCATTATCTTCCACTTAATCCTCTACTAGGGTTGTGGAAAGGTTCCCCATGCCTATCCAGGGAGAATGTTTCTGGCGCTGGGCAGTTACATCAAGGACAATATATTGCTGGGCACACTCACTCATTAAGACACACACACACACACCCACACACACACACACACACACACACACACACACACACACACACACACACACACACACACACACACACACTATGTAAGGGCACTAAGTAAGAGCAGTCAAGATACCTTGAATCCATGTTTTTGGACTGTGGGAGGAAACCTGTAAAACCCAACACAGACACGGGGAGAACATGGAAACTCCAGTTATATTGGGATTCAAACCTGAAACCACGGCAACACAATGAAAACATGAAAAATGCTCACACGACAAAACCTGGCCACCTCACTGACGTTCTTGCTGAGGCAAAACAATAAAAAGATTAGTATTGTATAGGTTTAGTTACTAACCCTTAGCTCACTATTTGACGTATATATACTCACCAGCCTTTTTATTAAGTACACCATTAAGTACAACATCAGTTCTACACTTATTGTCTGTTTTAGTGGAACTTAGTTCCAATGATTATATAAATTGAATTTGTAGTTCTACAATTATAGACTGTAGTCCATCTATCTCTCTACATACTTTGTGAGTTGCTCTATGGGGGTCTTGATCATCAAAGAATAGAGTAAAGGGGACTAACAAAGTATTTAGAGAAATAGACTACAGAATGTAGATTTAGATTAAGATTTAGTCATTTAGCAGACGCTTTTATCCAAAGCGACTTACAAATGAGAACATTACAAGTCAGAAGTTATGCAGAAAATCAACTACACTGTAAATTCTATTTGATGCTGTGCCCCCCCCCCCTTTTTTTTTGTTGTAAGTGTAGAAATACAAGGTCAAGTGTAAAAATACACCCAGGGCAGATACACCCAGGACAGGGCACCAATCTACCACTGGGCACACTCAGTCACAAAGACACAGACACACACATACACACACACACACACACACACACACACACACACACACACACACACACCGGAGAATCCAGAGATACCGGAGAACCCAGAGAAAACCCACGCAGACACGGGGAGAACATGGAAACTCCACCCAGATTGGGCTTCAAACCTGGATCCCCAGTGAGAGGCGAACATGCTAGCCACTAAGCCACAGTGCTGCCCACATCATACATTCATTCATTCATTCATTATCTTCCACTTTATCCTATATTAGGGTTGCGGGGAGGTTTCCCATGCCCATCCAGTGGAGAACGTTTCGGGCACTGGGCAGATACACCCAGGACAGGGTGCCAATCTATCGCTGGGCACACACTCACACACACAAACACACTACATGGGCTAATTTGGAGAACTCAATTAACTTGATCCATGTTTTTGGACTGTCGGGGGAAACCGGAGAACCCGGAGTAAACCCACACGGACACGGGGAGAACATGGAAACTCCACCAAGATGGAGATTCGAACCAGGAATCCCTAGTGCTGAGTGGCGAACGTGCTAGCCACTAAGCCACCGTGCCGCCCACATCATACATATCAGTGATATTTTGTGTTAGAGACAATATTTGACAAATATCAAACATGAGATTTTAAAATATCTATGCTTGAATTTGGGCACAACTAAATAATATCATCTCATGTTCATGCCCATCCAGGGAAGAACATTTTTGCCGCTGGGTAGGCACCAAGGCTAGGGCACCAATCAGTAACTGGCCACACAATGAGCTGAACCTTAAAAATTGCCAGTTAGTGTATGTATACATAGTAAACTAAGGCACTTTGAGTCCAGTTCGTAATGTAAATATGATTTTGAATACAAGCTTGCTTTCCTAAACGTCCAACATAGATTTTTCTGATGGGGGGTGTTTCAGATCAAACCAATTACACTCGAGTGTACCCACTGAAAGTTTAGGCTTTTTGTTACCAGCACATTTTGCACTTTATTCCATGTTTGAATTATTTCTCATGGGTGAACATAATGGCGATATAAATCTCTGTGTGTGCAATTACTAAGACTGGCATGGTCTATTCCCCACCGGGTGATCGCTTGCGAACAGTGACATATTACCGGCCAGCCAGCTATGGTCATTAAGACCTGATATGGGACTTATGGCCAGACTTTAAACATGAGATGATATTATAGAGATTTGAATACCAGCAAAATGGCACAAAGGAGTCTGCCACCGCACAAAGTAATGAAGTATGATGAAGACATGGGGGAGGCGGGGTGAAGGGGTTATTTTTATCCCTGATCAATTTAACAATGAGCGCAATGAGTCTCAATGGCTCGCCTAACTGTCATTCCTGGGTCTGAGTGTCATTATGGCTTTGCTTTTAATGGTGCAAGGCAACTATGAGCAGCCCGTTGCAAGATGGCGGGTCTTATCACATTGTTTTGACACATGAGATGTCCAATACGCCACTGTAATTGACATACCTTTCAAATGGCCCCAAGGTTTGACATATTTAAAATAATGTAGCAATGAAATAGCCCATTATACAAGATAGCTGGCTTAACTACACATGCTTTAAATAGATGTTGTTAGAGAGAAAATCATATTAGTTGCTCTTAGGAAATGCGGGTTTCACTCATTACCATGGCGACTGTCAATCTTCATATCGTACTTAGGCTCTTATTAGGACTTTGGTAAACATGACGGAATCGTTGCATAAGTTGGGCTTCATGCAATGTCTTGTGAGCACTGATAATTGACTAAACATGCAGTATTCTTCTAGAAAGAGACAACATAATGTCACCTCGTAAGGCTTTATTTAACCTTCTCCTGCTTAGGAAAGAGTTGTATCGTTTTCTTAGATGTTTGCCATAATTTCAAATGTGAGAAAGCAATTATTCATTCATACATTCATTGATTTATTATCTTCCACTTCCACGTCCCATGCCCATCCTTTGGAGAATGTTTCCGCCACTGGGCAGGTAACCCAAGCGGACACAGAGAATATGGACCCAGAACTCTACCAAGTTTGTGATTCGAACCTGGATCCCCAGCCCTGCGAGTTGAACGTGCTAACCACTAGTCCACCATGCCACACTTGAAAGTAATTAATGATATAATATACAATGAATTTATTTATTTATCTTCCTTGGCTTGCATATTGTTCACTTGCTACTCATTACGTATGGCTCGCCATCTGGCTTATCACAAAACTGGAACAATGAGCCTAGCTGCCCGGTCCATTGTGAAAAAGACAGCACTTTTCCTGCTTGGGCGTCATTTACAATCTTCACGACTCGTCACCCTGTGAGAAGTTTTCTTATTTTGCAATAAGTAATGCTTTGTATTTGTCAAATCGACCAAATAAATCAAATCATCTTCATTAACCAATTGTAAAATCCCTGTCTAAGCACCAGGCCTCCTAAGAGATATTTTTGATCTTACTCTGATGGAACAAGCTGGGTTTGCAACATGCTAATTTCCACTGACAATTAGGCTTCCATTCCCAAATGTACCAGCGAGTGAGACTAAGGGGTTTAAGCAGGAGATGTGTTCATCGGCAAGTACAAAATAGAGCATTTGCCTCATCACATTAGTGCCAGTACCTTAAAGTGACTGTTTATCATGAGGTAGTGTGCAAGCTTTTAATGAGCTCACTGTCTGTACTGGTATAATTCCAATTAGTTCCCTCTTTTCATAGACTGACGTGATTGCGCTGTGAAACCTCTGTTGTTTTGTAGTCGGCATTAAGTGTGAAGCTTTTGCTGTTTCAATCTGTTTCCCCCAGCCAGGCACCTGACATTACACCATCTTCTGCATAATGGTGCATACGAGTTCATTAATATAGGAGAGGCATTTCAATTCCCAAGCTTCACACCTTATAATAAACGTGATCTAGAAATCAGAGTCCATCCACAATTTCTGACAGCATGATGATGAGCGTGTTGCTTTGTCATTATTGTCCTGAGTCAAAGAGTAACAGAGACACGAGGAATCTTTCTAACATATGTTTACGAACTTCATTAAGTTATCTTAAATAGTAAACTTAATTGAGACATAATTACATGTAAAGTGAGCGTGCTTTATGCAGTTAATTATTTCTTTTCTATTTTAATTGGATATCATAGAACTGTATATTAAGTATTAAGTATAAGTATGAAGTATTTAATTCATTACTCATTTTATTAACAGTTAAAAAATATGTTTCATTATACAGTACTATCTGTTGGGCTTAGTGGTTAACACGTTCACCTCCAGGTTCCAGGTTCGAATCTCAATCTGGATGGGGTTTTCATGTTCACCCTGTGTCTGTGTGGGTTTTCTCCGGGTTCTCCAGTTTCCTCCCACAGTTCACAAACATCGATTCAAGGTATACTGAATGCTCTAAATTACCCCGTGTGTTTGTGTGTGTCTCTGTGTGAGCGAATGTGCCCAGCGATAGTGGTTAGCACATCCTCCTCTGAGCCCTTGGGATCCAGGTTCGAATCTGATATTCAAAATGCATTATAATTGCACTTATAACACTTTATAAAGTATTCATAATGCTTTATAACATTTTCCATAGCCTTTGTTAATGTACATAGATGTTTATAATCATAGTCATAAATTGTTATAATAATTTGAAATAAGACTTTATAACACAAAGTGACATAATGCATTAAAATATAAACTTATTTTAAAATTTTGATTCTTTGGATGTTTAGACAATCTTACTTATAACAAGATGATTTCACTTTACTTAAAGACTGTAAAGAGCATTTATAAGTCATTATGTACTACTATGTATGCAGTCCCTTTCAAAGAGGTAATTAATCACAACACTACTTTATGCCTGTAAATAGAGCTTATAAGCTTTTATAAACATTTATGAGCACCTATAAAGTAATTTCTTTATGAAGCGTTTCTTTAAACACAAACAATATAGGTCTTTATGTTGCTGGTCTCTATAATAAGTTGATAAACAGTTGAAATATATAATTTATAATGCATTATGCTACTTTGTGTTATGAAGCCTTCTGGCATGTTTAATTCCATTTTATATGTGTGGTTATGTTCATCTACAGACATTAATAGAGGCTTTTGACAAGTATTATAAAGCATTATGAATACTTTATAAAGCTTTCTAAAT